>JAZGTH010000102.1:1410000-1417500 GCA_036877525.1 Chromobotia macracanthus
AGTGAGTGGTGCTCTCTCTCTCTCTCTCTCTCTCTCTCTCTCTCTCTCTGTTCTCAGAGTGAAGTACGGGTACATTGACATCATGGTGAGTGAGTGAGTGAGTGCGGGTCTCTCTCTCTCTCTCTCTCTCTCTCTCTCTCTCTGTTCTCAGAGTGAAGTACGGGTACATTGACATCATGGTGAGTGAGTGAGTGCGGGCTCTCTCTCTCTCTCTCTCTCTCTCTCTCTCTCTCTCTCTGTTCTCAGAGTGAAGTACGGGTACATTGACATCATGGTAGGAGTGAGTGAGTGCGGGTCTCTCTCTCTCTCTCTCTCTCTCTCTCTCTCTCTGTTCTCAGAGTGAAGTACGGGTACATTTACATCATGGTGAGTGAGTGAGTGCGGGTCTCTCTCTCTCTCTCTCTCTCTCTCTCTCTCTCTCTGTTCTCAGAGTGAAGTACGGGTACATTGACATCATGGTGAGTGAGTGAGTGCGGGTCTCTCTCTCTCTCTCTCTCTCTCTCTCTCTCTCTCTCTGTTCTCAGAGTGAAGTACGGGTACATTGACATCATGGTGAGTGTTTTATCGTGTTATATTATCGTGTTATATTATCGTGATATATCGTGTTATTTCGGTGTGATTGTTAGCTGTTCTCTCGGTCTGAACTCGCTCGGGGTCGGTCACGTTTCTCCGGTGAACGCACGCGGGGTGAATATAAGGTGTGAGTCGGTCCGGTCGTGAACTGATCCGGTTTCAGGTGGTGTAGATCTATAGATCAAGCCTATAGCCCGAGGCGGCCATGTTAAGCTAATTTTAGCCGGCGCTTTATAACGGGAACGCGTCTCCAAATGTGACGAGACCTGAACCGACAGACACACACGTTAATCAGAGCAGTGTGATGGAGTGATGTGTGATGGAGTGATGTCTGATGTGTGATGGAGTGACGTGAGTCCGAGTGTGTCGGGGAGTGAGTTGGACTGCTCGTTCAGGAGTCAGTAACATTGAGGTGGCCATAGGGAGAGAGCGCTACTACAGCAGCTGCTCTGCGCATGCGCAAACACCGCCTCAAGCTGCAGCACAGACCCATTCAACACAACTAGTGATTTAATGTTACTAGTACTTAATCTTTAGGCTTCAGTAACTTGTCTGTACTTGTTAGATAATACCGTTTATTCTTTAGATAGTGACATTTCTGACATTAATACTTTGTTAGTACTTTGCTTAAGAGAAGATTTACTTTAATGTTTCCAGAACATACTGGTACTTGTACACTTTATACTAGTACCGGTTGTTTTGTTGTCTGTATTAATAGTGATTATAACTAGTAGGCCTATATAACTAGTATGTGTAATAAATATAGAATATGGTGGCGGCTATTCCTTTTTTATTGGTGACAAATTGTTTTGCAAAATAATTTCTTGGTACCCTATGTTTTGGAAAGCATCTGACTTGTATCGATTGTAATGGTTGCTGGTAAAATTTAGTTTTGTTGTCAGGTTGAACCTGTAGCCTGTTTCATAGATATTACAAACTACAAAAAATAGACCAGTACTAGTATCTAATGAATAGTTATCTAATGTATCTAGTATCCTATGAATAGTAAAAATTGAATAGGAAAAAGTAACAATTAGAATTTGATTAGTAACAATGCGATATATACTACTCCCTGTTGTAAGAGTGGTAACTAAATAAAACGTACTAGAGCCTAGTTAACAAGCACTAGGACACTATAAATAGTTGCCTATGAAACTGAAATAGAATTCAGTACTAGTGTCCAGCAGTTACAGTAAGATGCTGAAATGTGATATAAAATGACATTCAGCTTCATTTTAACATAAAGTTCCTCATTGATCCTGTTTTGATGAAATGAACGAATGCTCCGAAACACCACAGAGAAGTCCAGCCGTCTCTTGGGTTGATTTGTTTTGAGAGTGAAGGATTATTGATCATGAATCTAAATGAGCTCTCATAGTTGAACCGAGGCCCAGATGCCCCACTATGACTTGAACATTGAGCTCAGTTTCTGAAGGAGAGTGAGAGATTTTGAACGGTAGTGACAGACCAGCTGGCTATGCGCAGCATGTACACGAGTCAGAGTTTGTGAGCTGTGCTGGATCAGTCAATGCCAAAGAGGTGATCCAAATGTGGCAGCGAGATACTTCTAAATCATGCTGTTTATTAAGGGTGTGTGTTATGCTGGTTATTCAGCCCCTCTGGAATTAAAGGTAGGGAAGGCAATTTCAGAGAGACTAGCAATAGCAAACTAGCTTTGAAACCATAAGATCCCGCCCTTCCTTCAGAGCGATCTCCAAAGCCACGCCCCCTCCAACACATGAACGCGATGCACAGAGGTATGCAAATACATAGTTTGCAAATACAAGTAAGACATCCTGTACTGCATTCGGACTGAATGCAATGAAAATTTTAGATATGTTTGTATATAAATATATTTAGAGCACTTTACTTAGCGACTGCTATTGGAAAGTGAAGAGACTTTCAACTAGCATAACGAAAATGTTTCTGGAACAAATCACCTACCCTGTCTTTAAAATACTGAAATTTAGATTTTATCTTAAATCTCAACACCAGCCATCATGAATCTGTATTTATCTGGATATTTCCATGCGGCAGGCGTCTGGAGTCACAGTCAGTGATGAAGTCATCAAAGTCTTCAATGACATGAAGGTACGGAAGTCCTCCACCTCAGATGAGGTGAAGAAGCGTAAGAAGGGGGTGCTGTTCTGTCTCAGTGAGGACAAGAAGAAGATTGTGGTGGAGGAGGGAAAGCAGATCTTAGTTGGAGATATTGGAGACACTGTGGACGATCCCTACGCCAGCTTTGTGAAACTTTTGCCCCTGAACGATTGCAGATATGGCTTATATGATGCCACCTATGAGACTAAAGAGTCCAAGAAAGAAGACTTGGTATTTATATTTTGGTACGTGGTCTGTCTGACAGCATGAATAGTTAAAAATGTCACAGTATCTTATTTTTGTTCATTTTGTATTTTGGTTTTCAGTTTAGCGTTTTAGTCTTAATTGTTTATCAATAGTATGTTTATATTGCTTTCTAATTATTGACTAGTTTTAGATACATATTTATTTTGTCTCTTATAATACAGCAATACAAATTGTTCTATCAACATGGCAACATGTTAAAATACAAGCAAACTAAGGTTTTTTTTGTATAGAAATCAAACAGAGAATTTTGTGGTTGGTTCTTTCTAACAGAAAACGCTGAAAGTTTAACGACAGGCATGGGAGTTTAATTCAGTCAGATCCCGTGACTTTTATTAAAAAAATCACACTAAAGTCATTTTTTTCTGTAATTCAGTTGAGTTTTAATTCGTATCTTAGTGCACATTTATAATTTGCATTCAGATTTTTATTGCAAATGTTGTTTTTTAATTAACAATAGTATTCACAGTAAGAGGACTAACAACAGCTTGCTTCTTGCTGCCTGGGCACATCTGTAGATATGAAGTATATTATGTTTGTTGACAGTCTTATACTGAGTAAATGCTTGTTTTTACTTGTTGCTGTGTTTACTAAACACTGGCTGTTTTTAATTATAGGGCCCCTGAAGGTGCGCCATTAAAAAGCAAGATGATATACGCCAGTTCCAAAGACGCTATAAAGAAAAAGTTTACAGGTGAGACCTGTTGTGTTCACTGAGGGTACCCATAATGCATCTTTATAAAACCTCTAGACCTGGTCACAGTACACAGAAGTTTGAAAAAAAAAAAAACCATTTTCCTGTTTAGTTGCTTAATTGTTCTGTGTGAAATAATTGAGTTATTTCAGAAATAGTTGTTTTCGTTTTAAAATCTGATCATTGATCAGACCTTCTTTATTTCAGGTATCAAACATGAATGGCAGGTCAATGGTTTAGATGACATTCAGGACCGCTCGACTCTGGCAGAAAAGTTGGGAGG
Organism: Chromobotia macracanthus; assembly: GCA_036877525.1. Classification (NCBI taxonomy): domain Eukaryota; kingdom Metazoa; phylum Chordata; class Actinopteri; order Cypriniformes; family Botiidae; genus Chromobotia; species Chromobotia macracanthus. Next base: position 1,413,915 of record JAZGTH010000102.1, read on the forward strand.
AAGTGTGGTCGTATCACTAGAGGGGAGACCGTTGTAACTCAACAGCCACGTGCCATCTGGATTCAGCGCGCTTTCATCTTAGCTGCAGTCTTTATCATTTGATCCTGAACGAATAGCCCTAGTTTGTTTTTATTTCCTGTTTTTTCTTGTTAGTTTGTTTTTCCACATGAAGGAGATCTCATTAACATATGCAAAAAATCTATATCTCAAGCTTACATTTTCTGTTCCTGGTAGCTTTTGTACATGCCCAAAGAATCTTCTCTCTGCGTGTTTTGCCAAATGACAGTAGAATATACTATTATCATATATTAACAGTGCTGGGTGCACAAATGCAGTTTATATCTTTATGATAATGTATTTATAGAAATATTCTATTATGCTGTGAGATATACAGTTCATATGAGAATTCTGCTTGTTGATGTCTCACGGCAATGCATTAACCAGTAACACGCACTTTACAAGTGACAAGTAAACTATTTATTTGAACTCTTCTACCTAATCTGGCTCCTTTGCCCTGGCAAACACGCTAATAAGTCTATGCAGATTAAAAGCACTTTTCGTTTTTACACTACCAATTGAAGGAGGACTTTGGAATTTCTGTGTCCGTCAGCTGGAATAGAAGTTTCCACAGTTTTCATTCCTGTTACGCGTATGGACATAAACAAAAGGGTTTGGGACTTTTCTATTGCAGCGTTCGATTTGAATGCATTCAGAAGATTCACAGCATAACGTGAAAGCCAAGCTGCTGGGTATGTTGTAACACTGCAAGTAAGCACATATTATCTGTAAAGATCGCAATATTTGCAGCCTGCGTGAAACAATGTTTTGAGATTAAGGAAGTCATGCCACTGTGAATAAAATCTTGTGGCGGAATTCTTCGATGGATCTTTTTGGCTCTGGATCTGTTCATAAAGGTGTTAACAAATACCTGCAATCTGTATTTTTTCCTCTCTACCGCCATCTTTGTTTGAAACATAATTACTTTACATGCCTTTCTTCAAAGTCAAATGAAGCCAAACAAAGCCAAACTGACATTTCCTGCAAAATCAGACCTGACAGATTAAATTACAAATCATTATTATAACCTTACTGTTGTGAATCGGAGAAGAATGATGATGTACATTTGTTATGCAATTGCTTAATAACAAAAAAGTTAAAATGTTATGGATTGCAGATTTAAAGTACACAAGGCCTATACAACCTTTGCATGACTTTTAAAGCTGTTTGAAACTTTCAGGCAAGGCTTTGTGAACATTCAGAGTTTCTCTTGCCAAAAAACGTTTTGAATTTTATTGGGCATTCTACATGTTAACATCATTTTGAAGCTGATGATTTTAAGTGATATGTTGAAATGGTCAACCTATCTTTCCTCACTTCTCACAGAACAGCTGGTTTCTGTGAGCTCACAGTGGATCTGGGCTCTGGGCCAGGACTGCTTTTCCCTTTGGAGAATTTGATCCGCAGGCAGCGAGCAATCCTCCACTGCTTGTCGCTATTTATGGCCAGCATGCTTTTGTGTCTTGTCATCGTTGTCCACAAATGGCAAAACTGAGCAAGCCTCCAAAGAGCTACGAAACAAACACAGCCAGGCTGCAGTTCTGTAGAGTGTTTTTCACTCTTGAATGAATCATCACAAATAAATGAAGCTCTCTGTTCTGAGAATATCACAGACCAGGTTTAAAGTACAACGTGTAGATTGTTACAGATCCCTTTCTTTAAGAGACTGACATTTCTGCGTTTCATCTGTGCTGGTGAGGTTATGAACACGTCCACACTGCTGTCTGCTCTGAAGATATCTGTCCCTCAATGTAGTCACACACTGTGTGGACAGATCTGGTTGTGTAGTGTAACAGCTGACTGGAGTTCAACACGTAGAGTTGAGTTAGCAGCGCAAAGGTTGCGGGTTTGATTTCGAGGGAGCACATTAACTGATAAAATGTATAGCTTGAATACACTGTAAAGTCACTTTGGATAAAAGTGTCTGCCAAATGCATAAATGTAAATTGATGATATGTGTCCATAGGGATACTCAAATCAACAGAGCAAAACATTGACTAAACCATCTACAAGAAGATGTTAACAAAGCAATAATCTCAGATTAGACATTACATGACAGATTCATTCATCAGGCTGATATATCAGTCTATCACAGCTACTTCTGTTGAGGAGTTGAACCAGTCAGACCATCAGACGAGCAGGTTTATTCATCAATACTGCTAAACAACAAGCAATCTTCACAAACTACTCAACATTTGTTTCGTTTTTAACCCTTAAAATTGCATTAAGCTAACTTGTGTGTCAGGGCTTTTATGTACATGTGCACTAAACAAAGTGCCTTGTGCTCATGTAAGCCCTAAATCTCTGTGTCTGCACAAGTGTGCTGAAAATAAACAAATGACCTCTCCCTGCTCTCTAACAGGTCCTCTGCTCTGAACTAACTGATAGCTGTCTTCCCCAAATCATGTGCCTGAGAATCCATGTTTAAAACAAACATTTAACAAATACTGTCTGCTGGCACTGCTGTCCTTTTACTTTAAATAGAAGTGAACTGAAAGGATGGAAGAATTTGAGAAAAGAGGAGGTGCGCAATCATGTTATTTAAAATGTTCAGAGTAACGAGAAGAAACATGCATTAAACTGGAGATCTGCTGATATTTTTCTGAGGTCCACAGCTAACAGGGAATGTTCTCAGAACATTGGCTAATGTTCTCTAGAAGTTCTCTCAACGTTTTCAAAACATTCTTGCAGTAACATTAGTAACACACACTAAAGTAATTTTGTTAGTAACAAAATTTTTTAAATTATAGTTATATATATTAGTTATATATTTGATATATATTAAAAACATTGTTCTTAGGTTATTAGAGAAAAGTTTTAAAGGATAAGTGTTAAAGAATTAAAAGCATGTTAGAATGACGTTTTGAACATTCCTAGGATACTCAAAATAATAGTTTTAGGGAAGCTTTTACAACCTACAGTTGTAAAACAAAGTTGCTGTAGTGCTGGCTGCACATCTGAAGCTCTTATGAATGCTTTGTAGCATCAGTAAACACTTCTGCAGCTTTATGAGACTAAAGGGTGTGAATGGTTTTGCTGTGAATTTGTTGCATATGACAGTGAAACATGAGTGGAGTGTGAGTGTGTCATTGCATCATGAATTTGAACTTCAGGACAAAGTTACTCAATGTTTTCATGAAGCTCAGCTGTGATGTTCACACCTGCATTAAGTGTGTTGTGAAGTTTTGAAGTTGTGTTTAAAACTTACCATGGTTTTACTACAGTTAACACGGTTACTATAGTTAAATAACATGGTTATAACATAATTATGGTATGTGTAGTAAAAGTGTGATTATATAAATGGTAATCAATGCACCAAACAACAGGGTTGATTATAGTAAAAGTGGGGTCACACAAACTTTAAAGACAGTAACATACATAGTCATATACATGCATGCTGAATACATTGAAGAAAGTGTATTTTTAGAGTGAATGCTGTTTTATTAGTCTAAGATTTACACATGAACTGAATCATTACCAAAGTCTAGCAGTAACCCAAACTATAACAATCCCAAAGAGAAGAGCTAGA
>JAZGTH010000102.1:2022500-2337500 GCA_036877525.1 Chromobotia macracanthus
CTCTTGATGTCTTGCTACAAAATTTTTATTTATTATTAAAGACACAGCTTGCCTTACAGAAGTACAATACATGTGTTTTAACTGGACAGGGATTTTAGAGAAAAAGGATAAAGTCAAATCCACAGAGAACAGAACAGCAGATTTTGGGCCATATTAAAGATCCAGTGCTGTCTTTAGCCCTTTGTCTTACGCCGGTGCTGTGTCGTAGTACAAACTGGCCCAAAGTAAGCACACTTCAGAGAGGGCTGGATTATAACAAGCCTGTTAGAATGATTCAGATGTTATTATTGTGTCTGAACACAGTCCTTCAGATCACTCACAGATGACTTTGAGAGAGTTCTGGGCTCTTCTGCTGTCAAATATCAAATTAGCAACATGTTACATCATTAATTTACTGTGAGAAACATCTCAGCCAATACTATTGTTGCTTTTGTTCTTACAACCACAACCGAACAAGATTCAGAACAACAAAAACAACTCAAGCAGAGGTGTCATTTACTATATCCCCACTGTAGACAGATTACCCAACCACACTGTAATCATATTGTTATTCTGTCCTCAAAGAACACGCCAATGTCGTGAGATTTCATTTTGTGTTCAAAAATAGAGACAGACCATTATAATGGACAGGTCAATTATTAACCAACACTGGCCAAAACCGAGAGCTGTTACAACCAATGAAAAGCTGGGACACATCTGCTCTGGTCACTCTCTCAACCCACTTCACAATTTTCACCATACATCATTTTGTTTAATTTAGCAAAAAATGTTCGCTTTAAAAATCATATGTAGGTAAAAGATACATCTACAAAACAAAATTTACAAAACATTTTCAAACATTTAGGTACAAAGGCCGTTAGGTAGAAATCATCAGGAAATACATTTACTGTCTACAAACCTTTGACTGCAAGTAAACATTATTTTCTATACATAAAAATTTTCAAATTTATTTAATTTTTAAATTGTAAATAGCTGCATTATATCATCCATCAGCCACTCTGTTTTCTAGAAACCAGCATCATAAAAAGCTCGTTTAAAAAAAATACAAAAATAATCTTTAAGATATAAAAGCAATGAAAAGCCCCCAGAGAGACTAACAGAGCTGATCTGAAAGTTAACCAGTAGCCTTCTTTTAATTTTAAAAGGCACATACAACAATCCTATTGCCTCTATCACTGAACCACAAAACTTCCTGCCATTTATAAGAACAAGTGATGTCAATTAGAGACCTCCATGAAGGCTGGAGCCGGTAGACAGTCACGGCACAAGGAACCAGAGAAAACTTCACTTCTTTCTTTCTAGACAGCTGGCGTGCCCAGAGCAGACAGCATCAGAAACACACGCTCTCCAACGGGCCTGTTTTCCTGTATGCAGATGCCCGAAGTCCCAGCTGACTTCAAAACAGACATTTTTCTCCCTTTCGTAAGAGGCGTCTATGATTTTTACACCTCCATTTTAGCACATCACAAAAAAACGAACTGCATCGCTAACAATAATCGCACAGTGTGAGAATATAATATCTCTATATCATCACCCTGTGGAGCGCAGGGCCTGCCAAAGATGGAAGAAATTCTTTTCGATTGGAGGCCATTTAGTCTCCTTAAAAATGCCTTTGACTGCAAGCTGTAATTAAACGTCTTTCAAAAACTGCAAGAAACTGCAAACTGAAGCCCTTCGCGGATTTGTATGGTTTCAACACACAGAGCGTTCCAAAGAATAAAACAATCCGTGTGTGTGCAGTTTAAGATGTAAAGTGAGATTTAACAGGCAAATAATCGAAGCATTTCGCAACAACAACGAGACAAATCAGCTACAGAAAACATTAAAACGTGATGTTAGCTTTAACAACAGAACAGAGGCGTGCCAGTTATCTTAGTCTGTTTAAAACAACAGAGGTTCCTTAAAAAACCTTAAACTTACAGAATAAAGTGTGATATAAGCAGACAATATGAATGAACAGAAATGCTTTAAAAAACTAAAAGTAACAAACCACAAACTGAAGCCAAGCAACACCCAAATCACATTTCACTCAAAAATCAAAAGAAATAAATTTAAAAATTATATTTTGCATGAAGAAAAAAAGCAGTATTTGTATTATTGAAATACAGTGCAACAAATTAAGATTTATTCTCATTACAGTAACCTCACAAACTCTGGGTGGCAAACGTGCTTTGTCATAAATGTAAGATTTATTTTTTTTTACTTTAAATTATTGTCTAAAAAATTTGGTTTTATTTTATTCATGCAAAATATCATTTTAATGAAACCACTCCACTGCTGGCCACCTTTTGTCCTTTGTTTTGACTACACGCTGCCTATAAACAAACACTGATTGCAAACAAAAATTTCTTTAACAAAAGCTGACGTGTATTTCTGTGTACATCTTTAGTTTCTATCACCTCACATGAGGTAAACGCGCAGTAAAATACCATGTTGTTGAGATTTGCATGGGTTTGTAGGTCTCCTCATATGGAATTCAAAGCAGGTCAAAAGGATGAATTTAATTGTGGCTTTCCTGAAGAATCTCTCTCACTAGGTCAAACCGCAAACGCTCTGTTGGAAGGAAGTCAATGGATCACCATGTAAATTTACTTTACGAGCCCTTTGTGCTTTCAGTAAAGCAGTTCTGTAAATGCTCTCTCTATACATTCAGTGTAATTTTAGTCTTTCCAAGATCAACTACACTTAAGATAGTTGATGGAGAAACAGAGCTTTTGGTGGAAAAAATAAATTGTTGTGTGGCGCGATACATCTACAAAACCGCAAACGCTGACGTGGTTTCCTGTAAAGTCTCTTTTTAACGCACACACAAGACAATAAGCATTAATTGATACTTGAGTAAAGCATAAAGCATCTCTTGCTGCGGCCTAGTGAGGGTGAACCTACACCGACCAGGAAACTGCTTGTGCTGAAGTGCGACCAGCTGTTGTTTGATGATGCAGAGGGAGGAACAGAGAAATAAGAATGCGCTGGATATTTGCTCTCCTGCAAAAACACACAATCAGTTTAAAGCTGCAATCTGTAACTTTTGTCTATCTATTACCACCCGTTTGAAACATAAAACCGCTGACTATACATTCTTCTCTTTACGCAAGTTAAGACAGACAGTTAAGTCAAACAGACATTTACTGGGAAATGAGACCCAACAGCTTAAATTATAACTCATTATTATAAACTTACCATTGCGAATCAAGGTAAGAATACCGTTTTGAACACTAATCTGTCATGTACTTGCTTAATAACTGATTTTTGTTTATTTTAACCTAAATAAGTTAGTGATTGCAGCTCTAAATACCGCTGTATTTCTATCTGATACAACGATTGTAACGCGGTACACTCAGCACATTTTTCATAAGGACCGGAGCACATCAGAGTCGTCAGAATGACTTCAGGAAAACTGTCATCCACTTACATCATACTCTGGAGCTCGGGAATGAAGCTGGCGGCTCTTCCGGATGAACGTCCGGCCATGGTGCTGCTGGATCCGGCCGACATAGGGCTGGCGGTACTGCTGCTCATCTGTTACACACACACACACATATAGATTTAACACAATGCTTCATCCACTGTGTCACATCAAAGTTGAGCAATTATAAAGCCACTTCACAAAGAAAACGCTTCCGGATGTATTGGAGGAAAAAAAACAACACACCACATGTCCATAGCATGAACACACCCAACCAGAATCAATGACACCACACACACAAGCTCATGATTTAGTCCCAGACACACGCAGAAATGTTCAGACTTAAACGATTGTTTTGTTTAGTTACCGCACATAACTCTGTTCATCAGTGGAAGCACTTGCTCACATGAAGGTTAAATGAAGGTATGACTGCTGATGAATGACCGAGATCAGACAGACTGTCACATGTGTTTGAAGTTTGTTATTGTCTTGTTGCACAAACATCCTGTTTCAGCCAAACACGTATGAAACGTTGGACATGACGTTTTGTGTTTAACATCAGGATTTATGTGCATCTCGGATGACGAATAAATGAACATGAAACAGTTTCACCTAAACATTACAAAAGTAATTATTAGGAGGTAAAACTTGTCCTCCTCTGACATGCTTGTAAACGTTTTTTTACTTCCTGCTGGGCTACTGAGATTGGCCAATGAGAAAAGGATTTTGTGAGTCAGGCTACACAACTGGTGACAAAATTATAAGGATTTTATATTTTTAAATGATAGTGTAAATTTGATATAAATTTCTGTTCTGATGCAAATTTCTCATGAAACATGGTCATTTCTAAACTTCAGCTTAAAAAAACAACATGCAAAACAGTACACGGGGGCCAATATATACAATAATGCTATACTTCTGCTGAGATTACGTGGGTGCATTATTTGTCTATTCCTGTAGCTTAATTGGTAAAGCATTCTGTTAGCAGCACTAAGGTCATGGGTTCAAATCCCAGGCAACACGTGTACTGATAAAATGTGTACCTAAAAATGTGCTGCCAAATGCATCAATATAAAACTATGAATTATCAAAGATATATTTCCAGCTGTCAGCCGCTAAACCCTCTGACACAGTGTTACTGCTAATTGTGAGCACAAGCGTGTGCACAGGATTAATTCTGAAAGCCTGTGCAGCCAACCAGTTAACATTCACAGCTCACAGCTATTCACACAGCTTGCAGTTAGACCTCCTTCAATACAAAGAAAACAAATGACCAGGATGCTGATATATCCCTGGAAATGGGGCTTGTAAAATTCAAATGCTCTCATTGTTGGGTGTGTTGTGATTTCCATCTGGAAGTACAGCCAGGTGAGATGCCATGGTCCACCTGACATATTAAAAAAAACTTCACCTCTTTGGACCTTTAAACTTCTGGCTTGAGTGAGTGTGAAACCACAACCTTCCTATAACAAACCAAACCATCCGACTATCACATCTCACAGGTGGATGACCTTTTCTCAGGCAGATGGAAGCTAATCCCTATTAACTTGAATGTAGTTTGTCTCAATACTATTTACAGGTCATTTAAAAGTTACTTCAGCCATACTATACATGAAAATGTTGTCATTATTTACTTATTTGTATATTGTTCCAAATCAACTTCTGTGTGAAACACAGAAGGAGAAACTGCCAGTGGTACAGAAGAAAACTACATAAGATTCTTCACAATTTCTCTTTTTGTGTTCCACGAAAAGAACGAAAGTTTTTGTCATTTCTGAATGACACATTTGTTTTAACCAGAGTCAATATAAATCCTTATTCTAAATGTTCCAGAGTGTCACCAAAGCAAAAAACAGCTATTTTCTTTAATAAATATATCCCGGCGTAAAATTTCCTTCTGTTTTCGCCGCCTCTGTTGGATGAAAGATAAAGCTTTTGCTTTGACTTGTGAAGGCAGATGGTCGCCATACTGGGCAAAATGAATTCAGATGGTGGCAAATGAATCAAGATTACTTCAACATGCAACAGGCTTTGAAAGAACAGAAAAGGGAGCTATTCTATTTATTGCATTTTCCTCTATGTAATTAAATAGTCAAGACTTTCATGTAGCTTTCCCTTCACGTCATTTTTTTTCTACAGACGCCTAGTTAATTTAGTCATTTAGTCCCGGGCACGGACGCGACGTTCCGATGCCGAGTCAATTTGTGTTTTCTTAGATTTTGCCAGCAGCAGTAGTCCTACAGCATGTAAGGACAAAAATACAGATGAATCCTGGTGACATAAAATAAGTTTTGAAGAAACATTTTTACTACTGTGGCAAACAAAAAAAACAGAAACCACCTCCACAAACATCAGCATTCAAAGACCTCCAACAAATTCAGTTTTTTATCCCTGACGTTCAACTCCACCTTCTGCCACATGCTGTTTCAATCTGTATTTAACTATATTTTTTATTAATTACAATTACCCCAGCTCAGCTGTCTCATCAGTTTACAGTCCATCATCATAACTGGGGGGAAATCAGAAACATGTTTGGTGCTTGGAGCCCCTAAAGCAGGAAATGTAACCTAACAGCGTGTCTTTCTTGAGGCTGTAACGAAGTGGCAAAAAGGGTCCGGAGCCATTCAGGGTTTTATTCCCCTGCATGTCCTCAGAGCGACGGCACACACAGAAAATCCATGTTTCTCTGCATGTGACACTGCTGGACATGTATTCTGAGAGGAAGTGGATGGAGATTCAAATCTTTAAGTTTCTGTGTTTGTTTCAGAGACTCAGACTTCAATTCCACAGTCTTTCAAAGTGCCACCATTTAACAAATAATGCACATGAGGCTGGACACGCTCAAAAACAGGGAATATGTTTTTATTCTTCTTGTCATCCAGCAAAAACCAAAGCTAGTGTTCTCCTAAAGTTATGTAAACATTGTTGCAGTAACATTAGTAGAACCTTTTTTGAAATGACGTATCATATCCCAAAAACAGTTTTAAGAAATGCTTACATTTAAGAACATGTTTTTCTTAAAGACATTGTATTAATGTTATTGCTTGGTTAAAGAACGTTATTCAAACATTTTGTAATTCTGGAACTAAAACCCTTAGTGTAGTAGCTTGTGTAACGTTTAGAAAACATTACACTAACTATTCAAGAACACACCGGTGACATGCCTTTAAAGAAAGTGCAAGAACGTTTTTGAGAGAACTTTTAGAGAACGTTACCTGTTAGCTGACGTGTGTGCAGGTAAATGACAAAACTGCGCATGCTCAGTTTTTAACAAGCTCAAGGCATTCATTTACTATAATTATAACTGCAACTAACACTTTGATTACGTTTCAGAGATTGCAAACCCAACCACACAGCTAAAAACTACCTGTAACCACTAACTGCATCAATTACCATCTAAGTCAACATGACAACAGCATAATAATGTTTGTAATAGGGTTTATGCAGCTCATATTATACAATATAAGCAAAAACAGCGGTGAGAACTAAACAAACAGAGTATTTCGAGGTGTTTTGAGATGTTGACTCTGAGACTAAACAAATAAATGAGTGCAACAGTGATTTAACCTTTAAACGTTGACATATTTACCTCGGTTATGAATTATTCTGCAGTATTTATCCACATTTGCGCTTTTAAAGTGCTGGACACATTGCTCCGTTCCGGGCGGAACTATATGTCGTCACTGCAGTTCGCGCAAGGGCTTATGGGTATTGTAGTTTTACACGGTCGGTTTCCGTCACGACGTTCAGAAGAAAACGAGCGCTGTTGTAGTTCTTCCATCTCCTCGTCGCACAATAAAAGACGAAATTGAACGCAGAGCGCCACCAATAGGGTGGTCTGTTGATTTTAATTTTATAACAACACAAAAACACATTTAAAAACACACGATATTTTTTTCCAAAGCCCAGAAATATGAACTTTATTGTTTATTTTGCAATGCATATTAAAATATATACATTTATAAAAGAAAATGGGAAATATAGCTTCCCTGTATATTATAGGCTAGACCTGCGGGCTTAATCGTTGCTCTGCTGTTGCTGTCTGATCCTGTACATGATGAACTTTTGTGCAATATTAACTTTTGCACACTCGGGCTCTTTGTCTGTCTTCACAAATAGGAAATGAGTCACATGCTGAGCTTGTTTTCTTTCTGTCTCGGAGAGAATAAACTGTGTTTATGTCTCTTTATGAGCCTCTTTTGTATCTCTTCCTCTGAGTCAAACAGTGCCCAAAACCTTGCTGGATTAACGCTGTTGCCATAATAAGGCAGACTTTTATACCCTCCTTTTCACCCTTAATACATCTGTTTGCGTCCTTTATTTTTCTTCCTTTATATCGAATAAATAAAAGAAAAGAGGCTCTGTGATATACAGACTCCGCTGTATAACTGGGCGACGAGGTCTTCCTGGATTAATGGGGTAAAAGGACAGACTTGTTGTAAAAGCTTTATATCAAACTAGTGAATTGCTCATTTATTTTGATGCTCTGAACATGAGCCGGTGTTTGGAGACATGACGTGCTCAGAAGTCATCAGCATAATAATCCTCCTGCTTCTGCATATATATATAAACCACAAAAAAACCTGAGCTCACCCAAGTCCCAGCCTCCTCAGACTAACCACACAACGAGACAAAACACTGCGGCTTTCCATCGCCTCCATCTATCAAACCACAACCTGCGGAATCACCTTTTTTAACCCTTTACAACGACCGTGCAAAGCAAAAGACGAATCACGGGGACTTGCAGGCTTTTTCCCTTGATTTTCACTTGCTCTCATCATGGCCCGTTTTCCGCGGTGAACTCTCCGAGCGCCGGGCGGGTAACGCGCAAACCTCGCCGGACTCTCCGAAGTGTCTGATAGAAATCGTCCACCGCGGAGAAACGAAAACGGCTCGTAAATGATACGAGAGATCCCGGTGAGAAACGAAAGAGATCCCGGGGAGAGAAAACGGAGGACCGTGCGCGTTTGTTTTTCATAGATTTACCCGCAGGAGCGCGCGCAACCGCGGTGCGTAAAACCGGAGACCGACTAACTTCACCGAAACTTTCCGGCTTTGGAAACACATTGTAAAGGACTTGATCGAAGCATCTACACACGGTTTAATAAGACGAGGCCGACCGCAGGGCTTGCTTACTTTTGCTGACTTTGTTGTGATGCGCATCCCGGTAGATCCCAGCACCAGCCGCAGGTTCAGCCCGCCGTCCAGCAGCCTTCAGCCGGTGACGGGGAAGATGAGCGAGGCGCAGCAGGAGCCGAACGCGGCGGTGCCGAGACTCAGACAGCACGACAACCGGACGATGGTGGAGATCATCGCGGATCACCCCGCCGAGCTCGTCCGGACCGACAGCCCAAACTTTCTGTGTTCGGTGCTGCCGTCCCACTGGAGGTGTAACAAAACCCTTCCGGTGGCGTTTAAGGTAAGAATCACGCTGTGTGCAGATTATTTTATATAAAATATAAAACATTTTCTTACATTTAATTGATTGAACGATTGCAAACACAGACGTTGTTTCGGTACATATATTATATATTGGTAAATATTCGGTACATTATTATATATACGTCATATTTTAAGTATTACACAGTGCGTCCCATAAATAATGACATGTTTAATCGTTTAAATGTGCTCAATAGTTTTAGATCGCAGGAATCTTTCTTACGGATGTATTGATGAATTAAAATGCTTTACGATCTCCACCTTACAGCAAAAAAACAAAAAAACATTTTTGCATGAATTGTACGTATGCTTAGATTTGTGATTTGTTTAGATGATTGAAACGAATGAAATGAATTGAAATGAGAGATCCGATAGATTGAAGCTATTCATAGACACAAACACATGCATGTTTAATCAGACGTCTGAATAACACACAAATACTTCAACCAAACACAAGCGCCGTACTGAAGTCATTGTAAAGGTGCTTTATTTCTGCTTATTCTGCTTATTCTTTATTTCTGCCTATTCTTGTTTTAATGCTGTAAAACTAAAAAGGTTTTTCCGATCCACATTGACTGAATGGATGCCTGAACTTTCTGCGTTTTTTGCTATTCATTTCATTTTATTTAGTTGCCTTTTTATTAGGATAATATTACAAGCTCCAATGCGCACAAAATAGCAACACACAGTCCATTTAAAAACACTGTGGAACTTCCTCTTTTAATTTGCTTTTGTATTTACAAAATAAAACCAAATGAATAAGTGCATGTATTTTATTTATTTGTGGTCAACATTGAAATATAACATAAAGGTACGGTAGTTAACAAAGAAGGGAAAATGAAGGGTTTTTTCAACGTTTTCAGTCTGTTTAATACATTTGTCTGGAAGATTTTATTATTAAATCAAGCATTGATATTGTGACCATTAATAGAGTGACATAGTGGACATACAGCGACTGCATTCGGCACCGATGTTTCTGAGCAATTTCTGAGGAATCATCTTCATATAAACGGAAACCTTGTTTAAGAATAATCTGTCATTCTCTAGGTGAGTTGTGCAGTTTAGTTGATTGAGTTTTTATTTCTCAGGTCGGTGGGTTCTGCTTCAGTAGGACACAGAGGCCTTTATCTTCAGGATTACACAGTAAACAGCTGTGAGGTGAAGAGTGTGTTAGAATACACAGTGACAGAACGTTCTTCTGCTCAGGTTGTTTCTCTGGGAGATGTTCCTGATGGGACCGTTGTGACTGTGATGGCAGGAAACGATGAGAACTACTCGGCAGAACTTCGAAACGCCTCTGCTGTCATGAAGAATCAGGTGGCACGTTTCAACGACCTGAGATTTGTTGGCAGGAGTGGAAGAGGTTGGTGCTTTCACTTGAATTGTATTTATTCTCCACTCGCTGGTGCGTTTGCCTTGGCTGAAAACTAAAAAGCATCAAATCGTGCAAGACATTTAGTTGACAGTAAATAACTTGTCAGAAATAAAATTTCTGCACGTGGTGAATGATCCCAGTCGACTGTAAATGACATTTTACTGCAAAAAAAACAGCAGTAATAATTTGAGTGTATAGAGATACTATTTCTTCTGTTTTTCCTACAAAATAACAAATTAACCAACGCAAAATGACATTACATACTGTATATCACATTCATGTAGCTAACTTGTTGAACATGGGTTCGATTATAAAAACATCTGCCAAATGCAAAAATGTAAATACTGCATAATTTCATATGAATACATTCAAAATATTGTTGGGATGTTTTTTAACCATAGAAAATGTACTGAAACAGAATCAAAGAATCACATCAGCACATTTAATGTCCACAGGCATGAAGAGAAAAGGAGTGTTATAAAAAAGCTGGACTTAAAACATCAGTGGCATGTAACGGTTGCATATTCGTGATCACTATCATGTCATTTTGTGTGTGTGTTTTATAAATCCTACACACCCCAGAGAAATCTTTAACTTGTGAATGTAGGCTCACAGGTCATGTGTAGATGCTGCTTTTGATATGGTTTCAATTATTGTCAATGCAGAAATCCTGCTCTTGTGATCCTGACGGAAGAAGCCATTCAAACGCAGGCCTTTGAAGAGAAGCAGCTGAGACGAGCAGCTCGTCTGCGGCTGTAGGCTGCGTATACTCGGGCATGCCGTCTAGACTTGCCCTTGTAATCCGTGCAGGCACTTAAAATAAAGAATATAAAGAACAATGTGTGCAGGAGGGAATCCCTCATATGAACTACAGACTTAACATGATCAACTCTTAAAATGGCTCCAGGCATTTGGGGAAGCAGCACTTCAGCTCAGCTGCTTCCTGTAGCTCAACTAGCAGAGCATTGTGTTAGTAACACAAAAGGTTGTGGGTTCGATTCCCAGGAAACACACGCTAATATGTATAGCTTAAATGCACTGTAAGTGCCTTTGGATGAAAGTGTGTGTTCAATATATAAATGTTTCCTCTTATTTGTTGTCATATACATAGACAGCATGAGCAGCAGACATTAAAAATACATTTTAGTCAACCACTGTCCAGTTGATGACTGTCCAAATACACAATTTACTTAGAAATAAAAACAGAAGTTGGTTGTTGACAAGGATCTGTCTTGTGTCGAGTGGGCATGTTTTACAGTCAATAATTAGATTGTATAATTAAATATAGATTTGTGTTTCATTTCTTTGAAATTCATAGTGTCTGTCCATTGAAATTTGTGCATATAAACATGCGATTTTCAGCCACGATCCTGCAGCCACTGGCATTCTTGCAATATTGCATGTCCTCACACACACCCTCCTAACACACTAACAGTGTGTGTGTGTGTGTGTGCATCCGTGTTATCTCCTCACAGCTGTCACAAAGAACAGGGCTCTGGCCCGCACGGAGACCCACACCTCTGCAGGCTTAAATTTCTTCTATCTATGACATGAGATCTCAAGGAGGAAGTCAGGGAGAAGATAGCGCAGCGTAAGGAAATTAAATATGGAAAACGATATGCCGTGCGATGAGTCCGATTAGAATATGATCGACCACAATCAAACAAATTACATGTCAGGAAAAATAGTGCTTCTTGAATTACCTTCAGCATTTCTGTTTCCTGAGGCAATACATGATGCATTTAAAGCTGCAATCTGTAACTTCTGGTGTTTAAAATTAGCAAAAATCACCTTACCCCTATTCACAGCAGTAAGTTTATATTAATGATTTATAATTTCAGCTGTTGTGTCTGATTTTTGGCGAAATGTCAGTTTGGCTTCATTTGAGTTCAATATACATAAAGAAAAACATGTAAAGTAACCTGCAATTTTATGTTCCAAACAGAGATAGCGGTAGAAAAGTTACAGATTGCAGCCCACTTTTTTGTAGGTACTGTGCCCATATATTTATAAATTATTGAAAATTTGGATATGCCGGTGTCCAGCTAGACCATGGCAAAGCCAGGGCTGCGTGTTTATGCCAGATCCCTGGAAAAGGGTTCAGACAATTATGCAAATCACACAGAATTGTTCTGGTTTTGTTTAAGAAACCATTTCAGACAGAAATGCTACTGAATGTGCCAGCGTTGTAAGCAGTCAAGATATTTTTAGGTGCCGGACAGCAAGCGTTAGATAGCCAGCAGATGCCAGGGTTAGTAGAGTGGTTAGATGCAGGGCGGGGCCGTGGTGTGTGTTTGGTATGAGCTCACTGGGATGGGCTCGGGTGAGTTTGCTGGCTGTTCACCACACGCACGTCTGGGGGCTTATGGACAGATTCCTGTGAGGGAAAAGAGGAATAATTACTGCAGCAAGACAGGGAGGATGTTGAATGTTGCTTAACATTTACAGGAACTTCTGTAAACTAGTTCTAATGAACGCATGTATATGATAAATACATGATGGTTAACTCAATCTGTTATGTTGCTCAACGAATTTTATGCTCAAATATAACAACAAATGAAACTAGATTAAACTAGAACATTTTCATATAACTATATATAACTATATATATATATATATATATATATATATATATATATATATATATATATATATATATATATGACTTATATAACTTGTTAGCCAAGTGTTTTCAAATATTCCCAACAAATATGAACAATAGTGGTGCTTGCCTTAGAAAAACAACAGTATAAACTAATAACTTTTAACTTTTATTTCAAACTTGTGTATTGTGTAGTTTTTTAAAGCAGTTTATTTCATACTTCATACTTTCTACAATCTGTTAACACTACTAATATTGAATAGAAGCTCAAATAATTGTTTTGGCAATCCTGTATTTGTGTACAATCTGCTGTGAGAACTTTTCACATACTAAGATTTAATGAATTCATCTCAGTTTTGAAGAAGACCAAAGACGCCTGATACAAACTGAGACCTAAGCCAAGTGTAGCTGCCTCCAGATCTGTGTCAGCCGCCCACCTCTTCCTGTATTATTCTTACTGGCAGATTGCAGCTCAGAAACGTGTCGTGCCTCACTTCACAGCATAGTTTGCACATTACACTGCAGTTTTTGCCTCATTATAAGTATTTTAGTATTTCCTGTTGCTACTGACATAAAGTGCTACTTCCTTAGCATGACTGTAGTCCTGCCACCAATGCATTTGTGTCTTTGAATGCCATGTTGTGGCACTGAAATAATTGTAAATGCAACCTTGCATTGTATGCACTTTGGGGATTTCACACATTTATAGGTGAAGTGTAACGCTGTAAATAGTCCAGAAGCTCAGTTAAAGGTCATGTAAGGTGAAAGATATGTGACCACAGGATCTCACACTTCACACACATTTAGTTTCACTAAAAAACACTGCAATTTAAAAACAAGTGCTACCATCTTAGTATAAATACATGCATGTGAATATCACCAGTTCTGTTATATCTGGCTGATATATGAAGGGATTTCTAGCCGTAACCAGTGGACCTTTCAAGACAAACCTGCCATGAACTGTGAGCTTCTAAAGCAGTGAGAGCTGTAGGAGTCATTGTGCTGTGAACTTTTTGTTTATGTAAATCATGCTTAATCACTAAAAGGCTTTAAGAATAGCCATCAATCAAAAAAGATGCCAACTACCCATGATGCAATGCAAATGACATAAATAAGTCTCCATACCCTCACGATATATTGGTATATTTTTTAATATTTTACCATAAACCTGTAAAATCTATTATTTATATATTTATAATGAATGCCTGTAAGTCAGGAGATTTACATTGTGCTGTTGTTTATGATTTAATTGCATCTTTCAGAATCCTTTATGTGAAGAGTATTATTTCTATTGTTATGTCTGTATGATTTCTGATGGGCCAGTTTTAGGCTCAGAAAGGGTCATTTTTCAATCTCATTCCTTTATTGTCCGTTGCGTCGAGGCCTTTTCAATCGCTCGCAGTTAAAGTCCCACAGTCATCACCATCAGACTCGCAGAAATGCAAATGACTGATGCGAAATGAATGCAACACATTGTCCTGCAGATTAATAGGGTTTGAACCTTTTTGTGTTTTGCAGGAAAGAGTTTCACACTGACAATCACGGTATTCACGAATCCGCCCCAAGTGGCAACTTACCACCGAGCTATAAAGGTCACAGTGGACGGACCGCGAGAGCCACGAAGTGAGTACCACACCAAATATCACACGATTATCACACACAGATAAGCAGATATAACTGCAGACCGGAGCTCTCATAAACAGGGTGTGAACTCTAAAAGTGGGCGGTACCTCAATAAAGAGGCTGCGTTACAGATCTGTGGGGGATTGGGCGTGTCATATCTATCTGACAATGGTAGTAAGCCACACCCCATTTTAGAGCTCCCACCCTGTTTTGAAGTTCCCACCCCCATTTGGAGATCTCCAGGCCGCACTTTTCACGCACAGACTATCCACATCCACGGAACGGTAATGAATCGTGTCGCCACCTCTGGCATCACGTACTGCTCGCTCTGCCAAGAGGTGGGAGGGGACGTGTGGCCTGATGCATGAATTGACGCATGGATTGTGGTACTGTTTTAAAAACTGGATTCAGTGGGTCTGAATGCACAAAGACGTCCTTTGAGGGGCAACAAGTGTGTTCAGTGAGAGGCAAATACAAACACGTGCTGTCAGGACGGCTTGACTTGTGAAAATGTTGACTGTTTTGGCCGCTTGTGTCTGTCCGTCAACATGCTCTTGAAAGCGTGCGCCCATGCTCTTGAACTCTGACCCTGCGCTCTGACTACAAAGCTGAATGTTCAGTGGCTGTTAGGAACTGAACACTAGCATATTGCTTACTGCACACTGTGCACATAGTATGATTTAAATAGTATAACCAATTATTTTGCATCTTCATTCCAGCTTCTTTTTTCACATTTGTTTAATTTACACATAAGTAATGAGAATAATGAGGTCATGTGACACAAATGTAGCTTCGGCTATCATTTAATCTGTAGTAATCTGTATATACCGTGCAGTATTTAGGCAGCAGACAGCTAATTTTCTATTCCAAACATAGAAAAATGTCAAAACATTTACATTTAGGCATTTAGAAGACTTTTTTTTTTTACCCAAAGCAACTTACAAGGTGAGGTTACAACAGTTCCTTGAGACAATATCTGTTGAAGGAGAGAGAAAACATGGTTAGGGGTTAATGTTGTTTTGGACAAAAACAAGTCCATTGTATTGTGGGATACATACAATATGCTCTTGTTGTATAATGCACATTTAGGCAAATGTTGTTGGTCATACAAGTACAGTATGACCTAGAAAACATACAGAAAATTAACACAGGTACTGCAGATGTAGTAATATTAGTATCACAGCACAGTATATAAATCACAGAAATAATGATCTTTATAACAAGGAACCTTAACAAGGACTAACATTAGATTACAGGGTTAAATATAAGGTCAGGATATATTTCCGGACCAAACATTTTATTCATTCCGTGAGGTTATTTAAGAGATTAACCAGATTTATGAGAACCATCTCAACGTTCTTCTCACAGAGAGCAACTCTTCAAAGTCTTTGCTTTGTTATGCAGAAACATTAAACAGAAACATGTCAGAAGAAAGAGAAACAGCCCGTATGTCTCAGAGGAACCTGATCTGGCAGAAATCTCCAGTTATCCTTCAATTACCAAAAAGCAACTTCTGGAACTGATGTCTGGACTTGTAGACACAGCAAAGAAGATGCAGCCCTCACAGTTACAGATCATTCTCGACTTCAAATTCTCTCAAAACGCTTCAAATTCTCAGTTCCTTTTACTACCTGAAAAAAACTACTGTTAGAAGACGCTGCCAAATTTCAGTTTTCACACTGGGCCCCTGAACCCGTAAATACACACAAGCTGTCATGAATTACTTTCATGTGGATGAAAATGGAACAAAGATCATACCGTGCTTGACTTTCTTTACTATGTGTTTATACTAAAGCCTGCTGCAGTCTGACATTACGGCCAAAGGTTTGCAAAAGGCGACCTTTTGTGGCGAGCTAATCGAATAAAATTGGAGCAGATTCCATTAACCATAACTGTCGACCGACAGATGTTTCTTATGATTATGTTTTATGCAAACTGTGTTGTTTGTCCTCAATTATGAAATGACTCAAAGGTTTCGTAGTTTGACATCAAGCTGCAAAGAAAGTCAAAACCCTGTTTCATTATTAGTGGTGTTTACAAAGACTGAACTGAACCCCATAATACTAGATATTAAAACTGTGTATGAATCCAAACAAGTTGTTATTGAGGAGGGATATGTATCTGATCATTTTCACCAGGATAACAAAACGGGTGAAAATTCTTTGACTTGCATTGAAAGCACAGCCCTGACTCAGTCGCTCGTTCAGCGTTTCTCTTGATTAATTACCTGTTGCGTCCTCATGCACTATCACACACGACTGCTGCTGTAGGCCAGCTTTGGAACGTTTCACTGGCACGTTTGTTAGAAGGTGATGCCAACCTGCCTGGCACACAGCTGTCGCCACTGGCCTTATGCTCACAGACACATTCATGTAACTTTCTGGCGGCCGAATCAACAATATCATTTTCCTAACTGTTTTTGCTTTTCTTCTCTTAATGAACTCATCTGGCAGGAGTGTTTTGGAGCCACATTATGCCAGTGTGTGATCATGACTGGATTAATCGCAGCTTCTGCCATGTCTGATGTGTCGAGTCTCATCTCATCTCAACTGATCCTACTTTCCCACTTTTGTGTGTGTGTGTGTGTGTGTGGGGGTTTTATCAAGAAAAAATGGCAGTAGATGACTTCCAAACAAGGCTTCTGTTGGTATAAACAAAAACATTTGTCTGTATATTTTTTCTTTCCGAGGTTGCAGACTTATAGAATGAGTAACATCTTAACATACAAGTATAGTGGAGGTCTTA
The DNA here is from genome assembly GCA_036877525.1 of Chromobotia macracanthus. Lineage (NCBI taxonomy): Eukaryota > Metazoa > Chordata > Actinopteri > Cypriniformes > Botiidae > Chromobotia > Chromobotia macracanthus. Next base: position 2,039,691 of record JAZGTH010000102.1, read on the forward strand.
AAGGGACTTTAAAGGAAATGCCAGTGTTGCTTGGCAACCATAAACAGTTAGGCCGCAGTTTGTAAAACATTTTACTTCTGTAATCAGATGTTTGTTTCTGAGTGAAACAGGATATTTAACAGGAAGAAATACACAGCAGGAATCAATTTCATTGATTAGACTGTGAAAAACATCCGTTACCTGAATGGAGCAACGTGATTGGACAGAAAGATCACCTAAAAAAACACACAGCAAGTTTTAATCTGCGATAAAGACGTATAAAGACAAACTGTTTTATTTAGAATAACGTCCACTAATGAGGTGATAATGAAGTGTCACATTTATTCTGAGGCTTCATATTATATTAAAGTCTTATATTAAATGTAACTGCTGGTAAAGCGTTATTCGTAAGGAAATAACAGCTGAGGTCTGTTAGTCTATTTCTGATCTGCGTGTTTGCTGTTTCTGAGCGGAAGGCAGGTGGCCAGACAGGAAATGACACATTCAAAGGCATTTTGGGTTGAGCAACGGCCTGCCAGTGTGTTGTGTAGCTGCCCCTGCCTGCCTGTTTACACATTCCTCCAGAGAGAGAGAGAGATACAGAGAGAGAAAGATACAGAGAGAGAGAGAGAGAGAGAGAAGAGAGAGAGACGTACAGAGAGAGAGAGAGAGAGAGAGAGAGAGAGAGAGAGAGAGAGAGAGAGAGATACAGAGAGAGAAAGATACAGAGAGAGAGAGAGAAAGAGAGAGAGATACAGAGAGAGAGAGAGAGAGAGAGAGAGACGTACAGAGAGAGAGAAAGAGAGAGAGAGACGTACAGAGAGAGAGAGAAGAGAGAGAGAGACGTACAGAGAGAGAAGAGACAGAGAGAGAGACGTACAGAGAGAGAGAAAGAGAGAGAGACGTACAGAGAGAGAGAAAGAGAGAGAGACGTACAGAGAGAGAGACGTACAGAGAAAGATACAGAGAGAGAGAGAGATACAGAGAGAGAGAGAGTAAAGAGAGAGACATACAGAGAGAGAGAAAGAGAGAGAGACGTACAGAGAGAGAGAGAGAGAGAGAGACTACAGAGAGAGAGAGAGTAAGAGAGAGACATACAGAGAGAGAGAGAGACGTACAGAGAGAGAGAGAGAGAGAGAGATACAGAGAGAGAGAGAGAGACATACAGAGAGAGAGAGAGAGAGAGAGACAGACAGAGAGAGAGACATACAGAGAGAGAGAGAGAAAGAGACATACAGAGAGACGTACAGAGAGAGAGAGAGAGAGAGAGAGAGAGATACAGAGAGAGAGAGACAGAGAGAGAGAGAGTAAGAGAGACATACAGAGAGAGAGAGAGAGAGAGAGAGAGAGAGAGAAAGAGAGAGAGACATACAGCGAGAGAGAGAGACATACAGAGATAGACTTCTGAAGAGACATAAATACTGTTTAAAACCGTAAACAGCGCTCAGATCATTTGATTCTGGACAGATTGGAGGAGAAATGTTTTGTGTTCATATTAAACTGTCTGGTTTTGGTCAGTGTGGGTTTAGGTGTGATCTTTAACATCTCGTCTCTAAGATCTTGTGCTCTGGCTGTAGGCTCATATTCAGAAGAAAGCTGCATTACTGAATTTGTGTTACTGGAGTTACTCGAGCTCATGTTGTTAACCGTTACGCTACATACTGTTTGTGTTTGTATTGTTGCTAAGGCATTCGACACATTGCCCTAACTGTTTAAATGATTGAGAAAGTGCAGATATGACTCGACCACTATGAAATTCTCCAGCGTCTAGTCATTCGTAAAGAAAATATTCATTATGAAATTCAGCTGGAGACTGATGCAATTACCGTTAACCAATGAGGGCCAAGACACACATGTGCATTTATTTCCCAGCAAATCAAGACATTTGCAGCGGACGCTGGTCATTTATTTTAGAGCTCAGACATGTGAATGCTTTATAAAGCTTATTGGACACAATTTTTTATTATTAATGGTGCTTGCTAAGGCAACCACATCACAACACCATAACATACAAGAGCAAACGCCTCATAAATTGAATGCATTGTGATGTCATTGTCCTTCATGATGACATCATAAAGGCGCACCATGCTTGCATTACGATCTCATGTTGGTTTCTTGGTTACGCTGTTGTATGTGGCTGCTCATGTGTGTGGTTAGTCTCAGTGCACAGAGCCGCGCGTGTGTATGAACCACACACCGCTGTAATCATGTGCTGAGTCTTGTGTAACTGTGGTTATTAAGAGTAATTTGACTAATAGACCGGGAAGGGCAGCCTTTTGAGAGGGACCCGTGTTGGTTTTACCACCTTGACTGCCAGCGTTCCTTGTAAACCATCATAATAGCAGCATTCTTGAGGGCTACAGTGACATCTGATCCTTCAGGGCTGATCTGCTGGTGGGCTTGACACGTAAAAGACAGTCTTATACGCCTGAAACAGAGAACAACACTTCAGAGTCAATACACAGCCATTAGAGCCGTAACTGTTACTGTTACACATAGAGCTAAAGGTTTAAATGAACCTGCAGCAACTTTAAGAGATCTTCAGCCAACGTTCTGAGAATGTTCCCTATTAGCTGAGAAACCACTTTGAACCTCCTAACATTGTGGCAGTGAGTTTTGCATGGGCAAGCACAACTCGCATTTTCTTCATAAATCTAAATCTTCAAAGATCTAGTCTCAATAAATTCTTGTTATTTCAAATAAAACACAATCATTATTCATTTATTCTAACCGATTTTGTACTTTAAGTGTGAAGTTTATGATGGTGGAAGTCCACACAGTGAAGCACAGGCATGTGGAGTTCATCCATAAACTGTTTATGGAATGTTGGTTTATGCTGTCTGTCCTGGAGAAGAACAGATTATTTATTCACTGGCATTTAATTACCGGTGTGTTAAGACACACATCACATTATTACTCACACACAAGGACCAAAAGCACCACTTAAAAACATTTCCTTTAGCAAATGTAAAAACTGGCTTTATCTTTTAGCAGATGAAATCAGGATACACGGTTCTTTCCAGAAACATTTGCTGTTATGCTGGCTGAAAGTCTCTTCACATCCTGCTAGTAATCACTAAGTCTAAATATATTTATATATACATATATATGTATATGTAGGAGGCGTGGCTTTGGTGAGCCCTCTGAACTATGATGGGATCTTTTGCTTTCAAAGTTTGGTATTGCTAACCACTCCTAACCATTGTCTACCCTACCTTTAGCAGAGTCAATGAGGTGCTACAATAAATTGCCACTGCAACACTCCTAAAAAATCTGAATGAAAAGTATTTTAAGCTCAATTTGTAAGCACAATCCAGATGTAGTGTATTTATAATGGTAAATCCATGCAATTGAGTGCACGCAAAATGAAGAATACATCTCAAGGTTTCCTGCTGTGCCCGTGCTGGCCCTCCTGATTAATGCCACATTATATTAGAGAGATGGAAAACACCCACCGTTTCTGAACAGGGATTTGCCAAGATTATCCCTGACGGTATGTTTTGACTGCCATGCAGACAACTGAGAAAGAGTTATTGTCTCATGCAGAACTGCAGCAGGGCTGAGGCCAGACACTTGAAAAGAAACACCAACATGTGTGTGTCAGTCTGAGAAGGACTGCATGTCGGGTTATCATGCAGATAAAAGTGTACTGAAACAAAAATAATACACTTATGAATCAAACACATTCATAACACTGAACTTAAAGTGACAGTTCACCAAAAATGAAAATTTTTCCATCATTTACTTTTTATTTCATTTTTGGGTGAACTTTCCCTTTAAATCAAAAATTAAAATACATAAACCAAAACTTTCCTTTAAACGCAGCTTTTAAAAATAATTTCATTTCTGCAGCACTCATCTCAGCCTCGGAGATGCCACCTCAGTTTAAGAGTTTTGCATAACAGCTTCAATCAATATGTTGCACATAAAATTCGGTACTGAAGTCACATTGTTTAGTTGTGGTTTGTGTGGAGACCCTGTAATCACTCACTGCTGAAACCAACATCAGCCGGAATCTGTGAAGCTTCTCTTTGAATGTAGCTCTGCGTGTCCAGACAGGTACACACACACACACTGAATGCATACAGTAGACCCCAAAAGCCAAAACAATCCTTTAAAACAAATCTAATTCAGGTTGGCCTGCATGAGAAATATCTGTGCGTACTTCCCCCCAGTACACATCCAGATGAGATGAGAATATAAGAAAACTGACTTTAGCTGCTGGCAGAGCAGAAACTGTCAGGCGGTCTTGTTTAAATGACAGCAGACAGACAGTTTAAAAAGATTTTTCCAATACAAGAGCAGTGAAAGACTGATATATCAGCCAACATGCCGCCATTTTAAGATCGTGGAATTAATTCAAAATCTATCAACAGCTTTTGAAAAATATATAAAGCGAATAAAAATAACATTTGTAGTAATACAGGTTTTGCTTACAAATACATTTATGTTATTTTGGTTAAAATTGTTATATTTATATATATATTTTAAATTTATCATCAATGTAAATTGTTATTCGTTATTCCTGACCTTAATGCATTAACCTCAACTGTGTTACTATTGCAAGAGCTGCACATGAAGACAGAAGCCAGCTGACCCGTTACTGGCCGCTTCTCAAATATGTGTGTGGATTTTCAATCCAAAATATCTGTCATGATAAATGCACAGATCATATTCAACAGAAGAGCTGCAGCAGCATCACTTTTCAGTAGAGAGACTATAGATCGACTGTCCATGTTGCATTTATGATACACAGGAGACAAATGTTCAGAAGATGTTTGTCATGCCACAGCAGTTAGTAGTTGTATTAAATATGGGCAGTTGTGAAAATGCACTAAAGATTAAACTGTGATGACAGGCATAAGATGATTATCACAGAGTCTGATTTAAGTAGCTAACTCACTCTTCCCTATCTGTTAGACAAACTTTTACTGCTGTGTCTTGTTTGACTTTATCAAAGGTGGTACTGTGTTAAAAGCGAGAAGCACATCACTTTTCCACTTTGGATTAATGGCGGCGTTCTGGCATTGGTGAGCTTCAATGTGGCAGATTTCTTCTGCTGCAGTGGAATCGACGCTGGCGAATGTATGCCACCATTTGCATGCTAAACTAGCACTTTACAGCTTTATATTCTTAACAGCTTCACACAGTGCTCAAAACAATACAAAAATGTGCCTTCTTTACATAAAGCTCACCACTGAGAGAGAGAACACTGTAACTCAGGTTAATTCTTAAATTACATCTGAAAGACAGAAGCATTTATTTCAATTGATAATGTGTGTGAATTTTTTGTGGGATTTTTTAGCACAATAAGCGCAGAACTTATTGTGTGAAACATTTGTGTGTTATAAAACTGTGTGCAACACCCACAGTCCCATGGATGTATGAAGCTCTGGTAGCACACGTGCCCCGTCTTGGCGCAGTTCACTTCCTGAAGCCAGTAACACACGGACCACACAAGCGACTGGCGAACCTCCAGCGCTGCTTGGCTGCCGTCAGCTTTCTCCATTTCTCCCTCTCTCTTCCCCTCTCTCTCTCTTTCTGTACTTCTGCCTCATCCTGTCCTTAAAAACCTTTTTCTGGGTAATTTTGCGGGAGCCTCCGTGTAAAATAAGGCATTGTTTCATTCTTCAGAGAGGTCTGCTCTCCGCGGCAGGGCAATTAAGAAAATGAAATCTAGACAGATGAATGTATCTCTTTCTTCTCTCACGCGTTTTATTTCCTCGCATCGCCGTGATTGATGCGTTCCGAAGCAGTGCCTGATACTTGATGTTGAAAGCGTGCCGATGTTGAACGAGCGCGGGTGTTACTGCGGGTCACAGCGTGATCATATTGCAATTTAAAATGCAGGCAGGAGATTTGCCAGCAACATACTATAAATACTCCCATATTATTTACAGTCAAAGGGAGTTTTTGCACGAATACAGAAAGTTTTAACAGATTTGATTAAAGATTGCTGCTAATGTCGTGACTGTCCTGTAGCATTTCAGTGGCGTTTGCCAAAACAATCAGTTTGAACAAAGTACTAAACCTAAGTATTGAACGCCAACAAGTGAGCCCTGGATGATGCCCAACAATGTTCTGTGAAGGGACCCCTATAAGCCATATCTGAAGAGAATATCACAGATTGTTGGGATGGGCTCTTTGGGGATGTTTCTACTATAGGAATTTCTTAGCAAGCGGTTCCCTCAGTTGAGATCTAGTAACACCCCAGCTTAAATTTAAACAATTTTAGCACAGTATTTTGCTTTAGGAATGCTCAAAATGTCCAGTTTTTTGTATTAACGATATTGCTTGGTTGTGAGAACAATATTCGAACACTTTTTAATTATCTAACGTTTTTAAACATTCCACTAACAATTTAAGAAATTTTTGATATATATGTTGTAAAAGTTCTACTAACGTTACTGCAATATTTTTGATAACTTTGAGAGAACATCTGTAGATTGTTAGCCAATGTTCTGAGAACGTTCTCTGTTAGCTGGGACATTGTCTTCACAAATCAAAGTGCTATTTTTCAAATCAAAACTTTTTCCTTTTGTCTTGGATTATTTTCCTAATGTTCGGAATTTCTGGCATTACAGGATCTTTTTGCTTTATTGGAGATAAATCTGACTGCTTGAGCTCTGTTGTTGACAGATGTTTTTGGCACTAATGTAAATGAAAGTTCTGCATGTGTCACAGGATATGAGCTCTGGGGATTTTCCTCTGTTTAAGCTGAATCATTTCACATTCTTTTTTCTGGAAAATGTAGTCGTGGACTTCAGATCCAAAAGTCATCTGCTTTTGTGCTCTTCAACTGCACTCACAACATGTTCATGAGACACAGATTACAGTAATGCACATGATTTATCAGCTTTACCAAACGTTTCAGTGACACATCAGTTTGGCATGATTTCTTATGTAGGTCCAGGAAGGAAAATCACTTATGAGATCTCAGTTGTTTCTCCTGTACAGTGATGAGATTAAATAGACTCCAGTAATCTCACACGTGTCTCCTCTAGCTCCTCAAATTTGCAAAGATCTCAAATTGAGCTCAAGAATTTCTCATCAAATTCTTCCAGGCACAAATGATCTGAAGTACGCTATCTGCAGTTATGTTGTAGCTTCATTCTCCTACCATATGTCAACAATGTTTCTCTTTATTTCTCTTAAGGAATATTAAGAGGTGCATCTGAGACAAAGTTATAGAGATGTCTACACAGCCCAGTCACATTCAACTCCATCAAACAGGGCTGTATGTTATACAGTATTTTTATGTGTTCAACTCTGAGTCTGTATTATATAATCCTGCAGTGATATTTATGGCTGTAGCAACATTACGCCTGCCGCGATTTTATATCTTTCATAAAATTCAATTTGGGGAAAATATTGGCAGATACTCAGCTAACAATTTTAGATTGTAAGAACGTCTCCCTAAGTAACAAAAACATTCCAGATATTATTTAGAATGTTCTAGGAACATTCAAAATGTCCAGTTTTTTGCGATACAGGTTCCACATCACCTGTATCGCAGCAGATCATTTACAAGAAGCTCAGCTCAGACACGGGGCGGATTCTGCCAGCCATTTCAATGCAACATAACTGCCGCCCTGTTTCAGCAGCTGGGGTATTGAGTGTATTTTTTATAGGAATACTTTCAGGGAATTACTCATGCTCTTAAACCCAAAGTGCTCTTGTGCGCGGCCCACATTAACCTCTGAATGAAGACTCACAAAGTCTGTTTGCTCAGCTTAAATCCACAAGCACAATCAGGTTGTGCGAGATTGGAGGTAGCTTCGGCTCCCCATCCGCCAGCTGGGGATCAGCCAAGTGTTGGCTGGAGATTCTTTTCTTCTGTTTGATATTTACTTTACAGCCAGTCAGAGGAATCAATTGGGCTAGACGGATCAGCAGACCAGTTAAAAGAGACTTTACTTACAAAGTCCTTCTTTACCTGTATTCTTCTCATGTATTGACACAGAAGTTCTAATGAAATTAGACCTGATTGGTTCTTTAGAAGGGACGGTCTGGCCCCAAAGACTCGTACATGCCCGTAAGGTTGGTACGCCACATGGGGGACGAGGGGGGCGGGATTGTGTTGTGATTGGTTGAGAGGGGGTTGCATGGCGTGACTTGTCCTCTTTATTTCACGATGGGAGATTGGGTCCATCCTCCTTTATGGGAACTGAACGAATAAACATTGGCGGTTCATTCTTTTGTCATGACTCACAGACATAGTTTTAAGCATGATAAGAATAATAGGAAAATATAGCAGTTGTGTAATTTGACTGTGAATTCTTCTGGATGAGCGCCAGGGTATAAAACAGCTGCGTGTACGGGCAGGTGAAAGGCAGATTTACTTCCCTTCTGGTTGTAAACGATATGCTGTTATGAGAAGTTCAGGCTGAGATCTGTACGATTAGCATGATGCCATATCACCCATAAATCAGACGCACACATTTGTTTTTCTGTCAATAATGAGTTTGTTTGTCAATTACAGCTGCAATCCGTAACTTTTTTTGTTAAAAAGTACATAGCGGATCAGTGTTCAACACGATCTCCTTACCTTAGCCAAATTCACAACAATAAGTTTATCATAATAATTTATCATTTGAGCTGTCGGGTCTGACTTCATTTGACTTCAACATACGTAAAGTATGTAAAGTAATGATTTTATGTTTCAAACAGAGACAGATTGCAGCTTTAATTGAAAACATGACGATTCTGTCAACTATACTAGTTTATAACATGGAACGTGTTACTTTTGACTGTGGATGTTGACTGTCATAAACAGGAAAAAACTTATTTAAAACAACATAAAAGTAATATATCACTGATGCGCTATATCTCAAATCTTATGACACCTTATGAAGTGTGAGGAACAGACCAAAATTTATTATTAACAAAAGAGTTAAAAAAAGAGTTATTATTAACTGAAAAAGTTTCCTTCAGCCCTATAGCTGTACACTGTAAAAAAAAAAGTTTTAAAAAAATGGTAATTTTCTGCCAGCACATTATCCACTAATTTACGGACATTTCCATGAACCCTAAAACACAATGCAGTGCAAAATTGAGGTAAAAATAACTGTAAAAAATCAAAACAGAAAATGCCTTCATATTAACAGAGTAACTTCAAACACACACAACAATCTACAACATTTGTGCAGTAACTCTAAAATCACTTCATTTCCAGTACAGAGACTCACATTAGAAACTTACACAGTAGAAACTAAAGATGTGTGAAAGGCTTTAGGAGAGTGAGTAGATGTATTAACTGTCATTTCTGTCTAATATTATTCGTTAGGACACAGACAGAAACTGGAGGACCCCCCTAAAGCACCTCTGTTCTCTGAGCGTCTGAGTGAGTTAGAGCGTTTACGCCAGTCCACCATGAGGGTTGCCGTGCAAACACAGAGTCCCCGGTCATCTCTCAGTGCCACTCCAAACTCCTTCAACCCGCAGGGGCAAACTCAGATCTCAGGTAAACCGGCCGAGGCATTTTCCTTTTCCTTTAACACAACTATTTTAGCCCGACTGCTTTCCACTGGCGTGACCTTTACTGACAGCTCTGGAATTCTGGCGAGCCGCTGCGGTCTGTGTACTGTACAAACATCAGTGTTTGGAGAACAGGTACGTTTATTCAAGACAGCGTCTAGATATGATTTCCTGAAGATAAATCAGCGATGATAACACAGAGCGGGTGAGAAACAGACTGTATGATGCAAGTCGTTGAAAACTTTTGTTTATATAGTAGAGAGTGAATCCGACCTCAATCAGATTTAAACAGGAAATGCAGGTGGACATGCCAAGTGGATATCTGTTACCTGAATGATGTTTTCTGTTTGCATGAGTAGGTATAAAAATAAAAGAATGAAAGAATAAAACTGAGAAGCGTACACACTGTTAGATTCGATCCTCTTGCCGTTTGTATAAGTTAAACTCTGTCATTATTTACTCACACTCACTCTCATGTCTGCATTTAGTTTTTTATTCTGTGGAACGCAAAAGCAGAAATTAGCAGAAAAAGCAGAAAAGATTACAACATCATAACAGTCATTCAAAGGGAGGTATGACATATAAGTGTTGTGAAGGAGAGGGTAATTATCTGCTTACAGTTTTATAATTTGGTCTGTTCCCAACACAAAGCCACTGTGCAGTTTCAGAAGAGCTGAAATATAGTGGAATATAAGTTGTTTGGACAAGTTTTATGATGTTTTTCTGGAGCTGGACAGTGTCTGTGTGAAGAATATCCAGAACTGTATCTTCTGTGTTCCACAGAAATAAAATAGCAGGATAAAAGGTTTGGAACATCATGAGGGTGAGTAAATAATAACAGAAGTTTTGGATGCACTGTTTCTTAAATTCCATCACGTTTGTCCAAATATTTTCATTCGTTTTTGCTGACACTTCGAGAGTTTTTTGGTCTCATACTCTCAAACGTTTGCGCAATGTTTGCCGTTCATTTGGAGTGCCTCCAGCCTGCAGGGCGGGTGTTGTGTTTACTAGAATACTGTACAAAACAAACAGGAAATTGTTCTTGGCTTGCTCTCCATATTATTATGATCAAGTTTTTTAAATGCCATGACCTTTTACACAGGCAAAGTTAGTGTTGTCTTTTTCTTGTACTGTTGAAAACTCTTTGACATAGTCAGACATAGTTGTTTTTGTCAGTATAGCTCATAAATCTAGATTCTGTCCAAGAACAAAATTGAACAAAAAAGCAAAAAAACTTGAACTCACTTTTCAAAAAACCCACTTTAAATCTATTCAGATCCAGTTTCAGATTGTGACATTATATTTATGACAAGCAAATCTCTATTCTGCTTAACGTAATGCTTCCAGCTGTTTTACTTGTAGTTTATGTTATTTCATTATACTCAGTGATGATTCTCATTGGTGTAATACTGTACATGTCTGTTGTATTATAGTACAGATTACTTAAAATCTGCATAAACTAAAGAATGTACACTCAAAGGCAGGGTAAGCGAAATTTTCCAAAACATTTTTGTTGGACTGGTTAAAAATCTAATAACAATTATCAGCATGTAAAGTGGTACAAATATTTTGAAATATTCTCTGTGGCATATTTTGATATGCTCTTCTGTGGAAGCCACGGGACCATAAAATGTAAAAGTTCCTGTAGCTCAACTGGTGGAGCATTGTGTTAATAGAGCAAAGGTTGTGGGTTCGATTCGCAGGGAATACATGGACTGATCAAATGTGTAGATTAAATGCACTGTAAGTCACTTTGGAAACGTAAAATGTTCTTCCAACATATCTTCATATCTTCTCAAACATCATTGCATGTATTAACAGAAACTATTAAACACAGTATTAAAGCAGTAATGGGGGAAGAGACCACTGTCACACCCATAAACATTGTGTTTGAATGTTATTGGTCAGTTGTGTGTCGTCAGTGGCTGTAGTTTTCTCATTTATCTTTCTGCAGATCCACGGCAGGCACAATCATCTCCACCCTGGTCCTACGAGCAGCCCTACACCCCCTACCTGAGCCAGATGACATCACCGTCCATACACTCCACCACCCCGCTGTCCTCCACCCGCGCCACAGGCCTGCCCAGCATCAGCGACGTGCCAAGACGCCTCTCAGGTAAACAAACACAACCAGCTGCAACTCCAGAAAGCCCCTATAACTGACCCAGCTAATGGAGAACAAGAAATAATGTTAATACAACCTGTAAAAAATAACATTTTGAACATTTCTAGAATGTTCAAAACAACATTTTTGTTAGTTAATGGAAACATTAAGGAAATATTCTTACAACCTAAAATTGTTAACTGGGAAATGGGATCGGTTTTTGCTCTCAGAAAGCCATGAGATCATATAGAGACTTTAAATCTCTAACAGTCTCATAGTGTTGTTGAGCTCAGATTTGCCAAGATAGTCTGCAGTCTGAAGTCAGATCACAATATCAAATTCTTCCAAAAAGAAATGATATGAGCTGTAATATCCACAATAATTGTACAGCTATCAACACTGACCTCATTTGTGTCTGTTATTTTTCTGCTTTGTAATCTTTTATCAGAACTCGATTTACCTCTCAGAAGTGCTCTGTTGACATCACAAAACCCTCGTCTTTCTGAGCCCCTCCCATCCAACCACCTGTCATATAGACACTTTCACCGTTCTTCTCACAGAATATCCTGTAACAGAGATAAGCCACATTGCAAAAGTAAAAGTTAAAGTTTCATGTCGGCTTTAAATGAACCATTAATCTCCTGAGCAACCAATGAGCAAGTAAATTTTCCTCTGAACTTTGTCCCTTTTGTCCTTTCCTCAGCCAAACATAGTTTTCAGAAAGTGTGAACTATAGACAGAGAGTTTGATGGGAAAGAGAGAATCTTTGTACGTGTGTAAATGTTTCTGTGTTTACTTTCCTAGCAGATCGCTAAGCCGTGAAACATTTTGTCCAAACACTCGTCAGCTCTCTCTGCTGAAGTCGAATCAAAGCCTTTTTTCCACTATTAACTTTCTGCTTTGTAAGCGTTTGTTGCGTTGCCCGTGGGCAAATGTCTTTCCAACAAATAGCACCTTTAAAAATAGAGAGCATTTGAAAGAATATCTCCCCTATCCCCCTTCCCTTCCAGTGGAGTCTTTGAACTCAACTCTCTTTTGAAAGGCCTTGAAAAGGAACAATAACACAGACTCGAGTTTCTGACTCACAGTTTTCTAAAGGTAAATGTTCTCCAGTCCAAAACTATGGAACAGATTGCTGTGACTGTGCCTGTATTAATTAAACAGGCAGCAGATTTTGTACACCCGCCCTTTGGGGTTCGTTTTGAAGCAAACACATAGCGAGGACGTTTTCTTTCATACACCTGTTTGACTCTCTGCCAGGTTGGTTTTGAACTGAATTTTTTCTCGGGCTCCCCACCCAAACTGTTTTCTTTGAGCCTGGAGCAAATATGGAGCGTTTAAAGGACTTCTTGGTGTGGCTGCTCATAGGCGCTTTTTGAACCCGGGCCAGCTGCCTCGTTGGGTTTGATTAGTTTAGATTTCACCCTTCTTTCATCTTGGAGATGTCAGCCTTTGTTCTTTCCTCAAAGAGACACACGCACCTCTCGGTCCTCACATCCCTGTTCTTCCTCCACACGCTGCTGAATGGCTCTGTCCAGCTAACAGGGAACATTCCCAGAATGTTAAGTAACATTCTTTAGAGGTTCTCTCAAAGTTATCAAAATGTTACACTGTAGAAGTTTTTTAACATATATTCTATATTGAAATGTTATTTTTAAGTTCTTTTTGTGCTCAAAATAATCACTTCTGTAGCGATACTGGTTGCACTCCTTTGTGAATTACATTACATAAACCATCAGACTACTAAAATAAATGAAAACTGACTGCATGGAACTTCATAGAATTCCTTATAATTCCAAACTCACAATACTACCAAGGCATTAAAGGAGGTTGGTAATCTTTACCCAACAATTTAATTCAAAGGAACTTGAAGAACGCTTGATTATAGTTCATAGCTTGAAGCAGCAACCTTCTAAATACCAGCCTGGAGCTTTGGCTACTAGACCGCCATCATGCAAAGTGATTGATGTTATATTAAATTTAGCCAGAAAGGTTTGGCAAGACCTGATCACACAATGGCTTCATTTTCTCGAATGTCTTCTGCAAAAGGAGGCTTTTGAAATGTTGATTGAAGGTTGTATATGTGATTTTCTATCAATGTTTTGGAAATGTGACGTGAGTCTCTTCTGTGCTCCACTGTCCCCCTGAAGTGTCTTTTCTGTTTGGTTTGAAATGTCAAGAGTTGATCATGTGGAGAGACAATCTGCTCCTAATTGGCCACACATGTTCTGTAAAGTTTGCCGAGCCCTCGCTCATACACCAGACGCCAATGAATTTGTTGCCATTAAAAACTACTGTACCTCAGCAGCAGGGTTCGAGCGGAGAGAGGAGAAAAGGTAGAAACAGGAGAGAAGACCCAGCTAACAATTTTAGGTTGTAAGAATGTTTCCCTAATGTAACAAAAACTTTCAAAATGTTATTTTGAAAGTTCTAGGAACGTTTCGACTTAAGAATAACACAATTTTAAAACAACTTAAGAATAACATTTTTTGATAGATTGACAATGTTAAGAAAGCGTTCTGAGAAGGTTCCCTGTTAGCTGGGGAGGAGTTTGTTTTGTAGCCTTTCATTTAGCAGGCGTCTCCATTTGAAAAGCATGATGAATGCAGTGTGCAGAAACAGGCTGATGTGGTGACATGAAGAGTTGATAAGACGCTGCTTTGGGATTCTCTCTCCAGTCACAGACTATTAGTGGTTTATAATTTAAAGAAATCTTGTGGTTCTATGAGAGTAGATCAGTCCTTCTCTTTGGCTAATCTCCGACGTGCCACCACATCTGAGATGGCTTATTATGCATCCTGTGGAAACTGTTTTTCCTCTAAGTGTTTCCATGTGCGCCCCCAGTTTATTCCGACGTTCCTCTTTGATAGTCATAGAAGTGCAGGGATGTGTGTTTTGTGCACGTGAGTATGAATATACACACAACATTCATGCACAAACCCCAGAGGACATGCGGAAGAAACAAACAGCCCAAAGCAAAACTTCAAATCTGTCAACAGCACATCATCAGCATTTCTGACAGTTAAAAGTCTTCTGTTTGCATTGAGAGCTTATATTAGCCTGTGGCATTTTCCAGTATTACTGTGCTCTCGGCCCTGAATGAACTCAAGTATTGAATATTTCACGTTGCAAATAAGCAGTTGATTAATGTTTATGATTTAAGTTAATAACATCACTGACATGGAAGAAAAGCCAGTTTCTCTTGTCGGTTGGTTGATTATTTATTGCACAGTAATAAATGATCTAAAATGCATCACCAGCACATTTTTCCACACAAAAACAGTAACACAAAAGTGTTACAAAAATACAACACTTCCATGACCTGAATATCAGACTGTTTGTTAGTTGTATTTGTTATATAATAATCAGAATATGATATATGATTGAAGTGTTTGGGAGATTCCTCTTTATACTTGTTGGAGATGAAATGAAGACACTAGTATGTGTATCATGTTTTTAATAAGTTTAGTTTTAAGTGAAAGTTTTGTGTATGTAAATGTAGTTTGATAGCGCCCTCTTCTGTCTCATTTAACAATTTTAATACTGTCGTGATAGGAAGTTTATTGTTAGTGACGCTTAAAAAGCACGATAATAATTACAAAAACAAAATGCTAGAAAACTGAAGCTATTAAAGGGGACACTAACCTTTTACATTTATTACTTAATGATATCATTTATTTTAGCTATTTATTTTTTACTAGAAAAAATCTAAAATGCCACACAGGAAACTGGTGAAACGCTATTGGAAAATATTACATTAGTATTTTTTTACTTTAGCCATTTACTTCAGAAAACACATATAAACTGAATGTTATTAACAGATAAACTGGTTTTGTCTCCGTCAGGTACATCAGAGCTCAGCCCGTTCTCAGCCGATCCACGGCAACTTGAACGTCAGTTTCCTGGCCTGTCTTCCCTCACAGAGAGCCGATTCTCCAGTCCCAGAATGCACTACCCTGCAACGTTCACCTACACACCCACACCGGTCACCTCTGGCATGTCTCTGGGCATGTCTCCAACCACCCACTACCACACCTACCTGCCTCCACCATACCCTGGCTCCACCCAAAACCAAAGTGGACCCTTCCAGACCAGCAGCACACCCTATTTATACTATGGTGCCTCATCTGGGTCCTACCAATTCTCGATGGTCCCAGGGGGAGACCGATCCCCTTCTAGAATGCTGCCACCCTGTACTAGTGCATCTACTGGAAGCACTCTCATCAATCCCAACCTTCCCAACCAAGCGGATGGTGGCGAGGCAGATGGCAGCCACAGCAGCTCACCGACTGTGCTCAACTCCAGCGGTCGGATGGACGAATCCGTTTGGCGGCCATATTGAGACGGTCTGGTCCGTGACTTAAAACAACAGAACACTGTTAGCCTTAAGGACGTGGTACAAGAGATTGTTGCATTTGTAAATGTCAAGGGAACATGAAGCACTTGTGAGGATACAAAGGTACAATGTTGAATGGTGGCAGTGTATTTTTTGGACTACACTGATGTTTTGAGATCTGAAACAAATGGCCCTACATGGATTGACTTACGGCATTAGTCAAATTGATCTGACATTCCACATCAGTAATCAGCGACAACAGAGAATTTAAAGGGACGGTTCACCCAGAAATAAAAATTCAGTCATCAATTACTCAACCTCCCAAGCTCATAGAGAATGTTCTCAGAATTTTGGCTAACGTTCTCTTAAAGTTCTCTTTAAAGGTTTATAAAACAATCCCACAGTAACATTAGTGGAACTAATATAATATATCTCAAAACGTTATTCTTAAGTTGTTAGTGGAACATTTTAAAAATGTTACAGATTTCAGAAAAGTTTGAACAATGTTCTTATAAACAAGCCATAATGTAAATACTAAAAAAAATTTTTTTTTAGTATTTTAACACTTAAAAGACATTTTAAGTGTTCCTTGAACATTTTAAACGGTTCGTTGCTTAATAGAAACATTAGAGAAACGTTCTAACAACTTAAAAATGTTAACAACCGTTATGACTTTCTTTGTGAAACACAAAAGCAGCAGAATCTTCATCCTAAACGGAAATAACACGAGTTATGAATAAATGATGACAGAATTTTGGGTTGGACTTTTCCTTTAACTGGCTGGTCAGAAACATCACAGCAGGAATTATTGTCTCCGAATATTTTTTATACTAACTCAGTACTTTACATTTCTTAACACTGAAAGTGATGTTTTTTATTTATGTGTGGTAGAACGTCAGCTAGTTGACTATGGCTATAATAATTCCCTCAGTTTAATTTATGTGTAATAAGGTAGCAGATGGTACTGATCTGAGAAGCAATAAAAGCCATATCAACTTTAAATTATGCAATGTGTTCAGAGGGACAAAATTTAAGATGTTTGAATAATATTTTTTGGACGTCTATTATTAACTTAATGAACTATTTACTCTTTTATAATTTAAATGTTTTGTTTTTATTATCATTATTATAAAGCAACCCAAAACTATCCAGTGGTACGTACGTTATGAAGGAAGGAATCGTTGTATAACTATACCCACAATCAGATGTGCATTTTTGTGGATTTCTCTTTTTTTTACTTAGAATAATGTCTCATTCATTCTGATTCGATGCGTTGGCGTTTCATATTTACAGTATGAAGTAACAGGCATTAAGACATTCATAATCTCATATTTTAGCAATGCAAAGTACGTAACATCTATAATAAAATCATAAACGTACAAATGTTAAGAGAGGTCTTGCTATCTTCACTTATGTGATTTCACATCCAATGTTTATCACGTTAATTTATTTTAGATTTAATTTTTATTTAACGTTTTTGGTGACTACAGGAATGACCAAATTCTTACAGCAGTGGCTTAATTCTTCAAAAACAACCATGATCGAATCTCGCTGAATATTTGCATTCTTATCACACGTGTACAATTACCATGATAAAGAAACGAGTTGTGCAAATTCTAACCAATACAATCACACTTTGTTCTACAACCTGGATTGTTAACTGCACTTCATAGGTTAGTTAAACACTTACAGTTATACAAACTGTAGTACAATATCAAACTTGGCATCTCACAAATATCTCTTTACTGTGAGCTGATTTCTGGAGGTACAAAATACATGCTTTATATTACTTATATTATCCATATTACTGCTATACAATATTGTTAGTGTAAGTACTGGAAAATAACCCGCCCATTTTGTTTTAAAGTCAAATTACAGTTTGAGGATTGTATGACATTTTACATGCAAATGTTACACAAACAGACAATCTAAATGACATAAATTATATAACAGATGTTTACTGAAGTGCGTTTATCATCTCGATCTCTAGGTACAGAATTAATTTACTGGATTTACAAACAAACCATGATCAGATGGGATGAAACTGTTACTGACTAGAGAACTTTGTTTTAACGTTTATATTTGTAACTGGTGTCTCTGAAGATAACTGTGTATGTTTCTGGATTCAATAAGTGGCACTTGATAAAATATTAAGTTAATCGGCTGCTGGCAGCTGCCTGGAAACAGTTTTTTCTTTCTGTTAAACAAAAGCACTTCTTTTTAAAGGGATGGTAAATCAATAAAGCTGACATGCCATGATTAACAAGGAAAGGGTGAATCTCAGAAGCGTCCTCTCAGAAATATGACTATTTCACCCCAACATCAAAACAAAATAAATGATATTTTGTATAATGAAAAATGAATCCTATACTTCCACACTTCCTGTCAATACCGTTTTAAAAATAAATATCCTTATTTTTGTTTAATTTTAAAATAATGATTTGAAATCACGAAAATCACGTCACAGCGCAGAAATTTGTTTTAATATTTCATTTCTTTCACTTGATATTGGGGT
The DNA here is from genome assembly GCA_036877525.1 of Chromobotia macracanthus. Lineage (NCBI taxonomy): Eukaryota > Metazoa > Chordata > Actinopteri > Cypriniformes > Botiidae > Chromobotia > Chromobotia macracanthus. The sequence continues at coordinate 2,058,102 of JAZGTH010000102.1, forward strand.
AAAACATCACATTCTGTGAGATTCACCTGAAAAGCGTTCTGAATTGCATATCTGTTTGGGTGAAAGGTCATGGCCGTGCTTACTTACAGACATGACACAGGAAAAAACATGCTAACATCAAAAAGCTTGTACAGTATGTGTGTCTCCTGCGATCATGTGTTCTGTACAGTATTAAACTCAATCTCTTTCAATGAATTAATACGCAACATTTACACTGCTTAATTACCCCACTATTTAATATTTCACTTAAGCGTGGTGTCGTCTGGTAGTGAGGAGAGCCGGTATGTTTACAGAACGTTTACAAAACCTGCAAGCATCTGGAAATGTAAAGAACCTCTGCACTGTTGAATGGCTTCAACATGCCTGACAGAGCTCAAATAACAGCACTGCTCTGTCTTAATACATGTATGTCTCAAATGGCTATAGAATGTGATGGTATGCTTTTGGTCTATAGACTGTGTTTTAATGTTTGTTTATTGTCTGTTGTAGGGCTCTCACAACAGCTTCTATAAAACTGAAAATGTTCAATCTACTTTGAAACAAGCATTGGCGTTAATTTCACATAAACGTTTCATCTGTGATTCATCAAAGACATCAGGACTATATATTTCATATATATATATATATATATATATATATATATATATATGAAATATATTCAGTTTATTTTGCCAGTATGAAGGTCAACTTAACCCCATGAGAAAACCCCATCGTTCACGCTCCATTATTGTCATTTCTGTACTGAGATACAGTGTTTCATACCTGAAACCCTAAAACTAACCTCTGGACCCAACGCTATGGTTTGCTTCATCACAATGTCTTGTTTGTAAACAGTGAGAGCACCATCTCACGCATTATTCACGTGCTGTACAGATGCATCTGTTTCAACAGCCTTTTGTTCTGATTGACTCATCAGTTTGTGAAACCTGTTTTTATGGGACGTACAATCCAGTAAAACTTTTGTGAGATTTTTGAGCGTTTCTGATGATTGTATCATTTGTCTTTGAGAATAAAAACAGCTTTTTGTTATAATTCATCGTTTTCTTATTTACATCATAGATCATTTGTGAAGCAGACGTCTTGTTTAATGTTTGTTTTAGACAATTTTCATTAGCCAGAACTGCATGCAAAATGCATTATTTTTGTGGAAATAAACTCACTCTCTACCTCTTTCAGTAATATAGTTGTGTGACAGTCATGAACTTCTGTGAAAACTATTTCAGCACAGGTGCTGGAAATAGGAAACGTGACCTTATTCTACCGAGGGGAGAAGCTGTTTTCATGGCTGCTTCACTAAAACTCCAGACAAACTGCTTCAGGCACTGCTGCTGTACTGACTGTCCCCTGTATCATATACTGCGCTGGAAAACCCCTGTGAGCACAGAACAAAATAATGAGCTAGTCATTGTGGAAGTACTAGATTAAACCTCTGTATCTGAGCCACACTTACTGCCTATTACTTTTACAAATGACTTTCAACTGTTACTGTAACTGTTTTGCTGAATTCCACTGAATGGATCTTACCGAGCTAAAGTGAACTAAACCACTGCCAGACATTTTCTTTTGATGAAACTGAACTGAGCTGGACATATTGAAACTGTATTTAAATGAACTGAGCTTAAACAGATTTGAACAGAATTAAACCGAACTGAGCCTGACCAAACTGCACTAGACAGGTCTGATCTGAATTAAATAAACCAAGCTTAAACCAGCTGAACTCAAGGGATGTGAACTGAATTTAACTGAACTGATTGAACCGCTGGGGTTGTTTTCAGACTGCCTTCAGTGGGTTCTGTGGCTTTAGATCTTTCTAAAGAATGAAGATATGACATATTCCCGTCATCCAGGCTGAAGGGGCTCTTTGGAGAGCTCAGATGAAAATACAAGATAGTGCACAAGAGGATTCTGACCAGAACTTTTAATTCTTTAATGGTACTTTAACTTGAAGAGCACAGCTCAGTTTGTTGAACGAAGCTTATCTGTGTGTATCTTGCCAGGATATGTGGGACCAAATCTGTACAAGATTTCATACGATTTCCCGTCACTTTTCCTGAACATTTTCGGCTATATTCTAAACGTCCACTGAAGACTTTCATAATATACACTTTAAGACAGACAAATGCTCCATTATATGGCACGTGATGATTAATGCCCACTAATGTGTCAGATGAAACAGATGGTTTAATGCGGCGAGCTGTTGAAACACACGGCCAGCTGTTTGTCTAAACCTGCGCTGAGAGTCTTTAAACGGCCCTATCACCCAACACAAACATCCATAAGTTGAGCCTGGATCAATGTTTGCTTTGGATCACCTCGGCCAGGAAACGACTCAATGGGTTTATTTAATGCTACTTAGAGTGGGCTCGACACTATTACATTGTTTAAAAACAAAACACTTTTGTTTCCTTTCCAAATTGAACATTGTGGCCAAGGTTTCATCATTCTTATCAAGACTTAACTGATAAATGTTCTCAGTTTCTGTTTTCATATATGGCCAAACACCACATAGGAAAGAAAAATCACAGATGAGCTCTTTATAATATCTCAGTTATTTCTCCTAGACAGCAATGAGATTAAATGAAGAGTAAATGGAAACCTTTGCTTAAGTCTACTGTTTCTCAGATATTTCTCCTGAGAAAAATACCCAGAAATGTCAAAAGGTTCCATTAGCGTTTCAGAAGAGATCTCAACAATGTCTCAGGCTGAGCTCAGAGTTGTAAAGTCTGCAATCAAAAATCAAGATTACTGAGGAGCTCAATATGAAGCCAAACTTAACTTAAAATCTAGATTATTTCATTTCTCCTAAGCAATTTTAGAATAAACATCTGAGACAAAGTTGATGCTTGTGAAACACAATGTATATCTTTATCAGATCTCCTGAGCCATGAAAGAGCAACCTCTGAGAAACACAATTTTCTTTTGGGACAAAATAAAATAACAAAATAAACAAGCATGATTTGAGGAAAAGCTCATGATGATCACACACAAATGAGGTAGAGAGCATCAAAGCCAAATATCTGCGAATTAAAGCTACGGTATCTTCTCTTTAGGATAAAGCTGAGAGCGGCTTGTTGATCAATGGTTCTTTCTTTCACTTGTTCAGAACTCTTTCCTTAAGAAACCCTGATTTACACATTATTTCCTAGAGTTCTCTCTGGATGAAATAGTAAGACTCTGGTTTCACTGTGTGTTGTGAAGGTCGGTCATTTCTCATACAGTTAAGCCCCTAGTTGCTCCAAATCACCTCACAAGCAATCAAATCTGCATTGTGCTGTCCCACTTCAGCTGGAGCTTTGCCAGGGACTACATCTCAGCGGCCTTCTTCTGAAAATAGAGACCTTTAGTGTTCCACGGCTGTCTGAAGGTTGCAGACGGACTCGCCGGGCCTCATGATTTATGCTGGCAGCACTCGTGAAGTATTTGCTGCCACTGGGAGGTTTCCGTACAAATGAAGTGTGAAGCTCACGGGAGCAGAGAGGCGGCAGGGTGCAATCTTTAAACACCTTTAGCTCCCTGCCGGTAAACGAGACAAGAGGTGGAACTACAAACGTTATCAGAATCTGATCTCACCTGCACACTGATTATTATTTTGTGATAATGATTTTTGCAACAAACAGCCGGAATCAATAACCTCTCTAAATCAGAATGAAATTGGTTAGTAAAAATGTAACCCTAAAATATGATTGGTCAACAGGAATTGTTATTACAGGACCAAGAAGTTTGCTTAACCATGAAATTCATGATAAGCTGCTTGGATAACCATGATCTTTTATGCTGGTCTGGAGAGGTTTACGGTTATATCACAAACACTAATTTGGTCACATTTGGGAAACTGAAGACCTGAGGACTAACAGTCTGAAAACCACAACTTTCAGGTAGGATATGGTATATGTATGCAGAAAAAGACACATTTGTGAAGCTACTTAGTAAAAGAACGTAGGACATGAAATACATATTAATGCCAAAGCCATGATCGTATGTTCAAACTGTAAGAAACACTGCCCTCCTGTGGGAAATGTGTACGTAAACCATGCCATGCCTAGAATGCTTATAAAACAACACAACAAAACTTTGATCAAATTACATTTTTACTTACAGTGCATCCAAAATTATTTAAACCACACATAAGAAAGGTATAATTGTCATCATCACAAATCATCCCAAAACGTTTTTCACAGAACTAACTGTATTTTTCTGTTCAAGCTAAGCCCAGGTGTGCAGTAGATCACCACATTAACCATCAACATCTTCTCCTAACATCTGAGAATCAGATCAATATGACCAGATCTATATTAGTTTATTTCTTCTTAGCAATTTTGGGAGAAACATCTGAGACAAAGTTGATGCTTAAATGAAACAACAAATCTGTCTTAAATCTCCTGAGCCATGAACTTGCATCACAATTACGACTCTGAGGTGTGTTTTCGATCTGGGTGTTTATCATTTAGATAATGTGACCTTGGTGACTGTACATGATCTGTATAGGATGAAGTGATAACACAGCACTGCTCCACTGGTCGTCAACTGGCGACCCTCTCTCACACTGACCTGAGTCCATCCGGTCATGCTTGTTCTCCGGCCTTGTTCTTCAGCTTGACACACGCTCTGGTTTCAGAAAGAGAATGTGTAAAGCAGACGAGAGGCCCTGCTCTGACACCTCCTGACACTGCCGAGTGCCAGATCCTAAACAAACACACATGTGTGAGTGATATTGTTCCACCACATCACTCTCACCCTCTCAATCTGCCTTCCCAGCATGCAACGGGCCTGACACCCCCGGAACCCAGAGCTCAGAAGAGAGGTGGCTAATGTTGTAACCACAGTTCTCAAAGAGGTGGATGAATCTGTGATGTGAGCACCTCAGGTAGAAGCTGTTTACACTGACTGAGGTTTGTTTGGCATTCTTGTGGGGTTTCTTCTTTTTCTCTTTAGGAGTGGGCTGAGTTCAGTGGGGTTTTTTTTTTACAAAGGATCATATAAACTGATGTTAAGATGACATCAGAACCACGTGGATTGGAGCAATCTGGTTTTAAATATTAAATTAAACGAATAGTTCACCCAAAAATGTAAATTCTGTCAAATAAACTTTTGTGCAACACAAAGAACATCTAAGCTTCTCTTTTCTATACATTCTTATACATATTCTATACAATCAAAGTGACATCATATACGTTTGAATATGCAGAACATAAAAGAAAAACTGCTGCAGAGGGGAAGGGAAAAATGAATCATGTAGATTTCAGTAAATAGCCTAAATTTATATAATTATGGTATAACCTCAGAAGATTTAGCACACAAGTTGTGTGGGCAATTTTATGGTGATTTTTTGGAGCTTGAAAGTCCCTCTTTACGTTACGCTTTCATTATATAGGAAACAGAGACTTAGACATCTTTTCAAAATTTGTTCTTTGGTGTTCCACAGAAGAAAGAAAGTCATATGAGTTTGGAACGACATGACGGTGAGTAAATGATGACAGAGTTTTCATTTTGGGGTGAAGTATTCCTTTAAGAGTAATTTAGAGCTTTCCACGGAAAAACAAATTATATCGGGACACGGATCTAAATTCTTAGATGGGCAAATGATGGAGAGCAGATGAAATCATAACATACATATACAGCTGGAAACTTTAAGTAGATAGAAGACAGGATATGCTGCAGTTCTGTTTTGGCTAAATCCCAAAAGGCAAGTTGGCTATGGACAAAAAAAAAATCTTCTTACCAAAGCAAACAATAATGAATGCCATTTCATACACCCTCAGCATGGAGACTTTTAATTTTCCACCATAAAATGTGAAACCTCTTGGATCTCTTCATGAGGTGCAGACAGACAGACAGCACTGAAGTCTAAATCAGAATCTGACTGACACAACCCACAATTACCCCGCCGTTTGAAACAGGGGCAAACTTTAACATTTGGTATCATTTAGAGCCCAGGCAGCGTCACTGATGCACAGCCGATCTTCAGTCACAAATCCAACAAGATCTCAAAGGATATTACTGCACAGCGATGCTTGAATCCAGCACTGTGTATTAACCTATAATTATAAGACTCAAGCAAATGCTTGTTTTGATAAAACGCTCTAACTGAACTACAGGTTGCCTTGACTTTTGGGCTCTGAACTCCTCTGATGTTGGTGATTTGAGCTGAGTTGTGAAGGAATTGCGTGCCTCTTGCGTGTTCTCTTGGCGCTGATGCTGCACTGGGTTCTGCTTTAGATTACAAATGGGTTTTGAGTTCACTTCAGCAGAAATGAAATCAGGTGAGAGGTGAGAACTCAAGTCAGTAGCTACTGCAGTTCTGACACCCTTTAAACAGTTAGAGGCATTCAGGAGAAATGTAACTCTGTCCTGCAGTCAAGCATACAGTAATGGCCAATTTCAAGATATACAATGTAGATATACAATGTGCTGTTTTGACTTTTAACCACCTCCAGGCATGTTATGGTTACAATTTAATGTTTCTTGGTTTCAGTCTAACTACAATTAACCATGGTAACCATAGTTTCAACCAAAATATTATAGCTGAGGGGTTTGTAGATCATTGCTTGATGAATGCTAAGGTGTTTTGGGTGGCTACATACTGACAGGTCAAATCCTCAACACCAGTCTTTTTTAAATCTTTTTGATCCACAAGAATCAGAAAAGATATTCTGATCTGTAAGAAAATCACAGGAAACACAGGACGACATCATTTACTGTGTGTCCACAGCACAAACTATAGTAATGTGAATAAAACAGTGAGACACATCTCAAAGATCAAAGACACAACAATCTAGAGCACAGAACAACAAATACAAGTGTGTGGTCCTGGTATTCACTACGGCATGGGGACCAAATGTCCCCGCAAGCATAGTAATAGCAGTGACTTTTGACCTTGAAGGGACATTTTTAAGTCCCCCATAAGGAAACAAACTTATAAATCATACAGAATGACCTGCTTTGAAAATCTTAAATAGCAGAAAGTTTTCTGTGAGGGTTAGATTTAGAGGTATAGAGTTAGTGGATAGAATATACAGTTTGTACAGTATTAAAACCATTACATCTATGGAACGTCCCCATAAAACATAAAAAAGCACCCAGTGTGTGTGTGTGTGTGTGTGTGTGTGGTCTCTAAAAAGCTTCAGAACCTTTCGGGTATTTAATTTCTTTTTTGTTGACATGGTCGCTAATACAAAGTTACCAGAGTCTGATTGTAGTAGTGTAATCGTGATTGTAATTACTATAGCATTTGGACAAAACCTAGTAATGTTACTATGGTAATTTTTTGTAAGGGTTATTCTAACATTTCTGTTTGTCTTTAAAGAACACAATGTACCGCCACAGAAAGATTAATAAAAAGAACCAATGTGACAGTAACATAACTCTTAGATAAAATACGTTTGCATGACAAGTAAATCCAACAAGGTAATACATCAACAGGAGCTGGAGGTTCCTGTCACAGAAACCGTTCTGGAGGAGGAGAACGAATGACTGTGTGTTGTGTGGAGGTGATGTGTGGGGTGAGACTGACTCGACTAGGCCGTCCATGTGCTTGAGGCTGGACATTTCATTCAGAAAGGTGCAAAACTTGCTGAAGCAATCAAAGAAAGAGCCAAATACGTTTGACCGGCCCACGGCCCAAATAAGATTCAGACATAACTTCAGATGGTTTAAATTTCCAGTGCAAGAAACACGTTGGACGGCTCAGAGCTGCTGAAAGGGCTTCCTTCACAGGAAGTGGTCTAATTAAAACCCATGAGGCCAAGCTTTCCTGAGCTACTACAGGAAACGCTCTCCTGTTTCGGCCTGTTCTCCGATCTGATCTCTGTGCTCGTATAATACTGTAGCAATATTATTCTGCTGCCGACTGAATCTGACACACAGGCATCACATGTGCAGGAAGTCAAACCAGGTGATGGTTTTTTCACACTTTCTTGACAGTTTAATACCGGGTGACCGTTGGGTTTTGTGTAATATTATCTTAAGCGCCTCATACCGTAAGCAGATGTACGGCCGTACAGATCACACTGCGTTACTTATGCCAAGAGAAAGTACTACCAATTTGTAAATGCAATATAAAATGCAAAATTGTGAAACACACCACTGTAGGCCCGACACATTTCAGTCTATACCCTGCTGACCAACAACACTTACTGTAAACCAGCCTTAGATGATACTTAAAGCTACGTGTTAACCTGTGACTAGTGTGACATACTTACTAGTGTCTTTGAGAGAAATCTTTCAGCTCCTGCCATGACCTGCACATCCGGGCATATAGTCCCTCCTGAACATCACCGCACACACACTTATCTTCACTCATACAAACTGAGGACAGTGTGCCACACCATTCACAGTGTTTGTGAAACTTAAACATGCCCCAAAGCCTCTCCGTAAAGTGACTACAATAAATCAAACGACATTGTATGAAAAAATATATTTGTTTATTTACTGTTATTATTAAAACAGACCATGTTTAATATAGATTTAGGAAAATTCCAGAAAGAAATGATTTAAAAAATAATTTTACCTGCCAATAAATGTGGGGCATCTGCAGCTCCAGACCTGTTCAATAGCTCAGAGTTTGACGACTTCTAATAAAATGTCCACTGGGTGGAGCTGTGAGCTAAAAAACTCTACAAGGTGCTCTTGTATTGCAATTCATTTCCCTGCTGTAGAGATTTACACTCATAACAAACATAAATAATGGGATTCAGTATTATATGCTCACAAAGCACACATTAATAGTTATGTTACATAATCTAGCAAAACTAATTTATCTAGAACCAACAAATGAATGAAGTAACAGTCCGGTAAAAGTGATTTACAGGGCTAGTTTCAGAAAGGTTGTGAAGAATGAGTGGCACAGGGGTTTTCAAGACCATCACAGAGAGTGATAAAGGTCACGTCACATACAGTCAGTAAACATGATGGAACGAACAAAACAGCATCAGACAAGCAGGCACACGGTAGCTACAGCATCAGGACAGATCCAATATGTTGTCCTGTGGGTCTTTTCTGCTCAGAGCAGAGTTAGTTTGAAATTCCACCTGAAGAAACCTTCAAATATGAGCACATAATCACTTGCTGAGTCTCTTGGCTACATCCTGATAGGCCAATTCAATTTCTCTGTCCGCTGGACACGTGTTGCTGAATTCATCACGGGTGTAAGCATTCTGCAGGTATCTCCAAACTCCAGTGAAGTCTGCTGGTATCTCAAAGTTACGATATTTCTTTGAAACAACCTGAATGTGAGGAGAAATAATGACAAATGACTCAACAAGGATTATCTGAATCCAAATATATTCCATCTAAGGTTTGTATTATAATATTTCTAGGTTCACAGGGTTTGTGTGTACAGAGACTGACTTAAAAACCCACTCTTAGCAATATTCCCTGGAGTGTGACAACTAGCCCCGTCTTTCACTGACTCAAAGGGAACATTCTTATAATGTTGGCTAGCATTCTTTAGACATTTACTCAAAGGAATCAAAACATTCTTGTGAAACATTAGTAGAACTTTTCTAACATTATTTGTCATTCTTTTGTTATTCTTAAGTTGTTAGTGGAATGTTTTAAAAATGTTGCAGAAATTAATAGTGTAAATATTTTACTTCTAACCAAGCAGTAATGCTAATACAAAAAACTGGTCAAATGTTTCTAGAACTTTCAAGATAACATTATTAATGTTTATGTTACTTAATGGAAACGTTCTTACAACCTAAAATTTGTTAGCTGGGGAATAATCAATGGAACTGAATCTCTCAGTGGTTTTTCACCTTCACTATATGCAGTTTAGGGAGCAGGTTGCAGTCAGCGAGTGACAGTTCATTGCCATCCAGGTACTTGCGGTTGGAGCATTTCTCCTCCCCCGAACCATCAGCACTAACCTCGTCCGGTAGAGGAGTGTTCAGGAAGTTGTCCAGCTTCCTCAGAGCTTTCAGGAGCACTTTCTCCAGACCTACACAGCCAGACATTTGACACATGCTTGTGATGAATGCTTTTATCTGAAGAAATACAGCAGCTATAAGTCAAGAGAGTCCACATACAGACTTAAAAGCATGTGAATGAGCTTTAAATAACATGTGCGTCTGTATTTGCCTGCCATTGAAGAGCACCAATAAATATGATGTTTCATGAGCCTGACTAATAATTCAGAGAATAGACATTAAACTCACTCGTGTTGGCTTCTGATTTTGTGTTCTTGATGTAGGCTGAGAACTTTGCAAAGATGTCATTTCCTGCTGTATTTGACTCCTTGTTCACTGCAGTCAGTTTTGGATACCTTAGGAGGTACAGTCACATTTAAAATAGCTTTAATCCCTTACAAAACATTGCCATGGTAACCAAATTCTTGCCCAGCCCAATAATTACCCCTATTGTTTCTGTAATAAAAGCAAGTGCATATTTATCCCTTTAAACAGTGTGCCCAACCTACTTTGGAGGTGCTAACATCTCTTCCAAGAATTCCTCAATTTTGTTAACATCTGTCTGCACGTCTCTGTTGAAGGTAAGGAAGGGTGGGGGGGTTCCTGGAGCAAGATTATGAAGATCAGCTGGTTTCCTGAAAGAAAAACAGAATTTCTGTAACTCTTGCAGAACAGACAATTAACATCAACTCTAATGGCAAAAGCGAATGTTATTATCACAGTCGAGAGGTCCATCACCTCTTCAGATCAACAGTGGTAACATTGAACACGACTCCCTTCAGCCACAGAATCATGAAGAGTCTTTGAGAGAAAGGACAGTTTCCGATACTCTCTCCATCACTGCCTGCCTGAGAACACAAAACTTCACATCATACTACAAGATAACTCATCAATGGCGATACATATCATTACAAGTAGCAGATCATTACTGTTTTTAACTACAGATATCCTTAATACCATGGTATTCCGGTATTTATTATTCCATATATTACAGTACCATATACTGTAAATACGGTATATTCATATGGTAATCAAGGTGTTTATTAAAGTACCATAGTACCAAGTTTTTTTTTCAATATTTAGATTACATTTTAATTTTGAACATTGCATCTTGAATCTTGTTCTTTTTAATATATAAACATAAAGAATGTCCAGTGAACTGTTCAGACCTACAGCACACAACACAACAGAGCATTATGAATCAGTGCCAAATTTCCTCTTTGCTTTTGGGAGATCAAGCTATCCAGTAGTGTTCCTTAACTGGGACAGTAACCTGAGCGGGACATCAGATCTGCGCTGGGCATGAATTATTCATGGAAATTCCATTACTTGCCCTATAAGCCCACAATATTCTCAGAATATTCTGAGAATGTTACTAACTTTCTTCAAGTTTTCTCAAAGTTATTAAAAAACATTCTTGCAGTAACTTAGTAAAATGTTTTTTAACGTTACATATCAGATATGAAAATCGATATTCTAAGTAGCTTGTGGAACTTTTTTAAAAACATTACAGAATTTTGAATTACGTTCTTAAAACCAAGAAATTACAGTAACATTAATTTACGTTTTTTTACGTAATGGAAATGTTAGGGAAATTTTACAGCCTAAAATTGTTAGCTGGGTACATGAACGAAATCCAGTCCTCTGATTGTTTTTTCCATTTATATAGCTAATGAACTGATGTAATAATGAGTTTTTTACAACAGTATTATTTATTCTCACACCATATTTCTGTGTAACCATTCTCATGAGCACATCTGCAAAACAAACACCAGAAACTTCCCTCAGTCGGGAGACGCTCTGACACAGAGGACTTAAAACAGGACGTGCTGATCAGCAGCAAGAAATCATTCAACAGTCACTTTCTGTTTTGAAATCTGCCCCTTTATTACCTGCACCGGGCAGAAGGGCCATCTCACCCTCAGCTAACGTTAGCCAACGTTCTGAGAACGGTCCCTGTCAGCTGGGCTGGTGTTGACCTTTCACTGTTGTCTATTGATTGAACACACATTATTTCATTGATACAAGACAGAAGAATCTCATCCTACCTTCACAAACAGCTCAATATCAGGATCTTTATCTTCTTCATTTGAGGTCATATCGATTGAGTTCACTCAATTTCAGAGACGGACACAAACAATCTTCTTTTCCTTGACTGTGGTTGGGAATTTGCCTGCAGGAAATGTGTTCTTTATCTTCAGTCGGGTGCTGTGATGGACTCTGAGCTGTAACAGGTTGGCAGAGGAGCTGTGGTTGTTTTGATTTGGCCCCTGCGGTCAGCTGTCAGAGAGAGATGCTCTATCTGTCACAGGACGGCCAAAAATAGCGTCCACACAGAGCAGGAGCTATAGGGAGGAGTTTAGTGTCACCTACACCTCTGCCTGTCCCTCATATGATGAATCATATTTCACTCCCTCCTGTCAAAACTCAATGTGAGTCAATGTGAACCTCTCACAGCGCTGTGAAAATCTAACACTGTCCTTAAAGGGCCGAATCTACCATATATGCTCAGTGTCTCAGCCATGATACAGCATGTAAACTGTATTACCCAAATTCTGTCAACCTGCCACAAGTCAAACCTGTTTCTGCTTTTGACATCATGACCCAAAATCTCTCAAATGGGGCTGTTTCTGCAGGCAAAACTACAAAAAAACAAAAAAAACCCCTGCTGTATTAAGAAATTACATTTGATGCATTATAAGAAACATCAATTTTGTTTAATTTTGTTATATCCATTTGTTTGTAGTTGGGAGAAATGTGTTACAGATTTTAGAAAATGTGTCGTTGCACAGGCATAAGTTATTAAATGGTTCATTAAAAAAAAGCACAAAATAAAATTGTGTAAAACAGATTGTGTTACCAAACGTTAGTTACTGGCAACTTCCTAAGGGATGCCACAGTGAGTCAGGGTGGATTATGGGTAAAACATTCCAGTGAGTTCAGTCTAAATATAGAACCTGCAACCTCCCCAAACAATCACTGACATGTGATTACTGACCTCAGAACAGTAAAGAGTCACAGTTTAGTTTTGGAAACTTAGTAACTGAACAGGTATTTGCACAACAGGTTAGATCACTATTAATACAACATACATCATCATTAATATATAGATTCTGTACATACAGAATGGTTTATGATTTATATGCTGGCCATTCTCTGAGCATAAAAATGAGCAACATGTACAGATTTTTAAAGGAACGGTTAGGCAAGTTTGACCAATAGCAGGCTGGCTTTGAAAGCATAAGGCCCCGCCCTCCTTTTAGAGCGTTCTCCAAAGCCACGCCTCCTCCAACACATGAACACATATATAGTTTGACAGGCGAGTAGAGCATCCTATCAATGTATTCAGAGTGAATGCACTGATTGGACGAACTGTTTCTGGTCCTGCACCTTCCACAGAAGATCAATATATTTATAAAAATATATTGAGGCAACTTAGTTATTGCTATCACGATGAGAAGAGAATTTCAAGCAGCGTAACAAAAATGTTTTTGGAGAAGATCACCTACCCTCCCTACTTCACTATAAGCCTGTTATACAGTTGACACAATGCAGAGTGACCTCTAGTGGTTACTCCAGCATAAAAATACGTAAATATACATTCACAAATTAAAGGAATTTAAACCTGAATAAAGAAAATGAAATCTAAACAAATTAAAAGAATAAAACCAAAGATGAAATTGTCATCATTTACTCACCCTCATGTTTCTCCAGTCTTGTGTTGCAGTGAGAGTGAATGTTGTTGCTGTGAAGCTCCAAACAGAAAAGAGAATCACCACAAACTTCCAAATGTCTCATCCACTTTACTCCAAAATCTACTGAAGCCATGAGAGAAACAGAGCGGCACGTTCTGCAAAGTATCTCCTTCATTAGTAACACTGGTTTGAAATGACTCAAGGGTGACTAAATGATGAAATTTAATTTGGGGTACGTGATTCCTTTAAAGGTGAATTGTGTGAGTTTTTATTCATACACCTCCTAAAGAAAATAGACGCTAATTGAAATAATTATTCATACACCTCCTAAAAAAACAGATGCTAATTTAAATTATTATTCATACACCTCCTAAAGAAAATAGATGCTAATTTAAATAATTATAATAATATAATAATTAAAAAACAGATGCTAATAAACGTAAACGTTCTGAACTCTTATCAGACTCATGTAGCAACACTGGCTCAACCAATCATGTGAGTCTGAGTTTGCTGATGCTAGTGGCAGAAAAATCACACATTTCACATCTACACAGAACTGATAATACATTCAACATAAAGCAACTCTTGAAATACCTGAAATACATATTTTATTAGATTTTCTGCTGACAAACACCAGTAGCCACCGTGTTTCTGAGTGAGATTTTGAGTTTCTGCTTTGCATAGTCAAATGAAGGTTTAAAAAGCTTTGGATTCATAACCACAAACATTTTACAGTCGAATACTGCACAAGCAAGAATGTTATCCTTTGTTTCAGTAACTGAAAATGGACTTAAACTTCAATGCAAGAAATTTTCCAGAAGTAAAGGCAATAAACTTCAGATAACAGCAAAAAAAAAAAACTGCTCAGAGAAGCTTTTCCATGTCACATTCAAACAATGTTCAGAACATGATGTCAAAGGCCTAAATGAAAAAGCTTAGCAAAATTCTTTATGAATTCCCACTAAAACAAGCAACAAAACCAAGAAAAGCAGCTACCTTCAATTACATAAAAAAATAAAATCTCATTAAATATACATTCTCATTGTAATGCGTACTAAAGTTCATCATTCTAAAAGCAGCTGGAAAAAAAGCAGCTCTCTTGTAAAAAAATCGAAACCCACAGATTATAGTGCAACAAGCTATAATACCAAACTTTACAGCGTACAGTATGTACAGTATCCATACAATAATCTTTGAGGAACATCTAACTTCCTAATTCATGCTGAATCTTTTACACTATAAGAAAAATACAATGAAAATGACAAAAATCTTTTCTCTTCCAATCCCACCAAAACACACACAGATACATCTACAGAGTTTCATGGCAAAATGTGAGATTTATCATTAGATTTAACTATACAGACAGATCAATGCCCAGACATACTAACAAAATGATGCTACTAACAAAATGTGATGTTTATCTTAATGTGCATGTATTACAGAGTCAATGCCTCTTCAACAATGACCAAGCAAACTGTACTTCTGAAGAACTAATAAATATTTTAGTTGAGCTTGTTGTGCATTCCCTGGCGGTAATAACAGATATACTGAGTCATTTAATAAATAACTAATAATAATAAACAGTTTCACTACAAGTACCCAGAATTTTCAAGTAACCTCATTATCTTACACACAAAACAGAAAAGCTACTTACAATTATTGCGTTTGTTCTCTTTTGGGTTTTGTGAAATGATAACGCGCAGTAAAGTCAGTAACTCGACTGGTAACATATGCATAGTCATAAATGCAAAGCAACACTTTGTTCTCAACGCTTTGTTAATGGCGACATGCTTGTGGAACGCGAATCGTCGGATAGTTTAGGAAAATGTTTCAAAACACAATCTTGCTATACCACATTTTCAGACGGTTTTTGTAATTATTTGTGACATTTCTTACTCTGGGAAATGTGTACAGTAACTTAGTTAAGACGGAAGCACGAAAACCTTAATCGTTTAAAGTTTAAAAGCAGTTAAACAGCTGATGTCAATCTTAAGGACGTGGAACTAAGCAGGACGTTTTCAGCACAGTTATCGTGACTGAAAATGAGAGCAGCTGCTTTTGTTGTTTAGTACTAATGATGACTGATCCTTACTGTGCCATTAGGTGTGTTTGAATGTACTGTGAGAGCAATTCATAAACATTCAGACCTGTCTGTCCAGCTAGCGTAAAGTTTTCCAAATATTGGCTAACATTCTGTAGAAGTTCTCTCAAAGTTATCAATTAACGTTCCTATAGTAGCAGGCCTTTTTTAACATTATAAATCATATATCAAAAACTTTATTCTTAGTTGTTAGTTGAATATTTAAAAAGTTAGGGAATTAACTAAACGTTTAAATAACTTGTAACCAAGCAATAACATTTAAACAACATATAAAAATGTTTTAAACGTCCCTAGAACTTTCAGAATAGCCTTTTTAACATTTTTGTCAAACTAACATTCTTACAACCTAAAATTGTTAGCTAGGTGCTCCCGAGTTGCTCTTTCAGTACTTGGCTGTCATACACTGATCAGTCTGCACAGCGATGCTTTGAGTCAAACACACCTAATAATCTGTTTTACTGGCTGTAACTGAATTTCCCTCAGATGTTCAGTATGATTGTCATTTCCGCACCATTTTTGGCCTTTAATGGAAAAGTCACCCTAAAATGTTCTGTCGTTATTTACTCGTCATGTCATTCCAAAACCAAACGACTCGAACAAACTAACTACAGTGTTAATATTTGGAACAATTATAGAATGAAGAGCAGTTGACCATTGAACATCTCGTTTTGTGTTCACTGAATAATGTTTCATGGCTAGAGACTGACATGAGGGTGAGTAAATGACAGCAGAACTTTCTTTTATGGACAGATTTTTCTTTTTGCATTTTGCACGTGCTTGAATCAAGTCAAATTCCCTCAACCCAGGAGAGAACTCACTCTTTCTCCAACAACACGTGTCCTTCATTCCAGCAAAGGTTCGTCATCTTCATCGTCCTCTAACTCCAAGCGGGCAAATGGACGTGGGGAGGAAACATCTCTGTTCTTCATCAGCCTGAAGAGGCAGGTGAAGGTGGTCAAAATTATCAAGACCCCGATCACTACCCCCACTGCCAGCGCCAGCTCACCACACTGCTCGTTCACTAACAGGCAACGCACGTGAGCGAAACTGCCATTGTTGGGCATCGGAGGGATGCCAATGAGGTGGCACATGAGAGGATAGAGATCCACACTGTTAAAGCTCGGCATCTTGTAACCTTGACGAAAGGCGGGCCCATGGGCGGCCAGGAAGGGGTGCATGCTGGGAAGGGTGTTATCATAGCCGTGATCACCCACTGCCAATGATGAGAAACATACGAGTTAGTATTTACGAGCGATATAAACTCCATTTATGACTCAAAAGTCTCGATGAGAAAGAATTACATCAATAATTACATTTTTACTTTTTTTTTGGAAAATGTGTGCGGTGGCTTTGCTGGAGTGTTATGTGGTTGCCACACAGTAAGTAACACTTACATCGTGGAAGTCGGCCATGTTTGACAATTGTCCAGCCTTCATCTGCCACCAAAATGATTGGCTGAATTCTGTTATTGTTTTTGTAGTGCAGCCTATCAGGAAGAGCATCCTTCAGATAAACCTTCATGTGAATGTGACAGCTAGACAGATTTTTATAGACAGTCACATTATCTGTGAGAAATAAAGAGGAAGAGAATAAAGATTTAATTATCAGAATGTCTATACAAACTATGTATCTGCATACCTCCTCACACTACTGGAGGAGGCGTCGCTTTGGAGAGAGCTCTGAAGGGAGGGCAGGATCTTAGGCTTTCAAAGCTAGCATCTCTGAAATTACCAACATTACCTTTAACCATTAAATACAAATGACCGATAATGCAGAATCGGAATACACATCAAATTTACAGTTCACCCAGTCAAGTTTTTTAGAGAAATAAAATACCTTACATTTTAATTATATGACAAACGTTACCTGTCAGAGGGATTATGGCTCCCACAGGAGTGAGGTCCACCACCCTGTAGCTGCTCGGACTGACACACTCATCCAGTTTAATGAGACGTTCCTCAGAACATTGAGTCATACCATGATCACTAGTGATGATAATGTTTATTTTCCCCCACAATCCTGTTTTGTTGAGCTGCTCCATCAGTAAACCTACAAGGTCATCCACCTCCTTCAGAACCCGGGCCATCTCTGCTGTGTTCTCCGGACCATACTGGTGCCCGCTCCGGTCCGGCTCTTCCCAGTACAGAGCTGCAAACTTCACTGATTTGTCTTCCGTCATCCATTTCGTCAGGTTTCCCAGCCTTTCTCCGAAGGTCACCTTTGGGTTGTATTCAAATGTGTATTTTAATGTGTGATTTTGAATGTTTACATCTGTCCCTGGCCACATAGCAGATGCTGCTTTGTACCCATATTCCTCTACAGACACCCAAATGGGTTTGGCTTCATCCCACCAGAAGGAGTCGCTGTCATTCTGAGGGGAGAAGTTCTTTTTTGATGCCGGGTCGTACATCATGCTGGCGACTATCCCGTGACTCTCCGCGTACAAGCCTGTGACCAGACTGTAATGATTTGGAAAGGTTTTGGTGGTGAACACATTGGTCAGCTCCTGTACGAGAACACCGTAGGAGAAGAACTTCTCAAGATTAGGTAATGAGTATTTTTTTAGGTAGTCTGCCCGAAAACCATCAAACGACACTAGAAGAAGAGGCGGAGAACCGCTGCCAGACTCCGGCTGCGTTCCATTCCCAATCGGCATAGAAGCGGTTAATCCAGTCCAGGCGATGAGGGCACACAGATAACTACTGATATGCATTCTGTGGCAGGGGTCTTACAAGTCAGTTCTTTCACTGTGAGCATTAAAAAACAGACATACAGATTAAGTTACAGATTGTTAAGGTTGTACTTAAAGTAAACTTTATGGTTTAGAGCTTGTACAGCTCTAAACCATAAACCCTCCCTCCACTCACTCCTGTCTACTTAAGCACTGCTTAACTTCTGACTTAACAGGATATTACATGCTGTTCTACTGGGGTCCACTTATGAGTTCATTTCAAAACTCGTTTCCTGAAGACAGTCCACATCTTAGAAATATATATAAATATCTATACAACATAAACAAATACTAATACAACTCCTACATGTTTAAATCTCAGGTGTCATTTACTCGATATTACTCAGTATTACTCGATGTTACTCAGTATTACTCGATGTTACTCAGTATTACTCGATGTTACTCAGTATTACTCGATGTTACTCGATGTTAGTCAGTATTACTCGATGTTACTCAGTATTACTCGATATTACTCGATGTTACTCAGTATTACTCGATGTTACTCAGTATTACTCGATGTTACTCAGTATTACTCAGTATTACTCGATGTTACTCAGTATTAGTCGATATTACTCAGTATTACTCGATATTACTCAGTATTACTCGATATTACTCGATATTAGTCGATATTACTCAGTATTACTCGATGTTACTCAGTATTACTCGATATTACTCAGTATTACTCGATATTACTCAGTATTACTCGATATTACTCAGTATTACTCGGTATTAGTCGATGTTACTCAGTATTACTCGATGTTACTCAGTATTACTCGATATTAGTCGATATTACTCAGTATTACTCGATATTAGTCGATATTACTCAGTATTACTCGATGTTACTCAGTATTACTCGATATTAGTCGATATTACTCAGTATTACTCGATGTTACTCAGTATTACTCGATGTTACTCAGTATTACTCGATATTAGTCGATATTACTCAGTATTACTCGATGTTACTCAGTATTACTCGATATTAGTCGATATTACTCAGTATTACTCGATGTTACTCAGTATTACTCGATATTAGTCGATATTACTCAGTATTACTCGATGTTACTCAGTATTACTCGATGTTACTCAGTATTACTCGATATTAGTCGATATTACTCAGTATTACTCGATATTAGTCGATATTACTCAGTATTACTCGATGTTACTCGAGTCGAGTGGTTGTTGCGTCCAGTGGAAGTTAAAGGCTATGAACGTAAGACTGTGTACTAATAACACCCATAATCCTCTGAGTTAAAAACGAAAACATACTAATAATGAATGATTAACAGCATTACTAAAGAAAACTTTAATGCAATATAAGGAAGCGCTACAGGAAACGGTAGAGTTCACAGGGTTTGAACCGAATGCCTCAACTGCACGTAATCGACAACATAAACAGCGAATATAAATTAAACAGAAGAGCATGTAAGTCCTGTAATCAATGTAATACTTATACTGACTTTAGAGGAGCGCTTTATGAACAAATGACAGACTTCACATCAGCTCGACACGACTGTATGTTCCGCCTTCTTCAGACTTGCTCAGATGTAGGACAACACGAACCCACCTGTTCAATGAGCGACGTCGGGAAACGTTTCCGATGCTTCCTGCTCTAACATTAAGACAACGTGAATGAAACGCTTCGACGCTTTTGATGCGACGCATGAAGTCGGATGCGGTTTCTCTTCCTCAAACACAATGCCCCCGTGACGTCACACCCTGACTGATGGGCTGCGTGGCCAATGGGATTGCGCGAATGACAGCAAGGCACCTCCCACTGCAGGTGCATCACACCGCATATTATTAAATAATTTATATATATATAAAATATATATATATATATATATATATATATATATATATATATATATATATATATATATATATATAATAAACGTAAGGAAATGTGCCTATTTTTATCTTTCAACATCTGCCACCTTTTTCTCGAGATAGAATACACAATCGCGTACAATGACATTAAATGCATGAAATGAAATTGAAACTTTGTATGTAATCGACCCTTCATAGCTGTTTTAAAGAACTTTATAGTTATTACAAATGAACAATGATCCGTGAACGAGCAAACCTAACTGGACGCGTTACAAGCGATGAGCAACACAAGCGTGTGTCACAATAATCAACGAAACGCGACGCGTCGGTCTGTACGGATGGAAGTCCTGACGTCACCAGTCCGTCGACCAATCAAAGACTTCGCGTACTCAACGCGCCACAGACGCGCTCGCTTTCGGTCGCTGTCGGATACGCGAATCTCAGCGGCTTGATAATGGTAGGTTGTAATAACTCATTTTTCCTGAACAATAACACAAATAAATCTGCGTCAGCTTGTGTTTATGAACGCTGTCATTGCGGTGCACGTCATATTTTGTCTGTTTTTCTACAGTGTGCGTCGCGTTTTGGCTGCAGCGTTACGTCTGCGAGCGCGTTTAAACCATGACGTCATGTCATGAGCTTCATCTTAAAGAAAAAGAAACATCTTGTGCATTAAAGCTCTTCTTTAACGTCAACGACGAACGATGAAGTAATTCCTTTTTCTTTCAATTTAGTTTCTCTTCGGTGGGGTTTGAAACAAGAAATCTTAGAGAAAGAAATATTGTATAGGTTTAGAGCTGAATCTGCTATAAACTAAAGATACCTAATCAATCTTAATCCATATCAGAATAACACATGCAAGACTTCATTACTGAAGTGTCACATACAATATGGGCTGTTTGAACAAGCATACTAACTTGCTGTTTTTGCAATATGCACAGTATGTACTTTATCTTATGCATAGGTTACACTGAAGATATATTTGTTCAATAGTGTGATATGCAACAGATCATCTGACAAAAGACTATATATCCCAGAATGCAATGCCTTTGACATTAGTTGTGTAACAAATAGTGGAAACTAATCACTTTTCTGACTCATTTTGTATTACAAGACTACAAAGTGTTTCTTATAGTACATTTTTTACAGTGCAGTATTCATTAGGAAGTTATTATTTCATTCCAAACATAGCTGTGGACATCTCTCAATATCATTATTGTTATACCTCATGTGACCTGCGATGGGTTATGGGTCATGAGTTGCTGTTCTTCTCTCCAGTTACTCAGCATTTGAGTGAATGATCATCTTCACATGCGAAACATCATCATTTAATCTGAGAGCCATCAGCAGTATATACCAGCATTCTGGTTGCTATGTGTGTGGTTTGATGCAAAAATGACATGCAAAGCTTTTTTGGTTAAAATATTAAATGGACAGATTTAAATAATACGGTATTTGTGTTGTTGTTTGTGAAACTGCTTGATTTTGGGGTAAAATATGAGCTAAACGTGTTCTGAGTTTTCCTGAGATTCACACAATCTGTTGAATTGTGGCTGTTTTGGCATTATGAATGAGTTTTACACAGAGACTCTGCGTGTGTGTATAACAGACATGTCAGAAGAACATTCTTTATTTTGAGGGGCAGTGTCCTGCAGCCCTGAATCAGGACATCACAAAAACACTCAGTGGTGGGGAAATGTTCTGTGGCCGTTCTGTCCATCACATTTTCAACAGTAGATTCTCTGTTACGTTTGCCAAGTTGCTGTTTTCAGCATTTTTCTCTTTTGGGGAAAAAGAAAAATGCAAAACTCAGATGGTCTCTTGCAAGGTTCATTGGATTATTTCTCATGAGACTAAATGGAGAGCAAATGGAAACCTTTGATTAAGTCTCCTGTGTCTCAGATATTTTTTCCCAGACATTTTTCTCCCAGAACTCCTAGAGTTTTAGAGATCGCAACAGTGTCTCATACTGAGCTCAGGTTTATCAAGTCTGTAGTCAAAAGTCAATATTATTGAAGATTTCAGTATGAACTCAGACATTCCTCACTAACTCAAATAAAATTTTAGCTTCAGTCTCCATTCATTTGCTCCATGCTCTCGTTTGTTTCTGTTTTTATTTCTGTTAAGCAATTATAGGAGACCCATCTGAGACGTTGATGAAAGTTGATACTCATTCTAGGATGTGATACAGTTTAGGATTTCCATCATTAGTGTTCAGTGCAGTGATGTGACAGTGTTCTGAGCTCTGTACTGGTGGATGTGAACTGGATTGGCAGAGACAGTGAGACTCCAGGGGCTCCCAGTTTAGCAGACAGCTGCTGTGTCCTACTTCATTTACTCACCCTCAGCTAGCAGAGTATGAGTCCAGCAGACTGTGGCCAATATCACTGGTAAACAGTTAGCTTTTCTGTACAAGTTATTTTTTGATTCTTTGACATTTTGAGGATATTTACATATACTTAAAACAGCTAAACAAACTGTTGTTGTTACCATAGAAACATGTTCACAATGGATCTGTTTGTGTATTCAGACACAACACTGTTCATTCATATATTATGTTGATAACTGATTCCTGAGGTCTGTCTCTGCAGATGTCTTATGCATCTAGAGAACACTCGTGTTTTCCTAAGAAATCCTTAGACCTTATCTTTGGTTCTTTTTGTTTTCTCTGCATAAATTAAGAACAAAGCACTAGTGCTTCTCATTTTTGAAAAAGTAAACTATGAGTAAAGAAAATAGATACAAAAGAATTGAATGAAAGAAGCAAAAACTGTTAGTAATCTGTTGATATAAACATGACAGAACTGCACGGGATGTAGTTTCTTTTAGAAGAAGGGCTGTTGACAGTTTACTGAGGCGCTATAAATGAACAGGCCCATTTATATGATGTTCTTACTGATGATGATGATGATGATGATGTTATTATTTGTGTTTCTATTGCAGATGTGTCTCAGAATTTAAACACTGGCTGCAAGAACATATTCTGGACGTCCTCAAGAAAGCTGAGAAAACGCAACAGGAAATCAGACATTTCTTTGAATGTTTGAACATAAAAGAAAAAATGTATTAACCAACATTAACCAACAAAAAATTCTCTTAAACTATATCATTGCATTTTCTGCACGTTCATGAGAACTGTGTATATATATTTGAAGTCATTCAAATTATGGGTCAATTGCAGCAGTTTTTTTAATCAATTTCCAGTGATGTTGGTCTGCACACTGATCTCAGTCCACCAGTGAACGCTTCTTAGTTTTCCGGCAGCCCTCAGTGAAGCTGATGACAATGTCACATACAGCTAACACCTTAAACATCCCAGAATGCATTGCAGCATCTAAGGACGACCACCTGTCTAACTTGAAGACTCTGACTGAGAAGCTCAAACTTGAGATCAAAGAATCTTCTCACCTGGACTGGAGAAACCAACTGGAGGCCATGCTGACCAAGAGCCACAAAGTCTCTGAGATATCAGCAACAACCAGTGAAGCAGAGGAACACAGGAGCTCAGATCCTTTAAGCTGGGCAGATCCATCACTTAGCGCCGCTGTGTTGCATGAAGTGAGACGGCCTGCAGAGGGCGTGATGGGATTTGGAAGTCTAGATGAAGCGTTAGAGTGGCTCAGGAAAGAACTGGTGAGTTTCTGGTGTTTGTCACCCTGGTTTTGACTAGTTCTCTGTCATGCACAAGTCTCAGATTTCTGTTACGTTCTCTGTCAGCTGTTGTGGTAACGTTGTGGCTGTGGTATATTATAAATCTACATGAATTAAACTTCAGTGCTCCAAACAATAACCTTTGACCTTTCAACAAGCATAACAAAAACTGTTTCTGGAAAAAATCACCTACCCTGCCTTTAATTCTGTACCATTAGAAATAACAAATGTTACGATTAAGATAAATTTACATTTTGCTTGATTGCTGAATATCGACGTGCTGTGATAAGCTTTAACTTCACTTCTCTGTTGCAGACAGAGATGCGCCTGCAGGACCAGCAGCTGGCACGCCAGCTAATGCGTCTGAGGAGTGACATTAACAAACTGAGAATCGTGCAGACGTGCCACCAGCATCGCAAAATGCTGAATGATGCCACATTTGAGCTGGAGGAGCGAGATGATATGTCAGATTTGTGTGATGTCCCCATGTCTCCTGGATTAGGTTTCTCCACACCATTGAAGGTCATCGGGGTCACCAAGATGAACATTAACACTCGACGTTTCTCTCTGAGTTAGCAACAGCATACTGTGTGTGTGTGTGTGTGTGCTTCAGGCTGTTCATAATGCTAGTAAGTGATTGTATTTTATATAGAATATAGAATGTAATGGTTAAATATATTTTGTGAATTTCTCAGATAAAATGCTTGTCTTACATTAAAGTTAACAAATGATGATCACAACCCATTTCTGTAATTTCATGACAGAAACTGAATTTTCTTCCAGAAGAACATGTAAAACTGCA
Organism: Chromobotia macracanthus; assembly: GCA_036877525.1. NCBI lineage: Eukaryota > Metazoa > Chordata > Actinopteri > Cypriniformes > Botiidae > Chromobotia > Chromobotia macracanthus. The sequence continues at coordinate 2,082,814 of JAZGTH010000102.1, forward strand.
CCTGATTGATCTGCATTGATGGGATAGTGAAAAGCGTCTTTATCTGACAGTTGTTTGGAGGGGAGGAGTTAACACACCAGACCTGGTGAAAGTCGTTTTACTGGAGAAGCAAGTTATTTATTTTTGATGGAAGATTACAAAGCCAAACACAGTAATACCAGGAAACTGTATCAAGTGACAATGATTTCACACTTCATGACTCATCTGATCACATTCAGTCCAATGTGTTTTCTGTTTTGTGATTTCAGAATTGACTTCATAAAAGATTTAATCGTTTTAAAAGACTCATTCTAGTTCTCATTAGTTTTACCATGTTTTAATTCATCTCTGTAGGGTCTGTTTACTAGTGCTGTATATGTGAGCGATTATAGCCAATGACAAACTGATTTGTAAATCATTTTATTTTTCAAATGAAACGTTTCGAACTTCATTACATTTAAGTCATTAAGTCTGTTTTACTTTTGAAATGAGATCTTTCTGAATATTAAAAATCCAGAATCAGTTTGTTGTGAAAGAATTTGATGTGGTGAATAAAGCTTCACACAATATGACTTAAACAAACATTGTGACATTGTGTCGGAGTGATTTTAGATGGGTGTTTATTTAAACAACAAAAGTTCAAAATGGGATTAATGTGTCCATTGAGGAACTTGGTGTCCAAAAAAGGGGGCATGGTTTCTTTTTGAGAGGAGGAGCTTGCCCTCTGGTGTTCACTCTTCAGAAATGTACAAATCTAGTCTGAAAATATTATAATTTTTCTTTTTTCATCAAAACTCTCATTAAACAGACATTTAACTAAATGAGACCTAGTATATAATGCTTTTAAACTGTGTCACCCATATCATTTCATAATATTACACAAAAATATTTAATCGGATTTTAAATCTCTTTAAGTCAGATTTGTCTATCATAAAGTGTCAGACAGATTTATACATGCTCTGTGCAGTATCATTACACAACAATGAAAGACTTCTGTGATGTTTGTGTGGTGGGGCCACATTTCACAAGCAGCTGTTGTATCATATGGGTGTGTATCCATCATTTCTTTGCAAACCTGCCTCTGTTTTTAACCTGTTTGTTCAGTCACAAAGGAGTTTTGTGACATTTGTGATCAGAACACTGTAACACAATGCAGGTGTCGTGGAACTTCAGATTTGGGATGGTAATTCTTGGAGACTCAGCAGTGGGTAAATCGTCTCTGCTGCATCGTTTTACTGAAGGAACATTTGATGAATCCCGTCAGTCTCCACTCGGAATTGATTTTAAGGTGCATAACATGACCATTGACTCTGATGTCATCGTCAAACTGCTGCTGTGGGACACTGCAGGGCAGGAAAGATTTAAGTGAGTTTTTATCACATAAAACTAAATGTTATACAGAAATGTTTTATATTGCAAAATAGAGATTGCATATATAGACTATATAGATATATATATTTATAAATCATAAGGAAGACTAACTTTCACAAGATTATGAGTCAAAAGTCGAATCGCACACAGGTATATGTTGGTGTCTTAAACTGTGTTGTGACTTCATAAAGTTGTGACTTCATGAAACAGGGAAAATATGTTATGCTATGATATTTTTGTATGTTTGCATTTACATTGTTTCCCTGTTTCATTAAATGTAGTTGCATAAACATTTAAAAGCCATTAAATATTTTGCAACTAGCCCCATCTTCCTTATACTGTAAGAGCTGCTGTTTTTCCTTCAGACTAATCAATGCATTCCCAAGTATTTGTGAAACCTTTGAAAACATCATGTTGACTTACCGTATGATCCTTTTGGCTGCAGGTCCATCTCTAAGTCTTACATGAGGAATTCTGTGGGCTGCATTCTGATGTTTGACATCTCCCAGCGACAAACATTTGAGCGTGTGGAGATCTGGCACCAGGAGGTTCTGGACTATGTGAAACCAAACCCCATGTTCTTTTTGCTTGTGGGTCATAAAAGTGACCTGGCTGTGGGCAGGCAGGTCAGGAAGAGTGAAGGAGAAGCTCTGGTTAAAAAACTCAACATGGTGGCTTATCTTGAAGTGTCTACAAAAGAAAACATTAACGTAGTTGAAGTGTTCGAGACCCTGACCAGAGGTATATATCATCTTTTCCAGAAGGGAAAAATATCCACCAGAGATGACTGGAATGGGTTAACGGTCGGGGTGGCCATTAAAAAAGAGCCACCTGTGACCAAACAGTCCAAGTGCTGCAACTATGGATAAGAACTTCTGTCTGAGCCTCAAGTGAACCTTCTTGGACATGTTTATTGCTTAAGCCCCATGGAATTAAAATATACTATTATTATTATTTTTAATGGAATATTGCAGTGTTTAATATAAATGATCTGTGCATGTCATTATTTTTTTTAATTTATGTGCCCTTTGTAATCTTTAATCACAATCTGAAAATGTACTTCCCCTCTGAAACATCAGACCTTTTCTAATGACATCAGTCTGACTAAAGTTTGTAACTTCCAGTTTTACATGGACTTTAATGATGTCATAGACAGTTACACCACACCATATTTTAACATGCATATTGTAGTAATGAGTCTTGTTGAGATGTTTAGAGTCAGCACAACAGTAAAACCAGCTGTTTAAATCTCCAGACTGATGTGAACAGAGAAGAAACAGCAATTCAGGCAGTACCAGAGGAACTAAAACAGGATTTTATTATATTTTGAGTCTTTTGGCTTGAAAAAACAACATTAGGTGCTGATTGGGCAACGTTACGTTTGTATCGTTTTCTTACAGCAGTTCTTAAATCCACCTTAAGAAATAACTCAACAAGTACCTTAAGAAATAACTCAACAAGTACCTTAAGAAATAACTTAACAAGCAATTTTATGTTTCAAACAGAGACGGGGATAAAGCTATGGATTGCAGCTTTAAATAAACATTATTTGTTACGCTATGAAGAATGATAAACATGTTGGGCAAACAGAGAGGAAACTAATATCAAATTCTAATATTCAATATCAATTATGAATTAAAATATAGGAAGTTTCTTCTTTTCCATTCCTAAATCAACCCATTGTTTAGCAGTTTTAAGCCTCCACACAGCCCCCTCTACAGGCCATGAGGCGTAACTCACAAAGCAAGCAGTTTCATTGAGTACTTTTAAGACATGCTCAGAAAACTGATACAGCAAAGACACATCAATCAAAAAAACTGTTTTCATTTCAGTCACATTTTATTGTATTAAAATGACAAAGATACAAAATTTAAGCATTTGTGCATGTGTACACTTGTTATCTGTGGAATCTTTACAATAGCTTTGTATCATTTTCATAAACAAAACCTCCGATGTTGCAAAAAATAAAAAACAGACACAGATTTTAACTCAACATTTATCTAATCTGAAAAACAAAGTATGAAAATCTGACACATTCCTTAAATCCAAAAACACAGAATACAGAAGAAAACACAGTTATTGACCATCTCAGTGTTTTAAACATCTGAACACATTTGTCCTTGTTTCTTGTATTAACAATGAGAATCAAAACGAACAAAACCAGACAGAATGATGCTGCTGTGTACCCTGATCTGCCCCGTACACACCATGAACACTGTGTGCAGCAGACAGCAGATGTTTGTCCATTAAAACACAGATACAGGTTAAGACAAAAACAAATCATATTACAGTAAAGAAATAATGAAAGAAAACCCAATAACACCACACATTTCATTACTGGTTTATTTCTGACTTTATTTCAGTAATTACAATAGTGAGATCCTGCATTCTATTGAAAACAGTAAATAAAAGGGAAAAAACATCAATTTTTTGCTGGTGATTATTGTTGAGCAGCCTTATAAATCAGTACATGAGACGACAGAAAACCATTCACAACCACAACAGCAGCCTCTCGGTTCAGAGACGGCAGATGAAATGAAGAACTGAGATCACAGAAAACATGTCCTAAACAAACGTCCAACAACATCTGCTGTAAAGATGTGTAAAGATTACCCGATTCTTCAAAAACCCTCAACTCTGGCACACACTCATGCAAAATAACACCCATTTTATTGTTATAATATTCTTCTGTGGGTTTCTCTCTCCATTTTTTAAATATAAAATATTAAAAGCTACTAAAACACAGACAATAGTTCATATCAAAGATACAGCCAAATTGAAACAGTCAGATATCTAAAGCGTAAGATACATTTTCATATTTCATACAGGTTTCAGACAGCACTTCACATAATATTCAAAAATAAATGTATACCTAGTTTTCATTAATTTATTTTAACATTCAAACTCAGTAACATTAATACAATCCATAGATCCAATGACAAAAGTAAAAAAAACGTCTTCCTCTAGAATAATCTAGACTTCAGAATCTGAACCCTGACTAAATAACAAAACTACCTTTCAAGTAAGAGAATATCTTTACTAACATGTTCATGGGTAAAATACAGTAACCCATTACTCTAAAATCAAACCGCAAATGTGTTTTATTCTGACGTTTTCCACATTTTTTAACTTGATAACATTTTGTTTGGGCTCACCCTCCACAGGTTAGCCAAAATGGCTTAAAGTCTGCAGACAAGTTACATCTGGTCTCACAAAAATAAAACTTTGTCCACATTGTCCCACGTTGGTAGTGACAAGCTTATTAAACTGGAAACAAACAAACAAACGTGTGTAACAGGTTTCAACAAAACAGCTTTACTTTCTAAATCCAGGTTTAGAACAACATTGTTTGCAAAAACAAAACCGTTATTGGGAAAGGAATTATAGTTTATGACAATCTTCCACTGTAAGTACAAAACAGACAACACGCTTTTTTGTTTGTCTGTTTCAACGAATAAAAAAGCAACAAACAAACAAACAAACAAACAAACAAACAGATCAAGTCCCTGCGTCTGATGCTGGGGTTTGAAATTCAGATGTGCTTCATTTACAGTACAGACTGTTACATAAACACACACAACATACAATTTCACATTCCACAAGGATCCACATACTGTAGCAAATCTAGGTTTCTTTTAGCATTGTCTTAAATACAGACAACTGTTTACACACCAGACTGTGACCTCAGACGATTTCATTTCGATTGTGTGAGTTACTGGACACGTGCTTGAAAACAAAAAACATCATAATGCCTGTTCAGATTTTCCCACAGTGAATACGGGAAAATAATCCACGTTTTACCATCGAACCTGAAACCTGAACCTGTTTGAGGCCATTACAGAGTTAAACACATTCAATTCAATATCCAATCAGAACCTGCCGTTCTCCTCAAAGGGAAATATAACAAATACATGTTACTCTTTATTCAAGTGTAAATGACCATGAATCATTTATGTTCATGCAGTACAGTATCTGATATCACACATCTGTATCGTATTATTGTATCTGTACAATACTGTATAGATACAATTACTGTATCATATTATAAACAACAAACGGAATAAAACCTTCATCAGGACCAACAGCATCCAACAGGAATCACAATAAGAATCTATATTGAAATAAATTCTCTTTATCATGCTGTTGTCTTGTCCAGTCTTTCACAAACTATTCAGTAAACCAGCAGTCCAGATAAGCCATTCTTATATACTGTGTATATAAATGTGTACACCTGTGTGTCTATTTGTCCTCTTATGCCACTATAGGACATATATTTTATATATGTATTTATATATGTATGCACACACACATATATATACCGTACACATATATATACGTATATATACATACTGTATACATCTATATATGCGTATATGTGTGTTTGTGTGTGCGTATATACACACACACATAATAGATTTTTACAGTTTATGTGAATCACTCATATGAGGGAAAAAATAAAAACAGAATATCTTTCTCAAATCATCGTTAAAATCAGTCAGAGGAAAAGACTATTTGTACTGTTTGGATACCAAAGAATATGTTTTTGTGTTTGTCCCTGTATACGGAGCACAGGGGAAGCACGACTACCATCACACACAACAGAATCATTTGAAAGTCTATTTCTGAAACACCTTTGGTTTGCCACTACAGTCATTAAACGTGATAGCTGAGGTCTTTATTACACAGCAGGAGGAAGTTTATCTCTAGATTAATGCTCAGATGTAAAATGAATGTTTGTATTGTACACTGATATTAGAATTTAGGTTATTCTGTCCATTAGCTTGCAGACATAAAGAACATAAAACAAATTTAATCAGCTAAAAGGCCGATTCAGACCTCACAACAGAACAAATGTCTCATCCTCAAGTACAGTAGCTGTGTGGTTTTGGGCTATTGTAGATTTTAGATGGTGTGGTGGCCATTTTCTCCCGCCCAGAGATTGATATATTTCTATATTTTGAATTGCATAGTCTGGAATCAGAAACTGTGTTTTGTTGGTCATTTAAAACCTCAATAAAACCTCCTGAATTTCTCATCTGTGAGAAATAGCTTGAACACAAACTAACCTATTTACACATTATACTCCATTTTGTATTTAAATCAATGGAACCCATTCCAACACTTTTGTTTAATGTCCTCAAAATAACAAAAGAAAACATCAAAATAAAACAATTTAGATACAAAAGTTTGTTACATGAGGTGACAAAAGGGGGAAATCATTTCATCCTAAAATATATCAGGGCCAATAAGTGTTTTAATATATAAAGAAATAAAAAAACATATTTTGACCGGCTATGTTGGCTATGCTAACTGCTAATGTAGCATTACAGGGTCCCCAGAAACAATCTATACACACACGACACTGTCACACTCGTCATCAAACAGTTCCCAACAAATAACTAACAAAAACAACACCAAAAAATATTGTTTTCTGTACAACAAAATGTATTTCTGTCTACATTATGTACACGTCATTTCTGTTCTGTAATTTTTTGGATGTACAATCTGATCAGTGATCAGTACAGTAAGGCTTTACAAGAACAAATCTGTACATTTAAAACATATAATACAAAATATGGTTCAGTTTTAGCACCCTGAAGATATTGATCTCAATATTTGTACTGGTGAAGCAGCACTAGACATCAAATACACAAATAGACTCTTTTAGCCCTAAAATTTGCTTCCCACAATAAATACATATTTGGAAAAGGCTGATGTCTAACGCTGCTTCACCCAGCTGTGAGCTATGAGTCCCGAACTGGACTGTCTGATATTCCAATGCAGTCACATCCCAGACCCAGAAGCATTCAAACACTGGAATGTTTTACTTCACCAGTCGATCATGTTGCCACATCCCAGCTAACAGGGAATACGTTCTCCAAAAGTTCCCTCAACATTATCAAAAAACATTGCTGCGGTAACATTAGTAGTATGTGTGTGTATATATCTGATCAAAACTTTTCTTAAGTTGTTAATGTAACATTTTAAAAATGTTACAGATTTAAAAAAAAGTCTGAATAACATTCAAATAACCAAGAAATAACATTAATGCTAATGTTTCTAGAACATTCAAAATAACATTTTAATGTTTGTGTTACCTAATGAAACGTTAGAGAAACATTCTTACAACCTACAATTGTTAGCTGGGATTATATGTTCATGTACAGTTCCACAGACTGCATTGGCACATCTGAACGAAAAAATAAATCTACTGGCATTGTTGTTTGCTGAACTGGTTGCCTTGGCGACATTGTAAGGCACCACAGTGTAAAATAAACGGGTGAATAAAGTGAAACAATGACAAATATAAACGAAACAATGTCATGATGACATCACAGCGGATGCAACGAGGATCCTTCATGATGTCTTAACATGAGCTTTATCCCATATAAATATTCACCATATTCATGACGTCTTAACATGATTTGTAGCCCATATAAAAATCCCAGATAGTTTCACATGGTGGTGTGCGTATTAACCAAACGTTTAAATATAATATAAATACAATATATGTTATCATTTATTATAATGAACGCATGAATATTAAAGCTGCAATTAGTAATTTTTTCAGGCTAAAAATAAACCTGTTCAAACCATCTCCTTATCTTACCTCGATTCACAACGGTAAGTTCATAATAATGACTTATCATTTGAGCTGTGGATTTCATGGGAAGTGTCAGACTTCATTTGATCAACATACAGAATTGTATGTTTCAGACAGAGATGACGATAGAGAGGCAGAAGTTACAGACTCCAGCTTTAACTGAATACATCAATGTTCTGTAGTTGATTTTCTGCTCTGAAATCAAGGAAGCCCTTGAATCGCCTGACAACAGCAGATAAATGTTTGTGTTTGAGATATTCAAGTCTGTCAGATCACAATTAAACGCCTGAGTAAACAAAACATTATGCGACAGAAATAAAAACGCATATTTTTCCTCAAAGGTTTCATCATTACAAAATACACATTCTGTAAAAATAACGTTTGAGGTGGTTCGGGTTTGCTAATATTTCACAATTCAGTCCTCAGACAGAGACAGCGAGGACACGCGAGCTGAACATGCTGGATGTCAACAGGTGAATGTATTTTAACCCTCACAGCTTTAGTAAGAAGGAAAACATGGCTAAAGCAAAACTAATCACAGTGTATCAGCACCCAGAGGAGAAATGAGACGCTAGAACCACAGATGTGCATGAGTGAGACTGCCAACGTCAAAGAAAGAAAGAAAAATACAAGCACACTCTGGCAAAGCTGAACATAATATAATGAAGAGATGCCGGTTTCTCCAGCAAACAACAGTGGACCAGAATGCTGCAATAAATGCGCTAAAACAAAGCCAAACATGTAGACAGATAACCTCCCAGCTAACAGGGAACATTCTCAGAACATTGAGACAACTTTTAAAGAACATTAGCCAGTAGAACATTAGCAAGTTATCAAATGTTCTTGCACTAAGTTTAGTAGAACTTTTTCAACGTTAAATATATATATAGAAACATTATACCTAAATTGTTAGCGGAATGTTTTAAATTAACAAAATTATTAACAATAACGTTAATACGACATTAAAAAATACGTTTTGACATTACAAGAACTTTCAAAATAACGTTTTTAAACATTTTTGTTACATAATGGAAACATTCTTACAACCTAAAACTGATAGCTGGGAAGCTGAACACAATATTATGAAGAGATGCCGGTTTCCCCGGCAAACAACAGTGGGTCGCAATGCTGCAAACATGTTGAAACAAAGTAAAATATAGAACGATAACATGACGTATATTCAGAGAGAGCTGGAGGATTTCCCATAACATCTCAGGATGACCGTTACTCCAGATTATTCAGATATTGAAGGGTGATTTCTGCACTAGAATACACCTGAGAAGAACCCAGCAGTATCCAGGAAGTTTGAGAGAAAGTTAATGTTCTCCTCGAGAACTCAAGAACTATATAAAAGTTTGCCAATCGCTGTTCAACATTGCACAAAGATAAAGGAAACATGTTAATCATTTGAATTCTTAAGCTCTTTCTCCAACCTGGCATGAATCCTTCTCACCTGCTGAAAGCACCTGCAGAACATTTGGCTGTTAGAAATACATGATGGATTCAAGAACATGCGTGATGTTCCTCATGAGATGCAGCTTCAACACTGTGTGTGTTCAGACTAGCCCAACTGCATAAAAACAGGAAACAAGACTGAAGAATGGCAGATGGCTGCAAGATTTGAACCATGAAGGCAAGTCATTAAAATCAACATGAAACGCTGTTCACAATGCATTCACTAAAAGCATCGCAGAATTAGATTTTATCCATCAGTAACTGATTGGATGGTTTTTTTTGGGAGGGGATGCTAACAAATCATATAGAGAGTACATCAGCCAAATGTTTCACAGCAGTATTTACCATTTTGATGTGGTTATTAAGGCAAACATGACCGTTTTTAAGAAAAATATGCACCAATAAATTTATACCAGGAACGTACATTAAGAAAGTAAACGGTTGATTTTCATTTCATGTAGACCTCAACAATTCCACCGTTCATAGAAAGATGATCAACCAAAGTTAAAAAATGTCAAAATGTAGCACCAAAATAAATAACCGAACAGCGTGCGTAATAATTCGTAAGAAATAAACGATTTTCTAAAAGCACCAATTAGCAAAGAGAACGGCCTTGACAGGCAGCTGGCTGCACCAATAGCAGAGAGAGGCGGTTACAGTAGAGGATGTGATTTGGCTTTGTTTGGCGCTGAGAGAGGCACCGAGCCCTGTGTGTTGAGGCAACTGGCATCCTCGAGACAACCTCAAAATCCTCCTGGGGTGAGATTCTGTCAAGGTTTCTTATTTAAATACTCTCAGGTATATTCAGGCAAAGATAATTTCAACCATTATTAGCTTAGAATCTTGTTGCACCTTAGTTTAAATAAAAAATTGACAATTACGTCATTACACGTGGGAAATATACATCTACCAGAGATCTTCGCAGAACCTCGGCCATATTTCTGTACCTCACAAGGTTATTACTTGGAATATTTTGATGAAGATGCAAAACAAACAGATCAGAGTTGTCATGGTAACACAATCCAATTGAGATGCTTGAACAAACATTGGAAAAATGGAGGAGACCGTTCATCCATCACCACCTTGTGGAGGGTTTGTCTGTGCTTATGTCTGAGGGGTTCACGCTGCAGCTGAAGGTTGCCAGGTCTTATGGTTGTCACCTCACATTATTCAAAAGGTTTGAATGCAAGTGTTTTCTGAGACTTCAGTAACATATACCCAGTCTAATATTAGTAATACATATATTTGGTATTACAAAAGTTAGTTATAATGAACAGTTTTAATAATAAACAATTCATTAAATTACAAGTTCAGTGAAAACAAAAAGTAAAAATTAATATATTAAATCAATGTAAATAATATTATAATTAATATGTATAATTTATTGTTATATGATAACAAATAAGATAAACAATTATGTTAAAAAAATGAACTATGAAAGCGTTTATGATAAAAAAATACAATTGTCAAAGCAGGGTAGATTTTGAAATGTAAAAAAATGACAATAATAATAACAATCTAATAATATTAGACTGGAAGAGAAAATCCGAATTGAGCACTTCAGCTTGCAGTGTGAACAGAAGAAGTGAAAACGGATCCAGTTCACGTCATTTTGTGCTTTTAAATAATCATCTTATATTCCCACTAAACTAAAGATATTCGTCTCACATTAACTGTACATATTGTGCAAAGGGTTTCATGGATTTGACAAAAGCTGTGCTATACTGAGTCAAAGAGGTATTTCTTATTTCTTCAATAACCTACCAATAAACTCACATTTTAGAAGATAACTTCAGATTTTAAGGCAGGCAATGAATGCCACTGTGAGCGTAGAGAGGCATCAACAAAAACAGGGATTCAATCTTGAAGTGTCACTGCTGGATGCTAGTGGGTGTGACTATTTCAGGGGCTAAGCTCCACCCCCTGAGCTCCTATTGTTAGTCGCCACATTGTGTCACTGCACATTTGCATAAAGTTAAACACTGACAAACTCTTCACCTAGGATGCCTCAAAAACCAACTTAAAAACAGATGAATCGCTGAATTATCACATTTTAAATTTGGTGCTTTAGTACGAAAGTCAACTTAAGCACAGGTCTAAAATATCAGCTGTGCAACCCAATATATCAGATCAGGCAGTAGAGATTAAATTAAGAATTATAACTTAACTGTCAAAGACACAAGGCTGTGCTGATGTGGTCACTCTCCATATGTCCAAAGTAATGATTTGCTGTAAACACCATGACACATACAAATCCCCCTGAAGAGAACATGTTTCTCCAGGAATACTGTAAAAAGAGACTGTATGTACATACAAAATATATACACTTGCAGTTTGCTTGATGATTACTCTTGCTGTTCCTCGTTTTGTACACAGAATTATGCTTCTTTTTTTACCAGAACACAAAACACAGAAACCAAAATGACATGCATTTTGATAAGCATGAACTCCTCTGAATGGCTGAAATAAAAGGATGACGGATGCGTCAGACGAGAGCGCCAGCTGTCACAGAGACGATTCGTACTGCAGAAGCTCATACAGCAACGGTCCATCCCTGTATCTGATCCCTACGGCCGTGGGGGTGAAAAACTGTAGGATGTTTATCGTTCTTCTCAGGCGCCTGTCCACAAAATGGGCGTCCCAGGCCGGGTAACGTTTCCTGGGCATGTCGATTTTGATCAGAGGTCCTTCTGGCCTGTAACGCCCCAAGGGTGTGGTGGGTTCAGGTGAGCGCACCTGAAACACGGGCAGGCAGGTTTCTGCCGCATCGTCGGCCTGCTGGACGACAGCCCCTGTGGAAGCCCGCGTGGGGGTGGGCTGGGACGCCCGAGCACCAGAGGTGGGTGCCATGGGCTCGGCCTCCGGGGGTAAAGGAAGTCCCCAGAGAAGGTCAGCGCAGCAAGAGCTAGCTAGCACCTTTATTTTAGGTCCCATTGGATGGAGGAACCCATAGTAGATGCCCATAAACACCACGCCTGAGGCAAAGGTTAGATAAACTCCACAGAGGACGGGCACTGCATAGGAGTCAGTGGTGACCGGGTCTCTGTAAGCATACCACAGGCAAGTAAGCACCGTATTTTCAACGAGCACCACAAAGTAGTAAATGACCATGCGAAACCTGGTACGGCCCTCTTTTACGTTAAACCAGCAGAAGATATAAACGATGCCCACCACCATGTTAAAAAGCACCTCTTCCCATTTGGACATACAGAAATCCGTGCCCCCATGCACGATCCAAAACGCCATGGCACACCAGTGGACGACCACAAAGATGCCGAAGTAGATGTGAAATATGGAAGCGAAGAGAGCAAAAGAGAGCACCCGCGAGGAGATGGTGAAAAGCCTCCAGAAGATGTGGATCAGCGCACCTCTGTAGCTCATGCTCTTCTTGTCGTCTCTGGAATCTCGCAAGAGCTTGTGATACGAGGCGAGGACCCAGGCTAGAGAAAGCAGCGAGGCAACCGAGGAGACGCCTGCAGGACCAGAGAGATTATTCAACAAATGCTGATGACCAGCACAAAGATGAACATGCATACCAGTGTGTTGCCAAGTCCACAGTTTTTCTGCAGAAGTGAGCTACTTCACACTGTTGGTGCAGGCTGTTTTACTCATGTAGGTTAAAGGTGTGATACTGCATCAATTACATTTGACAGAAATGTCTGTACTGAAATGTTTTGCTCTGCTATACTGTGACTTTCAAAAGGAAATTGTGTAGAATACATAACAGTGACTGTCAAATATGTGTTTTAGGTATGTGAGTGGCATATTTTTGAGGTATTTAGGCAAGAGCCATGAAATACCAATACAATAATTAAATATTGGATATTTAATGTTTATTCATAAACAAGCCTAAATCGTTAAAAATACTGCATAAGAGGCAGCGAGTGTTATTGGAATAAAATGATTGTGGATTTAGTGGCTTGTGGTTATACCATTTTACTCACACTGAAGAGTCTCGGCCCGGTTCTTCTGGATCATTATGCAGAGTTGTAGCACCAGTTGGGGAGCGCTCTCCAAAAACGTCTCAAGTAGGCGGAGCATGTTGACATCTGCATACTCGTACATCATCGCCCAGTAAAAGCGTCGTCTGTGCTCTTTCTGTCGTCGACTCTGGATGCCCAGATACATTGTGCGGATGTACCTGTTTAAAAGACAAAACGAAGATTTGTGAGACCCATACATAATGAAAAAAAACATTCATTTCTGTACAATATAAGATATGTGTTCTCAAAATCACATATATAAAGGTACAGTAGACAATTTCAGAGACGCTAGCAGTAGGAAGCTCATTTTGAAAGCATAAGATCCCGACACTTCAGAGGGTAAAGTGAGTAAATAATGACAGAAATGTAATATTTAGGTAAACATCTCCTTTAGTATTTTTCATCAATTGTTAGCCTTCTCAGCTAACAATTTTAGGTTATATGGTTAGGTTATATTTTAAATAAAGAAATGTTACTTTGGAAGTTTAAGGAATGTTTAAAACATCCCCTGTTAGCTGCAGAGTGTACAGCCCAACAGACAGCATCACATCCCAAAATCACACAGGAAGTCAAAGAGGCTTCTGGCAGCACTACATTCACTCTTTCGAAGGCATATATTCACTTCCTGCTTCTGCTTCACTTTTGAGCTGAAGGGGTCTCTTTACACAGCTGTGCTACAGAAATTGATCCGGTTGGGAATTACTGTAATGTTCGAGTTTTATGTCATCCCAGCGGTTTCCTGTGTTAATCAATACTGCTCTGAAAGCCCAGTATACCAAACATAGACTGCAGGAAAGCTTTTAAATCTATTCATCCATCTCACAATTTTAGCAACAACAGGATGATACAATTAAATGGTTCTATATTTCTGTATCTGATATTTAAGATACAGCTGAGTAAAGCAGAATTTCAGACCGGTGAAACCTCACAGTGGGTGGAGCTACACCGAGCGACTGACAACATTTCCTGGCACTTATCACAGCTCAGGGAACATTCTCAGAATGTTGGCTAACGTTCTCTAAAAGTCCCTTCAAAGTTATGAAAAATGCTTTTGCTGTAACATTAGAACTTTTTTACATTTGTATTTCATATATATATCATTCTTTCACAACCTCATTCTTAAGTTGTTATTGGAACATTTTGAAAAGTTACAGAATTAAAAAATGAACGTTTTTATAACCAAGCAATAATAATAAAGCAAAAAAACTTGATGTTTTGAATACTTTGAATTATCATTTTTGTTACTTAATGAAAACATTATGGAAACCCTACAAATGTTAGCTGGGTAGTGTGCTCTACAACGTGCTGTATAAACAGCATGAAAGCACAACAGCATCACTGTTTCATAGTAAACTGTATGTTTAACAGAGGGTTTAATGAAAAATTATATGCTGTCCGAACTCTGTTTCTTTAAATGCTTAACCCTAAATTTGAGAAATCAGTCTTGCATTGTGCATTTAAGGTCTTGTTAGGGTCTCGACATCCCCTTGGCAGCAATCAGTATGAAGTTTCCCTGATTTTATAAGCTTAAACAGCACATAATTACAGCTGGACATTTGTAAGCTGAAAGCAAGCGTGCTGAAAAGGGCTTTCATAGCCGGCAGACTCAGTCACGCTGGGGTCCTGCACTCTTAACACCACAATCAGCCCTCATTAGTGTGACATCTCTGCCAAGAGCAGCATATGTGCACCCAGAGAGCGTAAGAGATGCCAGCAGGACACACATTTTCTGCCGGAGCCTGCCAGGGCCTCAACACCACTGTGCTTGACACACGAACTCAACCGGCGTGACAGTCAACTGATTGTCTTATTCAGACCTGCAGACACTTCCTGTCCTGCCACCCTGCTGGAGAAGCAACATCAACAACCAGCAAAAAGCATTTAAAACGTCTTACACCTCACTCTGTAGTCTGAGATTTGGAAATGCTGTAACGTGCTAAAACAATACAAATTGCACAGCCTGGAATATTTTACTATTTCATTACCTGCCATGAAACTGGAAGTTGCTTCAAAATTTCAAAGCGGCTGTCGTTTAAAATCAATGTCACACAATGTTTGACGAAGAATTAAACCCACATGTTCTCATTCTGATTATTGGTTTCACCAATAGAATCGAATTTCATGAATATATTTGCATGCTAATTAGGCTTTAACACTTCTTTCATTGTAACGTTCAGTATTTAATTATTCATGTAATACTGTAAATATAGTTACAGCATTACAGTAACAGGAATTAAATCAGAATAAAAAACTAAAATGTAAAACATCCAGACAGATGACAAAAAGTGGAAATAATGTCACAACCAAAAAACTCTGAATGGTTCTTAAAACAGTCTTTATTTTCTTATACAAAACATAATGTCTTCGTTTTTCTTTTGAACTGGACCTGGAGATGTATGATTATATGAAATTTATCCAGTTACAATCAATTTAAAATTGATTAATATCCAAATTACAAACTATTTTCATTTTTTCCCATTTCAGCTTTCAGTAATTTTATATAATTCCAAATAAACAATGTAACATAACATTAGATAATCAAATAACGCTTCAGAAATATTTAAGAAACACAAAATCTCCTTGAAAAGCAAAACAAATCATCTGCAAAATAAATATACAAGCAACCTATAGTCAAACCAGTCAAATAAAGCTCCCATGGAGGAGAAGCATGAGTTCCAGCACCAGCTTAATGCAACCCCTTCACAAACCCTCAGCATCAAATTCATTTGACCTTGAGAAGACTGAAATATTTACAAAACTCAAAAGATCAGCCTGAGATCCTGCATGCTGCTGAAACAAACTACAGGACATGATCTACAGCCCAGACTTTTCCTGCAGCAGAGGTCACTCAAGTGAATTCATTACACATCTGTCCACAGATCTGTCCACAATAAAACCAATGCACAGACGATCAGAAGAGACTGAACGCGCAATATAACGCGACAGAAAGAAAACAGTCGAGTAACCCGTGTTTCATTCACTTAAAGCAGCTGTCTCTGAATTGCATTGCATTCGGCTCTTCTTTAATCTGCATGCATGCATGCATGCATCGATGTATAATGCACTATTTATATAATTATGTTCGGATAATTATGGTTATGGTTTGATGATGGTTTCCTGTACATGCATACGCTGAGGCACCAGCAGTATCCCAGGACGTGGACCAGCAAAACAACCATAAACCTCTAAATGGTTTGCATTTATAAACGCACAGATCAACACGGATGCCCGGCGCGCATGCACACAAGTGCGGTGCCCTTCCTCGAAGCCCCGCAGTCGAGTTTGCGTCAATTCATTCATGCACCATCATTTACGAGGATCCGATCCGTCTCTTACCTCCACACCTGTCCCATCTGAAGTAAGTGCACGCACGCATACCACATCCAGATGGAGATCACACAGCACCGGTCCCTGCTGTAGACCCGAGAGCTCAGATCCGCCGCGGCTTTGCTGCTCAGCCCCTCCACGGCCCGCAGCCCGCCACCGGCGTAATCCTGCACGAACCACCTGAAACTCAGAATCTGGACCAGAACCGACGGCACCAGCACGAAGAACAGGGTCAGCCCGAACCACAGATAGTCCCGTTTGAAATAGTAGTCGACGGCCAGCCACAAGTCCGTCCCGACATCCCAGAAGAAGACGAGCAGCGCTAGGACGATCCAGAGGCAGTCCAGCCACAGGCGCTCCTCCGGCTGGTGCTGATGCTGCGGCCGTCTCCATCCTCCAGCGGCGCTCCTCCCGAGCAGCGACTGCAGGCAGGCGCTCCGGCAGCCCCAGTAACAGGAGGACGAGTTGCAGCAGTGGCAGATGTGTATGGCCGCGCTGTCCGGAGCGTCCTCGTCGCCGGTCGCTTCGTCCAGGTTGTGCAGCTGGGCGAAACCGGTAACGACCCCCACGCCATCGGATTTTGCTGCCATCTTGCTCTCCGAAACGCTTCCCCCCCCCCTCCTCCATCCGGCGTCCCCGGCGTCACTTCCGCGATACCTGTGCTGGTGGGCAGGATAATGATGCTGGAAGTTTTCTATGGAGCTCATTCAGTAAAATGTGCAGAGTTGTCCGTATCTCAGTACCTTTTAAGTCTAAAGACCTTCCAGGTTAATGCTCAATGACAACATCCCACATCATCACCCTGCTGTCTCACTGAGACAATAGAAGAGCTGTTTGATGAATGCAGAATTTGACAAAGGTATTATTCATAAATGCATGTGACACAATTGCTGAATAACTGTTATTTGGTTAAAAAATCTACAGTAAGTTCGTGTGGTCTTCTCTACATGTTTCCACACACATTTATTGTTCAGGCGTTTCTATTAATGTTTGATTCAGCACTGTCACAACATTGTATTAATGGTCTGTTCATATTGAAGCAGGCTGTTATTGAAAACCGTCTCTTCAGACACATTCTGTGAGCTCCACTAAATCCACTGCACTTGATTTCATGGGGACTTCACTAGATGAGCAGGGCACACACAGCAGCCTCTGCCACAGGAATATTACCAAAGCGGCCATCTTTAATTCACTTAATGCTGCAGATATTCCAGATGCTCAAACAGACACTGTGCAGCATCTGACAGAGATACAGGATGGCTTAAAAGCTTGTCACTAATGAAAACTATACGAACAGAGACCATGCAAAACATCCATTTCCAAAGCAGGAATAAAATATATATTGTTATTAAATAGATGTTGTTACAATTGCAACAAAATGAGATGTTAATGTTATTAAATGACATTCTAATAAAATAACAAGAATATAATTAATCTCTCTTGTGTGCAATGCATGAAACCATTTAAAATGAATAGGAATAAAGAGAACAAGAGAGATACTAATATATCTAACTAATATAAACTGGAAATTCTCTTCTAGTGTCCAGTGTTAAGTCTGACTAAACCTAAAGCTGATCAAACAGAATGGGAGTCAAGAGAACGGCACACATCGCTCTGTATCCTGCATCTCTTTTCAGAAATGGTGTAAAACAGTGTGTGAAACAGTTCTGACTCTCTCCAGTGGATCTGAAGTGAACTAAAGCGGCTGAACACTAAAGCCCCAGAGCATGAAAGTTTTATGCAAGCTAATGTTGTGACTGAGGAGAAGTGAACGCTGTGAGTGATGTAACTGCCTGGAGATCCCTTGAGTTCAGGCTGCCTTACATGTGCTGCTATTGAAGAAGACAATAAATGTAAACGTGTGCCTGCCTGACACAGGAAGACAAACTCCCTGCATGTCATTCTAACAGAAGGAGTTTCATTTCATTAAAATAGTTTGGCACTTTTGTTTATGAAACATTTACAAAAATAGCTAATATCCAAGACAGCTTTCATCATTAATCCATGTTTGGTTCAGTGAGTTCATGCCTTTAAATAAATGAATCCTCTAATGTGCGGATGTGCAGATTCTGTAATTCTCTTGATAGTTAAAACAAAAATATTAACAAAGATAACAAAGATATTACAAAACAAACTGGCTTCTTATGGAAGAGTTGCTATTGATTTAAATTATTGTGTGTGTGTATGTGTGTGTGTGGTCCTGGAGTTTACTACTTTATAGGGACCAACTTTAAAGGGACCACAAGTATAGTAATGCCAATAAATTTTGACCTTGTAGGGACATTTTTATGTCCTCATGTGAAAACGAGCTTATAAATCATGCAGAAGGATGTTTTTTAAAAATCTAAAATAGCAGAAAGTTTTTGTGAGAGTTAGAGAGTTTAGTGAAAGCTGGCTGTTATGTCATGTCTCTATAAAACATGAAAACCCAACTGTGTGTGTGTGTGTGTGTGTGTGTGTGTGTGTGTGTGTGTGTGTGTATATAAATATATATATATATATATATATATATATATATATATATATATATATACAGGGGTCCTCAAAGTGGGGTCCGGATACTACTGGAGGTCCACAATCCACAGCCAGGATGTCCACAAAATAATAATTCAGTAAAATTTATAAACCTGTGTTATATTCTCAGAATAGTTAAACTAGTTTTAACATGTGTGGGTTTATTAGATCTAGACTAGTCTACTGCTGATTTAATGAAAGCTTTAAAAACAATCTGAGGAAACCAACCATCTTTACAGCATATATCTGATGTTAACAGGATTCAGGGTCAGACGTGCTTTTGGGGGACTTTGTCACATCTTGTCCTCTGTAAAGCCTCTAACTGGCGCTGTCTTATAAGAGGCTGCAGCAGACGCATATACACATCCATTACCGGCTATACAAACGCGTTTGTAGATACTGATCTGTGATCAGACTGAATCGCCCTCCCGATCTGAATAGGTAAGATAAGCCAGCACAGGGAACGTTCTCAGAACGTTGTCTAAACGTTCTCTCAAGTTATTATCACAACCTTCCTGAAGTAACGTTAGCACCACTGCATAAAACATGCATCAAAATGTTATTACGAAGTAGTTGGTGGAGCGTTTTTAAAACGTTGCGGAATGTTTACACGACCATGACGTCTGATAAAGAGTTTGTTTTATTGTTTGTTTTATTGTTTCATTTATTGTTTGTTTTATTTATTGTTTGTTTTATTGTTTGTTTTATTGTTTGTTTTATTGTTTGGTTTATTGTTTTTTTTATTGTTTGGTTTATTGTTTGTTTCATTGTTTGTTTTATTGTTTGTTTTATTGTTTTGTTTATTGTTTTGTTTATTGTTTGTTTTATTGTTTGTTTTATTGTTTTGTTTATTGCTTGGTTTATTGTTTGGTTTATTGTTTGTTTTATTGTTTGTTTATTGTTTGTTTTATTGTTTGGTTTATTGTTTATTTTATTGTTTGATTTATTGTTTGTTTTTTATTGTTTGATTTATTGTTTATTTTATTGTTTGTTTATTGTTTGTTTTATTGTTTGTTTTATTGTTTATTTTATTGTTTGTTTATTGTTTGTTTTATTGTTTGTTTTATTGTTTGTTTTATTGTTTGTTTTATTGTTTGTTTTATTGTTTGGTTTATTGTTTGTTTTATTGTTTGTTTTATTGTTTGGTTTATTTATTGTTTTTTATTGTTGGTTTATTGTTTGTTTTTTATTGTTTGTTTTATTGTTTGTTTATTGTTTGTTTTATTGTTTGGTTTATTGTTTGTTTTATTGTTTGGTTTATTATTTGTTTTTTATTGTTTGGTTTATTGTTTGTTTTATTGTTTGGTTTATTGTTTGTTTTATTGTTTGGTTTATTGTTTATTTTATTGTTTGTTTTATTGTTTTGTTTATTGTTTGGTTTATTGTTTGGTTTATTGTTTGGTTTATTGTTTTGTTTATTGTTTTGTTTATTGTTTGGTTTATTGTTTGTTTTATTGTTTTGTTTATTGTTTGGTTTATTGTTTGTTTTATTGTTTTGTTTATTGTTTGTTTTATTGTTTGTTTTATTGTTTGTTTTATTGTTTGTTTTATTGTTTGTTTTATTGTTTGGTTTATTGTTTGTTTTATTGTTTGGTTTATTGTTTGGTTTATTGTTTGTTTTATTGTTTATTTTATTGTTTGTTTTATTGTTTGTTTTATTGTTTTGTTTATTGTTTGGTTTATTGTTTGTTTTATTGTTTTGTTTATTGTTTGTTTTATTGTTTGTTTTATTGTTTGTTTTATTGTTTGTTTTATTGTTTGTTTTATTGTTTGGTTTATTGTTTGTTTTATTGTTTGGTTTATTGTTTGGTTTATTGTTTGTTTTATTGTTTGTATTTTATTGTTTGTTTTATTGTTTGTTTTATTGTTTGGTTTATTGTTTTGTTTATTGTTTGGTTTATTGTTTGGTTTATTGTTTGTTTTATTGTTTGTTTTATTGTGTTTCATATTGATGACCGGAAGGGGGCAGCACGGCGCAGCTCTTTATCAGACCGTGTTTAAGTTCATGCTTCATGATGTCTGTCTGTCTTCAGGTGGAGAAGATGGCCGGGGTGAGAGCTGTGAGCAGTGCGACCCAGAAACTTCATCTGACATCAGTCTGCTGCCTTCGACCTGCCGTCATTTCCCCACACAACGTCATTTTCTCTCTACGCTACGTCACGTCTGACATCATCTGTCACTCCGCGTCAGACTGTCCCAGAATCCTTATTGCTGGTATGGGCTTTCTGTGTTTTTACACCACTGTTTTTTGTTTGTACTTTGAAAGCGTGGTATATAAAGCTGTGATCAATGCACGTTTAAATGCCCTGTTTCCCTGGTTACCACATCCTGAAGCCTGAGCTGTAGTCTCCATGGCAACACATCACTGATGATGTCGTTTCATCACATGTTTTCAGGAGGTCTGGGGCAGCTGGGAGTCGGGCTGGCCAAACTGCTCAGGTGAGGCTCAAGTCGCAGTGATGTGTCAGACGAATCCTGTTCAGTACATCCTTGATCCAGCTGAAGTTATAAATACCTTAATTAGGACATGTTTGGCATTTTTTTGTTTATTAAAGGTTTCGGTAAAGGCTTTTTCATATCACTGTAGTTTAAATAAAATGTTTTCCACAGGCAGCAGTTTGGACAACATAATGTCATTCTGTCTGATATCAGAAACCCCCCATATCAGGTTTACCAAAGTGGTGAGTGTAGATACACGTGACTTCACGAGTGTATGTTTATTGCTTTTGTATTTGAAATGTACATATATTGTATTTACTTTCAAATATTTGTTGTGTTTTTTATTGATTTAGAGCTTTAATTGTACATTTTTAACCTCAGGTCCCTTTATATATTCCGACATTTTGGACTACAAGAACTTGCGTGAGATTGTTGTAAACAACCGCATTACTTGGTTAATACATTACAGCGCCCTTCTGAGTGCAGTTGGGGAGGCAAATGTCACCCTCGCTCGTGAAGTCAATATCTCTGGTTAGTTGCTGGTTAATCTGACAGTATTTACATCATGTTTAAATTTGTTAATATTTGACAACTTTTGATATTAAGGTACCAAATGTTTCATCCCACTGTTATTTTAGGGTTCCACAATGTTCTTGATGTTGCTACAGAACATGAGCTCCGTCTTTTTGTGACGGAGCACTATTGGAGCTTTTGGCCCCACCTCCCCTCGTAACCCCACCCCTGATTTGTGCATACAACGCCCACAAACCATATATGGAGTGTCTAAGGTTCACGCTGAACTCATGGGAGAGGTCAATACACATTTATAAGACAACATGCAAATCCTATACATTTATTTGGAGTTTAGCTCTATTTGTACTAAATGAGATTTTTGTCATCTATTTTCTGGTTTTAGTCAGGTGTGTCAGTATTTAGGCGGCCTATATGATAAAGTATTTCTAAATGTTTAAATGTAATATGTCAAATCTTACTGGAAAATGAGCACTAATATAGAAGACTTCTCCTGCACTATTTACAGTGTTTTTTGATAATTAACAAATGGTAAATGTTACCTTTCTGCAACTTGGTTCAGCTGTGTGTCTTTGTGGTTAATGCGTATTTGATTTCATTAACCAACCATCAGAAATATATTTACAGTATTTTGAAAGCATCATCTTTGCTTTCATCTGTATAGTAACAGCTGTCAAGTTTGGTTTAATTTAACATGTTCCACCCCATTGATGTTTCTTTATTTTACAGTATTATCATCACAGGTATGGTCTGGACTTTCGCTGTCTCAGATATCCAGGAATCATTTCTGCAGATTCCCAGCCAGGTGGAGGAACTACAGGTAAGATGTTCATTTCTTTCCTGTATGATTCTTCAACAGAGGCTAACAGATCTGTTTGAACTTCTCTCCTCAGACTACACTGTCCAAATCTTCCACAGCGCTCTGAAAACAGGAACATTTGTGTGCAACTTGAGACCGGACACAAGGCTTCCCATGATGTTCATTGATGATTGCTTGAGGGCCACCCTGGAGTTTCTGGAAGCTCCAGCTGAGACGCTCAGAATGCAAACGTACAACATCAGTGCCATGAGCTTCACTCCAGAGGAGTTGGTGCAGGAAATCAGAAAGCACCTGCCAGAACTTCTGGTCTCCTATGAGAATGATCCAGTGCGGCAGGCCATCGGTACAAGTCTTACAACATCAACACGAGTGTCACAGTTTAGTAAAACAGAAAACATGTACTCCCACTCAATTCAATCCATTCTCCCACTTTATGTATTTCTGAAGTTTATGTGAAAACCAGACTCGGTTTGTCAGGTTGAAACTGAAACTTTTATCTGAACATCCTTCCTTTTTCTATAATGAAGCTCTAAAATCAAATTCACTCACACATACTCAAAATTGAAATTTAAAGACACATCGTGCTGTTTTCAGGTGACATGAAACTGAACTCAGATCAGTTTGATAACAGCGTCTCTGTTATTTCTGTCTAGCTGACAGCTGGCCGATGATCTTCGATGACATCAATGCTCGCGGTGACTGGGGCTGGAAACATGATTACGGCCTTCCAGAGCTGGTCCAGACGATGCTCAGCTTCATTGGCTCAGATTCCAGGGTGGCTCAATCAAACTAAACACCATCTGCCATCTTGTGCTTTCGGTGTAGCTTTCAGTGGAACGGTTGGTAATTGGGCTCTTCTTTATGGAGATTAATGAAGGTCAAACAGGAAAAGTAGATTCTCTCCTCATTTTTATTCCATATGTAGCAGGTATTTGCACTGATTACTGTTACAGTAAACTAAAGAAGAACAGAGATGAGCAATAGATTCTATTGTGTTTTGCTAGAATATTTGATACTTATGACATTTTGGGTAAAAGTAATTTGAAAACAATTACGATACTATAGTTTTTATAAGCCTATTAGTCTTATTTCAAACAATTTCACAATGGTACATAGTTAAATGTTGAATTGTGATCTTGTTCTATAAATGCTGTTTGCACTTAAGGGAAAAGTTACATCATACAGATTCGATAGTTGTAACTCAAAATATATTATTCTATATCTGCGTTTTTATTGGATACAAACATAAGTTTTATACAACAACCCTGGCCTGATATTGACCTAATGTAAGGCAATTTCAAGAGTAGTGCAGTTTGCTGCCAAAATGTTTCTGTGGCTAATAAAACAATCAATACGACCTGTTCTGCTGAGTCTGCTTTTCTATGACCATGTTCACACTGCATGTTCGGGAGTGACAACTGCATTTAAATGTGGATGTGAAGTCCCCAAGTCATTTAATGTCTTTCCAGAATACACTCTTAAACTGTTGATGGTTCATAAATTTCAACAATATAGCAACACTCTGCCGTCTCGTGACATCTGTATTTAGCTAAGATGTGTGGCCTGTTTGTTGTCACTTGCAGCCCCATAACAGATATTATTCAATTCAATTTTATTTATATATTTTACAGTGTTGTGTTGTTTCAAAGCAGCTCTACATACAATGAAAATAAAAATACGGAAAACTATTTGAAGTGTACAACACAAAAGACATGGTATCATTGCACATTCTATTGTTCATTATAAGATATATATTAGTAAAACTAATTAGGGATCCTAAACTGGTTAGATTGTATATTTTATTCTTCATTAACATTAAGATCTTCATATACATTTGTCAATCAAATGTGTTTCTTTTTTGTGGTGGGCACACAGTGCTGGTGGGTGGGAACAGGAGCGTTTGTAAAGCGTCTTTCTGTTAGTTGAGATTTCTGCAGCAGTTTTAAATGCAGCAGGTTGTCAGTGAGATGAACTTCCTTCATCAAACACTCTATGATAATTTGTCCTTGAGACTGCAGAAGACTGCCCAGAAACTCCTCTACTTCCTGCAGAGAGAATGAACAGCTGAGTGAAATGAATCGAATGAAACTCAAGCCTCAGCCACTGCAAACACCACAATCAAAAATAAAACCCATTTGTATGTTGACTGTTGAAGCTTAATACCCATCTGCTTCACATTGTTTATCAGGGAGAGAACAGAGCAAGAGTTCCTCACAACTCATGTGTTCCTTTAATCCATCTTATCTGGAAATTACTGACAGCATGCAACAGCTTAAGATATTAAGAAAGCAAAATCTAGCATTCAACTGCAGTGTATGTGTTTCAGTAAGCTGAAAGAGGCCTGTGTTATTTTTGTCAATATGAATTATAGACTTCACCCTTCAGATGGTGCTAGAAAAATGGCAAGTTTGCAAAATACATTGTTGGGTCACTGGTGGCAGCCCTGCAGCTCTGCATCTCAGCATCTTGCCAACAGCCTGGAGATAAACTTTGAAGGCAAAGTTCTGCCAAAAAGCTACAGGGCAGTTTCGGTTCAGAACCTCTCATAAATGTTTGAATAAAATAAAAAATATAAAGTGAAATTGGTCTGTTTGACCAGACTTACATTTACACCAAAAATACAACAGACTTACACTGAAGGAGGACTGGAGTACAGAACAACAGAACACACTTGGTGTGGGTTTTGGGACTAAGGACTGTAAGAAACCACCTAACAACAATCCAGAGCATGAGAGAAGATCTGAGAATGACTTCTGATGTCTTCAAACCTAATGTGATTATAAAAAGCAGAGATTGTCCTTTAGATTGACTAAAACAGCTAATTAATCATAAACAAGTGTAATAAGCAATAGATCTAAAGAATACAAGAGGAAAAGGTACATTTGAATTTTGATGGGGTACAAAAATGCCTCTCGGATGGCAGAAAGTCACGTGAGAGACAGTGACCTTCTGTGATTGGCTCATTCCTTTAGCAGGTACATAGGAAGCACTTGGACAATATATGTCTGTTTTAATAGATAAAGCACATCTTAGGTTTTATCACAGATATTACACACTTTACTGAGGCTTTAACAACAAGTGTCAAATAAACAAGTGTGTGTGCAGGTAAGACATGTCTTATCTTGCAGTGTTTGTGAGAAGATGAAGGGCAGGAAATGTACCTTCATCCTCAAGATGTCCTGTAAAGTGGCGTCTATGGAGGCCACAGTGTTGCTGCGTTTGTTGCCATGGAAACAGGAGTTTATTAATACATGCGTGACGTTTCTGATGTATGTTGTGTGCTTGTGGGTGTCAATTCTAATATATCAACCTATATCTGGTGTAATATTGCATTCGAGATACAATAATACTATGATATTAACATGAATTTTACAATATGCATGTACGTTTTATCATGCATATACAGTATTTCATTTTCATTTATAATTTCATCAATTTCCAATTGTACAGGTCCCTATAAAGAAGTAACAAATATGATTATGTTATTATTGTATTATATTTTTACATCATATACATTATTGTAACAGATATTAAAATGTTTTATTATAATTAGAATAAAGGATTTAATTGTATTTAACATTAATGGTTGCATATTTGTATTGACATACGTCTACAGCAGAAGTTACAGTATGCATGTGGGGGGAATGCATATATTTGCAGTGTAACTTTTAATGTGATCAGCACTGGCCAGTTGTATTTTATTTGTGTGTCTTAAAGCATGTACAACAGCTCATCTCTGGACAGCTAAGGGTTAATTCTTTTTGGCACAGATGGTCACACAGTATAATCCTCTTTCTGAGGAGTCCCTCTGCTCCTCCTCCTCACTGGATGAAGGTCTGCCTCTGATATTTAGACTAATGTAGTGAATGACTAGATGGACAATGTGTGTCTGTGGTTCATTGATGTGGGTGGGTGACATTTCTCGCTGGAGGGGGACGCCATGCTTTTAAACACTGATGGGTTCATCCTCACCTGCGTCAGCCAGAGAAATGAGTCTGTCTCGCTGTAAACGAACCTGTTGAATTGCTTTACTGGATTATCTTTAAGTATTGCTGAAGTTCGGAGGGCTGGCGTCCAGGAGAATGAATCTGTGCTCACAGGGTAAGCCAATGAGCTCTGAGATACAATGTGTGGAATTAGGACAGGATGGCTTTAGTGGACAATAGCTGGTGAAACAAAAAGGCCTGTTTTGTCTAGATGTTTCTCGCATTAAGTGTGCTGTCTGTGCATGAATGAGGTATGAGCTCTTAGCTATGTGTGAGGATTTAAAGTAAAAAATTGTGATTTGGTTTCTCAGTTAAATACTGACAGATAAAGTCATGCAATACTTGCAATGTAAAACTCAGCAATGGTTACAGAACCCGTTGTCAAAGCAGCTATTGTCCCTGCTGGCTGATAATAATTTATACATTAAAGTTCTTCATGTAGCCATTTTACAAATAGTTTCACATTAAATATGGTTGTTTTCTGTTCTAAAGGGATTATCCTGATTTGTGGATTACCTGCTGTTAAGTTATTCATTCCTTCTACAATCTTTCTAAACAGATGTTACTGGGGACAGTTAACCCAAAAATGAAATATTTGTTTATCATTTACTCACCCTTATGTCATTTAAAACCTGCTTGATTTTTGCTTTTGAGGTACACTAAAGAAGATATTCAGAGCACAAAAGAAGATATATTTTTACTACATTGGTAATCAAACAACAATGGCACCCACGGACTTCCATTAGACACAAAACTATTAAGACGTTTCTCGGAATATCTTTTTATTGTGCTCTACAGAAAAAGCAAGTCATACATTTTGGAATGACATGAGAGTGAGTAAATAAAGGAAGAATTTTTAATTTTGGGTGAACTATCCCTTTAAATACTCAGGCTACTTGTGTGTGTTTTATCTTGCCTAAATCTGTATAATTATTCTAAAAATACAAACAAACAAACATTGGCTTTGGTACACTGTATCAATCTACTACTTTAATCTTGTATGAATGTATATAATTAGTCCTTTCTTTGTTTATCACTCAGTTGTTTAGTACATTTAAAAAGATGCTTTAAAGTTGCAATTCGTAACTTTTTTGGTTAAAATAAACAAAAATCAGTTATTGAGCAAGTACATGACAGATGAGTGTTCAAAGCAGCCTTCTTACCTTACCCCAGTTCACAATAAGTTTATAATAATGATTTATAATTTGAGCTTTTGGGTTTGATTTCCCAGGAAATGTCAGTTTGGCTTTATTTAACTTTAACGTTTTATGTTTTCAACAGAGATGGGGGCAAAAGTTACGGCTTGCAGCTTTAATATTTTAGACGTGCTGTTGTTTTTCGTCATGACGTATCCCATGAGCCTCAGTGTCAGTATGTGACAGTGTGGTATCGCAGGGTTCTCCCAGCGGGCCTCAGTTGCTAATTTCACAAATCATGTGTAACATTTTTAACAGTTAACTCGACCTCAGAGGTTTTCTAATCACTGTCAAATCTATGTGCACCTCTGAAAGTGCTTCAGTAATGAATGAACTCCCATTAAAACATATCTGGCTGTATAAGATAAATGCAGTGAGAATAGACGTCAATGTTTCTGTGCCTCCATGTGTATTTGTGGGGGTTGTGACTGCTTTGCTATAGCAAGAACAGATACTGTCAGAAATAAGAGCAGAACAGGGAGTCATATCTGTATTAATGTTCTTTTAGCAACCAGGTTAAAGTGGGACATGTCAGGGTACAGAGGATGTGCTGTCGTGAGATTACAGTAAGCCAGTGCTTTGGCAATATTACAGTGAGAAACAGTTGCTCACACTCTGTGATAAACTTGAGTTCCTAAAGCTGCAATTGCTCTCTGTCGCCCCCTCTGTTTGAAACATAAAATTGCAGGTCACTTGCAGAATTATTTTCTGAATGTGGATGACAAATTTGAAATGTAAAAAACTGCTGTAAGAACAAGCTACAGAC
Organism: Chromobotia macracanthus; assembly: GCA_036877525.1. NCBI lineage: Eukaryota > Metazoa > Chordata > Actinopteri > Cypriniformes > Botiidae > Chromobotia > Chromobotia macracanthus. The sequence goes on from JAZGTH010000102.1 coordinate 2,111,785, forward strand.
GCTGCACCATCTACAGCACCCGGATGTGATTTAGTAGAGGCTCTTATTCTTTCTGTCTGCTAGACATTTCCCACTCTCTAAAACTCATGCACAGGTTACTTCACTTCCTGAACGAGTGCACATCCGAGTCTGAAGTGCTTTTTTACATTCACACAGTTCCAGTGCAACCAAACTCAGAGCACCCGCTCCAACTAGTCTTGGATTCAATACCCTGGTAATATGACAGCTATCACATTACAAAATTTTTCCTGCAAACCGTGCCCCGTTTAGAGCTAAACTGCCAATGTGAATGTCCCCTCAGTTTCAGTATTTGGTGTACCAATGTTTAAATGTCATGTTTGTAAAATATATACTATGATTTATTGGCTGTGAAATAGCAGACCATCTCTAAACACTGTTCTGCACATCTCTGTTTATGCAATCCTGGCCTCGCTGCCGTGTCTGATGCTCCCATAGAGTTCAGCGAGATCTCAAGATGATTAAAGAAGCTTTTCGTTCTATCATTAGCTCCTGAAGGATCTGATTAGTGGCTAGAACGTTTGCAAGAGGCTGTTTAAACTCAGTTCCTCTAACAGTCGTGTGCTTGGATGCTACCTGAGCAGCATTTCTGATAACCAGCTATTTTTTGTTTATGATTCATGCTTTTTAGCTTTAGATAAGATCATGTATTTTGTGAAGGTGAGTATAAATACATATTCTATTTATCTGATGTAATATATTTGTACTATATTTTATATGCTTGTATTTTAGGGTTGATTTCTGGTGAGTGAAAACATAAAGCTTATGAGTATACAAATATATTGCTTAAGCTTTTGCTTGTTTTTTTTTTTTTACATTTTGGAGTGAATTATGGGTTTGTTAATCATATGATTTATCCAGAATAGAATGTGTAAAGATGTCTGTGTCAGTTTATTCATTCTGGATTGTTGTGGAATTAGATTTAATACGAATTAAATTGTCACTTTCAGATACAGTTTTATTTGACCTCATCTTGGGTCTGATAAAAGTCTGATATAGCAATCATTTGGCACAGGGTAATGCCAAGAAGTTCTTGTTTCACTCATTTATGTGTATGATGTTTTTGAACCTTTTTCTAATGTCGGATTAAAGTGTCTATTAAGGGCTAAGAAGGAAATGCAAAGTGACTGTTTCCTAAAGGACCTCAGATTAATCTGTGACTGAAGCCTAGTTTCACTGTTACTTAACTTAAACTGCATAACACAAAGACTTTAATATACTATAGAAACAGAATAGTTTGCAACAGTTTGCACTGTCTGAGCACAATTTGAGACATGTCTGAAACTATGAAGACACACTGGACATTGCTGGAGATTATTTGACATCTAGGAAACATAAATGAGATACAGATTGTGTGATTTTGTGTTTTCTTTCCTACGGGTTTAAATTGAAAATGTTGATTGTGAGTTATTAGTTATAAATGTCATTCATGTGGCCAAACTTTACTCTACAGTTTGAACTGACGTGGAGGAGAGATGCAGAGAGCGACTCCAGGCTCCATCCACGCCGATATCCAGTTTAAGAATGATCCTCACCAGATTCCACAACCTCCAGCATCCTCCTTCACCTCCGGCGTGACTCACACACCGGCCAAGAGAATCACCTTCTACAAAAGCGGTGACGCCCAGTTCAAAGGCGTCAAGATGGCCGTCCACAGACGCAGCTTCAAATGCTTTGATGCACTGTTAGATGACCTTTCCCAAAAGGTTCCTCTGCCTTTTGGTGTGCGGACCATCACAACGCCGAGGGGAACCCACAGCATTAAACATTTAGAGCAGTTAGAGGACGGGGGCTGTTACCTTTGCTCCGACCGTCGCTACGTGAAGCCAATCAACATAGAAGCTGCAGGGAAGAGGCCATCAGTCTGGAACCACCACAGTCCTCCTCATAACACTCGCAGAAAACCCTCCAGACCTGAAGGGGCACCATCAGGACACCAGCATCGGCACCCAAAAAGAATCGTGCTGGTGAAGAACAATGACCCGGCTGTGAGGCGGTCCATCATTCTGAGCAGAAGAACCGCTCGCAGTCTTCGGGTCTTCATGGACGAGATTTCCGAGCTCATGCAGTGTCATGTGAAGAAGCTCTACACTCTGGAGGGACACAAGGTCAGTGAGGAATTCATTTATTCAGATGTTCTGGAGAAAGCAGGTGTCAACACTGCAGGCTTAGGGTCTCATTGATGTCTGTGAGATGATTAACATTATAATGACCCTGGGCAATGTCCCAGCTAACAGAGAACATTCTCAGAACGTTGGCTAACATTCTCTAAAAGTTCTTGCAGTAATGTTAGTAGAATGTTTTTCTGATGTATATATCATATTTTCAAAAAAGGTATGCTGAAGTTGTTAGCATTTTAAAATATTACAGAATTAAAGTTTGACGTGTGTTCTATAAAATGTTATATATGTCATATAAAAAAACGCGTGGAAGGCACAGGACCATAAAATGTTAATCCAAGCATTGCTTTCGGTCCAAATGCCTGTCAGACTTGTATGTATGTGTTCATGTGCTGGAGGGGGCGTGGCTTTGGAAAGAACTCTGAAGGGAGGGCGGGATCTTATGTTCTCAAAGCTAGCTTGCTATTGCTAGCCTCTCTGAAAGTGCCTACTGTACCTTTAAATTCCCATTTTGAATAGAGAACGTTTGGTTCTGTTGATCCAGAGAACTGTGACTTTTATCTGTGGGGAGGACATATAATTGGAGTGATGCTAGACTGATAATAGAATTAGCCATAAGCAATAATGTGAGACACTGAATGTCATTAGAGTGATTCATGTTGAAAATTGTGTTTCATTTGTCTAAATGTGATGTTCAGGTGTAAACTGGAGGCTTGTGCAGTTGTTATGAATCTGAAGATGCTTTTACAGCCATGATAGAATAACATCTTTTCATTTGACCCATAACAATTATTTCAGTTCATAATGGAGGGTTTCAGTGTCCTTCAGAGTGAGATGAATGCTTCTGTTCCAAACCTAAATAAAGCCGCCTAACTAGACTGCATTTGTGGTGACTGTAGGCCTGTTACTAAGGGTAGACAGCAACTAAACGTTGTAGAGAGGATATTTTTTAATTCAGTAACATTTTAAAAACATTCATCTAACTACTTAGGAATATTGTTTTTGAGATACATTATATATAATATTAAACAAACATTCTACTAACTTTACTGCAGGAAATATTTTATAGCATTGAGGGAAATTTGAGAGAACGTTAGCCTCTGTATAGACACTTATGCTGTTTGGAGCAGTCACAGATCATGCAGCTGATGTGATTTATGTCTGTTCTACACAGATTGACAGTATTCAGGGTCTCATGCAGTGCCCCAGTGTGTTGGTGTGTGTGGGCCGAGAGCCCTTCAGACCACTGCTCATGGAGAACCTGAGGAAACTCTCGGATGAAAAGCTACCAGGAGTGGGCATAAGGTCTCGCTCCAGCATCTGCAGTGAAGACCATGAGAGTAAAAAGAACGGTAAACAGTAAATATTTCCTCCCATTATGTGCAGTCTGAATCATTAGAGTGATTAAGTCCACCCACATGCCTCTAAAAATAGACAGAAGGACAAACAAACAGTTACGGCTGAGCTTAAATGGCATTTATTATACAACCCTGATGAATCAAGAGGCTGTTTTAAATTTGTTGAGGGTAAAAAGATGTTAAGAGGACATTTAAATCAGTTTTGGTAGTGAACAAGGTTATTATAGTTTTGGATTTTGAATTTTTTTTTTCATTTTGAATGTTAAAGTAATTTTTAGTTTAGTTTTTCAGTTACTTTGTATATTGCTTAAAATTTTTTTTTTACAGTTAACTTTGGCTTGGAGACAAAGAAAAGCATCATCCATCCACGATCAGACTCCAGTAACAGGTCGACCAGATTTTCTCTATCTTCAGAGAAGTCCTATCGTGGATTATGTGTTACACCTGGCCAGTCTGCCTGCGTCAGCGCCTGTCCCTATGTTAAAGAAGTGGAAGGAAATGATGACATTCAGAAAAGAGTCCTTATTAACGAAGACGGCAGCCTCTCAGTTGAGATGAAAGTTCGTTTTCGGCTCTTCAATGATGAGACTCTTCAGTGGTCCACTGAGATTAAGAAGTCATCAACGAAACTGAACGAAAATGGCTCTGCGAAAGAGAGTGATCATCGTTATCTTCAAGCCAAAGCTGAATGCTCAGAGCCAGACTCCAACTCTCCTTCTGAGACTGAGGAGGCCTTTGCAACCAAGCTGCATGAGAAACATCTCAAAGAATCTCTTTGTCAAAACTGTTGCAACCATTGCCAAGAGTATGATATCTGGAGAAACCCCATGCACAAAGACCCGGGAGCCTGCAAATCACCAAGTTCCAGTGGATCGTCTCAAAAAATCGTATGCAACAAGACATCAGTGGGTAGCACACACACAATTTCTCGTTCCAGTGAGGAATACACTGAGCACGTGGTGGAGAAGTCCTCGTGCTTTCAGCAGACTCTGAAGGAAGGAGACACCAGAGTGGAATACTGTGCAAGAAGTCGCTGCTGCAATCGAAGTGAGGTCTCATCTACTGTCGTTAGGTCAAAGGACAGGAGGTCTTGTGAGGGTGGCTGTAAGAGTAATGCGAAAGGTAAATGTTCTTTTGGTGATGTCAGAGAACTCAACACTGAAGTATCTCAGATGCCACCTTACGAGGTTACAGAAGAGTGGGCGACTTCTGCGGTCAGCAACTCATCCAAAGAGTCTTTGAAGGATGATCAAGATGATGATTACGACGATCTGCCTCCAAGCATCTCAAGAGCTTCAAACTGGTCTCAGAGTGATCATCTAGAGAGTGATGCTCAGTCCAGATGTATTCATTGTTGCAGCTGCCAGGCCTCACCAAGGTCTCACTTATCTCCCAGGCCTCCTAGTAAAGTATCAAGCTGTTCCATTCACTCTTTAAAATCCAAAAAATATAGACCCACTTTAACAGCACCAGAGGAACCAGATAGTTTTATAAACCATACAGACAGGACAGAAGGTATAACATCTGCAGTTTCAAATATGTCCTCCAGGTCCCATGCAAATCATTGTAGAAATGAAACCTCAAGTTCAGTTGCATCACGTAGGTGGCGCAGGGCTGAGGGGAGACAGAGCCAAGCATCTTGTCAATCTGGAGGACAAACAAATACCCATGGATCCACTGCATCAGGTACTTTGGAGATATGTGAGGATGAAAAAGAGCAAGAAAATGGATCTTTAGGTGCCATGTCAGCAGTTGCAGTTTCCTCAAGAAGATCCGCTAAGTCAAGTGTATGCTCATGTTGTGATGCGTGTAGAAGACCAGGAAACCCAAAGGAGACAGAACAACAGAAGTCTGAGGAAGAAGTTGCTTCCATAGTGTCAAATAAATCTAATGCATCTGAAAGATCTGCTGCAACCACTCTGGAAAACTGTGTAATTCTTAGTAATGATAAACCAGATGGGAAAACCAGCCAGGAGCGTTCTGGAACTGCACTGTCTAAACATTCAAATACCTCTGCTACTTCAAAAAACTCTAAACAGTCGAACTGCATTGCTCATGAAAAGTGTCCTGTTGGGATGTTTGAATATACTGATGTAGAACTTCCTGAAGAAAGAACCAGGAGTAGCATGTCAGCAAAATCAAAGGCATCTTCAAAGTCAACCAAATCGCAACAAAACTGCAATATTTCAGAACGAGAAGCAACACCAGTGTCACGTCTGTCAGAAAGAGGTGTTGAAGTTGAAGAGAACAGTCAAGAGGGATCAGTCAGCCCAGTGGGTGGTAATCTGGATACATCTACCACACAACATAAATCAAAGCCTGCCAAATCAGAGAGAGCTAGAACACCCAGATCGTGTAGTTCAGATGATTTAGAGAAAGTGCCATCAAAGGTACTTCATTTTCAGGGTGATAAATCAGAAACTGCTGCTACGCAAGAATATACAATGTCAGATAATCATTGTGGACAAGACGCTGGTTTATTTCAAGAAGAGAAATCAGCTGGTGCCATGTTCAATAAATCAAACCCATCGTCTGAACATCTACCCCATGTATTAGAGGAAACAAAGAGCTCTGTGAAAACCTGCTGCAAGTTAATAGAGACAAAAGCCACCCAAGACTCCACCGCTGCTAATGTTCAGTGTGAGCAGGAACCCAAGGTAATGCGAGTGGAAAGATCATGTGATTCACTGTCCACCTGCTCCAAAACATCTGGGAAGTCAAATGCATTGTCAAAACATTCAGACATTCAGAGAAAAGACGACGATGACAAAGTTTCTGCCACTAAGTCTGAATCTATGGAGAGAGTGCCTAGTCCGATGTCTGTTAAAACAAACACTTCTAGGGTGTCTTGTAGGTCCCACAAATCAAGTAATAATGTTCCAGAAACCATTACCTCAGTTATTAAAAAAACAGATAATTGTCCAACTCCAGAAATTGCATCAAAGAATGCCTCAACAGTGACCTCTCCATCGTCTGGGAGGTCTCCATCCCCAAGCAGAACAAAATCAACCAAGAACACTGAAATGAAGCAGACTGATAGCAGAACGCCAAGTGCGATGTCAGTCAGCTCTAAAGTATCCTCAGAATCTCAAAGATCCAATAAATGTCACTGTCACAGGTCCTCAAGTAGTAATCTGAGAGAGTCTCAGTCCAAGAACCAAAAAGAGGATGTCAAAGATGAATCTGAGGAGAGAGTTGTGAGCAGATTGTCAGGAAAATCACAACTGTCTGCACAATCAAATTTAAATAACATGACGTCTTTATGCAACCAGTTAGATGAGCCTTTGAGCCCAACATCAACAGCATCTGTCTCACTTGGACTACCTGAGGAACACAAGTGTGATGACTCTGATGAACAATCCACCAGTGACATGTCAATCTTCAGAGAGGAGAAGCTGGAGATTGTAAATGGTGTGGAGGTTGAGGAAAGGCCAAAGACAGCAACATCTGTGACCTCTGCAACATCTGAAAAATCTAGAAAGTCTCATCACATTACTTGCAAGACTTCTGTGGAAACCACCTCACCTGTTTCAACTGAACAAGTCAAACCAGCAGAACTGAAGAAAAGCAATTCAGGAAAACAATTAAATGAAAACAACATCAGAGTGCCCTCCGCTGTGTCCTTGTCATCTTTGTGTAGTAAGTCACCTTCACAGGGAAGTGCTAAAAATGCAAAGCAAGCTTCTGCAGCTGTCAGTGACATCAGCCAAGCAGAAATGACTGAAACAGACAATGCATCCAACAAATTATCTAGGACGTCTACAAAACATGACCAAAGTGAAAGAGCCTCTGGAAAAATGACACCAGCAAGCGTTTGTTCAAAGGCTTCTGAATGTTCAGATAAGTCCAAAAAAGACCTAAGTACCAAAAAGACTGATAAACAATCTAAACGTTCCTCACAGTGTTTAGAAATAAATGGTCTTGATATCAGATGTGATGGAGACAATGATGGCAGCCTAAAAACATCCAAATCAGACAAGAGGTCTGTGAAAAAAGACACATCCAGGCCAAATTCAGTGGTGATGTCTGATATTTCCCAAAACTGTAGAAGTTTACCACAGGAAATGCAAAACCAAAATAAAGCGTCAATCATAAATCCTGACTCAAGCGATAGCATTTTATCACGAGCCCTTTCAGCAGCTGATCTGTTACGAGAGATAGTTGCCAATGTGAGGCCAGCGAGTAGAGACTCAAAGTCTGTTGCCTCCAGCATAAAGGTTGAGAAGATGACTGACAATAAAAGTGAAAGAAGCAACAGGAAAAAACACAGAAAACTCAGCAACGCATCAGAGCAAAACAATGAAGAACAATGTTCCATCATGCCATCCTGTTTACCAAACGCTTCCCCTACAGAGGTTGTAAATGACTGGCTAAGAAATAATCCTATTGATGGCCCTGATTATGAAATGGATGTGGAATTCCCTGAAAATATTACTCAGACTCAAGGTGATGAGGAACCTACTCAAGAGGACAAAAATGAGGTACCTGAATGCATAGCTGAGGTTGAAGAACCGCCTGAGGAGGATGTTGAAGAACCAGCAGATCAGAATCATATTCAGGAGGAGAACAATGTCAGTTGTGTTGAGATGCAGTCATGTGATGAAAGACCACACAATAAATCAAGTGAACTGGATCACAGTCCTCAAACAGTAGCCAAAAAAGAGGATTTAGAAAAGCATTGTCATTCTTGTGCTCAGGTCATGAAGGTTTTGCTGGGTCCAAAACTAGACAGGTGCAGAAGTTTACCAGAGGTCTCCCTTGTGTATGGAAGAAAATTAAGCCAGTCAGCCCAAGGGTTGCTTGACTGCCTTGCAAATCTACGGTTGATTGAGTCAGACTCGCAAAATGGAAAACATCCTAAATATAATGAAGTCATGATGATCCTGCAGTCACTATGGCTTCAAGAACCTTCTGAGGATGAACAGAAGAAGCAGAACAGGAAAGAACATCAGTCAGCAGAAGATGACTTTAACCTGCAGTCTTCATCTGGTGTAGATGTTAGCAGTGGCTCCACAGGGTCTATTAAGGATAGCATGGCAGAAAAATCAGAAACAACACAAGGTAAAATAACACCAATTCCTGAACTGGAGGCCTCAAAGCAAGATAAAGATGAGAATGAGGTGGAAGATGAGAGACACTCTACAACTGCTCCATGTAAGGGTTTGGATGAATCTAATGATCTCTCAGATTCAACCCCTTCAGATATTGGAGAGCGAGTCCAGGGGAGTCTAGAGTATAGGGAAGTGGATGACAGCCAAGAAAATAAAGTTTTGCCACCTGCCACTGAAGAAGTTGATAACAGCAATGAGAATAAGTGTGAATCAGATCAAACACAGCAGACATCTTCTAACAAGAGCTCCGGGAATGAGAGTTCTGTGATGAAATCTCCAGAAAATACAAGTTCAGAAACTCCACCATCTGTTCAAAGAGCTCCACTTACCAAAAGAACTTCACAAGACCCAGATGCTGTTTGGGTGTTGGGCTTATTAAAAAAAATAGAAAAACAGTTCATGTTGCATTATGCAGATGCAATGGCCGAGTTCAAAGTCAAGTGGGATTTGGAAGACAACGAGATGCTTAACAAAATGATCACTGAACTGAAAGAGGAAGTACATAAACGGATTCAATCAAGCATTAACCGAGAACTTCAAAAAATCCACAGTCGAGCTGGCAAGGGACCGAGGCCTCCAGGAAATGCTCTGTCAAGAGAGTCTACTGTCCAAACGGAACAGAGGCGCAGACGTCTCCGTGTGATGCGCAATACATCTATCACATTGTCAAGCGGTGAGGAAAATTACACAGCGTCTGGTACAGAGTTTAGCGACCAGCGCAGCGATGATGAATACTGCCCATGTGATGCATGCATGAAAAAAAAAATGGCGTCTAAAGGCGTCCAGCGAGCTGAGGCTCTGAGCTTGGCTCCTGTTATGATGGAATTTGATCTGCGAAAAATACTACAAACCAAAAGGGATCCAGCCAAACCTGCAGAACGGAAGACAAAAGATCAAATCATGGCCAACAGGTTCTGCACAGCTGATAAAGACAACAACTTAGAGGTTGTTCATGAAGAAGTGGATGGTAACCCTAAGAGAGAGAGCAATGAGGTTGAAGATCAAGGCATTAAAGAAGAAGACAACATAGAGGCCCATGACAAAGGTAACAATGAAGCGGAACAATGTAATGAGAATGATGGTGAAGAACAGGAAGGAGAAAGAACTGAAGGAGAGAAGGAGAAGGAAGATGGAGAACCTGAGAATAAAGAGGAAAATGAAGTCACTGAGGAGGAAGAGCAAGTGGAATCAGTTGGAGAAGCAGAACATAGTGAAATCGTTAAAGAAGCTAAAGAAGTAAATACAACAGAAGGATATACAGAAGAGAGTGATGAGAAGAAAGGTGGTCCTAATGGAGATATTGCAGAGGTTGGAGATGTGGAAAACGATACTGAGGAGGAAAGAGAAAAAGATGAGATTGAGGCAAACATGGAAACTGCAGAGAGGAGTGAGACAATGGAAATTGTTGAAGAAATAGAATCAGATGTGGAGGAAAAAGCTCCAGATAATAAGACAGAAGAAGCTGAGACTGGGGAAGCAATTAATGATGAGAGAATAGAAGAAGACCAACCTACCACAGATGAAACCACAGGTGCATCTAAACCAAAGAAGGATGATCTTTCTGAAGAAGATGAAGATGAAAAGGAAACACCAAATGAAGAGTCAACCAGTGTGAACAATGATGACGGGAACCAGGCTGAATCTGCAGAGAAAGAAGCTGAGAAAGATGAGACATCTAATGCAGGAGAGGATGAGGACCAGCCCAAAACACCAAGGGTAAATGTTGAGGTGAAGATTGGAGAAGACCTAGAATGTGAAACAGATAAACAAAGTTCTGTTGAGGAAACTCCTACTGAGGATACAGAGAAAGTTAAATCTACTGACAGTAGTGGTGTGGATTCTGAGATCACAAGAACATCAGTGGAATCCCAACCAGGATCGGTGGAGAACTCTACTAGTCAGACAGTGCAAGCTAAACTAAACAGTCTTCAAAGTTTTATGGAGAGCATTGAAAGTCAAGGAGACATGGTTGTGATCACTAAACAACCACCATACAGAGAGAGCTGTGAGTCACACAGGCCAGAAAACCAGAAGAACTTTGGAAATGGGTTGTTTGAGTGGCAGGTCTCACCTAAGATCAGAAACAGAGACAATAAACAGAAGAAGCTGAAGGACAATTATATTGTGATGAACGATAAATGAGAGTATTATCTCATTTGTTTATCCCTCAGTTGAAGCACTTTAATTTTGATTGCTAATGTTTCTTAAGACAGGATTTCAGTGTTTGAATAGGTGAGTGACTTTAAAATATCCTTTGTAACAATTTCCTTTCCTTTGTAACAATAGACCGACCTTTGAAAGAAATTTCAGAGGTAACCCTATATTCTTTCCATGTCAATGTACTGAAGGTATTATTGTATTTAAACACACACACACGAGGTACTGCAAGTACAGAATTTTAGTGTAATATGGCAAACAGAATATTGTAACTTATGGCTTTATGTACACAATACTGTATATACTGAATTTTTAGTCCACAGAATAATGCACAATTTACTCATAAATGTTGAATTCTCAGGGTGTTCAAAGACATAATAAGCATTATTTATATGCAGTATTCACTAAAATCTAAACTAAGATTAGCATTGCATACATTACTGGTGTTATACAGTTAATTTCCATGTTTGAAGACATAATTATCTTATGACAAATAGGATAAGATATACCATAAAATATGAATGAGTTATTGCCCATATGTATATGAATTGCTCCGAGCAGTGAATTCACTGTAAGCATTTTCCCATAACTGTGTATTTACAATTGACTTCACTGTGTTTTAAGTTGTATGATGTTCTGAAGCTGTGATTCTGTTTTACATGTTAAAACATCTTGTTACGGTGGTTCTTACAGCATCTTTGACCAGTGATTGGTGTATGTTATTGTATGTTGCTGTTTTTAATCGCAACGTTTAATAAACGCTCAACTCTGAGCGTGTTGTTTGGTGTTTTCATAAACGAATGTCAACTGTGTTGAGAGGTGCTTGCAGATTATTGCTCAGACTTTGCATTAGGGCTTCGTTTTAAATTGCCAAAGGCCACAAGTGTGTGGTTTCATTAAACCTGCTAAATGTGTCTGTCTTTAAACTGATTGTGTTATATCTTGGGTAGCTACTGCATCTATAAATACTGTATCTATTTTTACTTTCTCAGACGGTCTTTGCAAAATTGTTGCTCTGCATGACAGTAGATGTCCTGGGGGAGAAAACTGACCACAGAAGACAGTTTACGCTGCTGTTTTGCTCTGATATTTGTGTGCTTTGGTTAAGCATTGATATCTGTGATAACGTGAGTCCAGTAGTCTGAAGAGTTCTTACGTCATTCTAATCTTACTGCTGCTGCAGAGGGAGTATCTTTAGCTGGTAAGAGGATTGAGGTTGGCTCGAATCACTAGCCTAATATTTATTTAGCAGAGCTATTAGTTAATGCTGTGTAAATGTTATTTAACTGTGTGTACAGATCAGTAGATATCTCTGCTCTTTAAAGCATATTTAACGCTGCAATTTGTAACCTTTTGGTTACGAAAAATTAGTTATTCAGAGCAAGAACGTAACAGATCAGCATTCAAAACCCTGACTGTCTTACCCTGATTCACAGCCTATAATAATGATTTGTAGTTTGAGCTGTAGGGTCTCATTTTCCCTAAATGTTAGTTTGATTTCAACATACATGAAGTACGTAAAGTAACCTGCAAGTTTGTTTTCAACAGAGATGGTGATCATGAGGCAAGTTACAGATTGCAGCTTTCAACAAGCAATTAATCTAGATTAGCTTTAACAAAACAATGTTTTCTTTTTATTCCCAGTGTACTGCCCCCTGGTGTTGTGCATTTAACACAAAGGCAAACAATCCAGTTTAGTGTTATTCTGTTTTACAATTGTCAAATATGTACCAACAGATTCTTGTAACAACAACAATCTGTTAAAGTGTGTTTGAGCCTGTTGACATGACCACTTTAGTAAGTATTAAGTATTTACGGCTGGTTAAACATGTTTACAATGTACAAAGTCATTTGAAGTGTTTTTTGTAGAAGGAAGAAGGAAATCTATTACAACGAAGTGCAGTTACTAGCAGCAATCCTGATATAATTTAAACATGTCAAAGTTTACATACAGAGCACACTAGATTTGTGAAGAAAGTTTCCACCGTGTCAGACATACGTCCTTAAGCAGCATCAGTCACAGTTGATTTTATTCAGTCAGAAATGAACATGTTTTCAAGGAAATATTGAAAGCACTTTTTTAAGACACTAAATCCCAGCTTTACAATGTAATCCTGATATCATACTTCATACAGTAATAATTCTGTTTAAGATTGTCACAGTTTGTACAGTTTAATCTCATAAAATTTGCCAAGTATGTGGGTCATATTTCTCAGAGGCATGGCCTGCATGTTTTTTGTGAGATTCATTGTTTTGTCATTTTTTCAAACATATTTCCTACATGCAGTTACATATACATCAGTATAAGTAAATGGATATACAGTGGTTACATTTAAAGCTGCAGTCAATGACAAAATCAGTTATTGAGCAAATACGTAACAGATCAGTGCTCAAAACTTACTTTATCCCAATTCAATGATACAGTTTATAATAATGATTTATAATTTAAGCTGTCGATTATAATTTCACAGAAAATGTCAGTTTGTCTTCAGAAGTTCAGTACAGGCAAAAGTTACAGATTGCAGCTTTAGAACTAAAGTGTCTCATGCAGGGCTGGAAATGGGGGGTAGGCATATGGTTTCATACATGTTTTAAAATATGTCCTAAAGTAAAGGAAACTCTGCCTCCCGAATCTCTGTTTACATCACTTCTCATATGTACAGTATTCACTCCAGTTCTGAAACAGGCTCATGAACGAGGGCCAGCAGCATATCCTTCAGCTGCTTAAATGTTGGTCTCTCTGCTGGATCTGCCCTCCAGCACAGCTGCATGATGTCATAAAGTGCAGCCGGGCAGCCTGGTGGTTGTGCCATCCTCCGTCCTTTCTGAATGCCTCGAGCACACATCATTTTGTCTTGGCCTGAAGCAGCATTGTGAGAGTTAATCTTACACTCACGCTTAAATAAAGGTGTTAGAAAGGGCACTTCGCAGCAGTGTCATAGAATGAACTAGTTTAGGTTCCACAAAGAACCTTTGGGACAGTTCACATAAAAATGAAAATTCTTCCTTCATTTACTCACCCTCATGTCATTCCAAACCTGTATGACTTTGTTGCTTCTGAGGAACACAAGAAGATATTTTACGTATGCTGGTAACCAAACAATAGTGGCACTCATTGACTTCCACTGTATGGACACAAAAACACTGACACTCAGTGTTCCACAGAAGAAAAGTCATACAGGTTTGGAATGACATTTGGGTAAGTAAACAGTGGAAAAAATGTCCTTTTCTATCCCTTTTAAAAGAACAATTTCTTTTTTTACCTTTTTATAGTCTATAGAACCATTTCCTACAAAGAACCTTTTGTGCAGCAGAAAGGTTTTGTGGATGTTAAAGGTTCTTTATGGAACCATACAGCACAACACAGAACTTTTATTTTAGGTGTGCAGATTCATTATGTTTGGTTACCAGGGTACGGGTCATCTCCATATGTGATGATTTCCATTAGAAGGATTCCGAACGACCAGACGTCACTTTTGCTCGTGTAGTCTTTATTCTCAAATATCTCAGGAGCCATCCATTTCACAGGCACCCGGTCATGTGCTGTACAACACAACCATGTATGTACTCGATTTCTTTGCATTTCTTATCCTTTATTTGCATGACAAAGTCACATCTTACCTGAAGAAAGACTGTGGTTTACAGTGAGACATTGAGCGAGTCCAAAATCAGCTATCTTGCAGGACTGCATGTCAGTAAGCAAAATATTTTCAGCTCTTAGATCTCTGTGAACAATTTTATTCTCCAGGTAAATCATTCCTTCTGTAATCTACAAGATTTAAGAAAAAGGGAAATCCAATTTCACAATTTCATTTAGCATCAACTCAAGGAAAAAACAAGGTTTTTTTAAATGTACTGATTTCTGAAGGAAATATAAAGGCAGGCCATTATGTTCTTGCATAAACTCAACATGAATTTGATTCTTTTTTGATACATTCCAAACAACTTCATTATTTAATTATAAATCAATTACCTGAACAGCAAAATCCATCATGAGTGAAAACTCCAGGTCTTGTTTTGCTTTGTGCTCTGGAAAAAGATATAAATGTATATTTTCTTTCTGTAAAAGCTATTCAAAAGCAACAGTTTACAGGTTCATGTCTAGATGATTATTTACAGTTTACAGGTTCATGTCTAGATGATTATTTAAAGTTTACAGGTTCATGTCTAGATGATTATTTACAGTTTACAGGTTCATGTCTAGATGATTATTTAAAGTTTACAGGTTCATGTCTAGATGATTATTTACAGTTTACAGGTTCAGGTCTAGATGATTATTTACAGTTTACAGGTTCATGTCTAGATGATTATTTACAGTTTACAGGTTCATGTCCAGATGATTATTTAAAGTTTACAGGTTTATGTCTAGATGATTATTTACAGTTTACAGGTTCATGTCTAGATGATTATTTACAGTTTACAGGTTCAGGTCTAGATGATTATTTACAGTTTACAGGTTCATGTCTAGATGATTATTTACAGTTTACAGGTTCATGTCTAGATGATTATTTACAGTTTACAGGTTCATGTCTAGATGATTATTTAAAGTTTACAGGTTCATGTCTAGATTATTTACAGTTTACAGGTTCATGTCTAGATGATTATTTACAGTTTACAGGTTCATGTCTAGATGATTATTTACAGTTTACAGGTTCATGTCTAGATGATTATTTAAAGTTTACAGGTTCATGTCTAGATGATTATTTACAGTTT
This sequence comes from Chromobotia macracanthus, assembly GCA_036877525.1. NCBI lineage: Eukaryota > Metazoa > Chordata > Actinopteri > Cypriniformes > Botiidae > Chromobotia > Chromobotia macracanthus. Next base: position 2,127,262 of record JAZGTH010000102.1, read on the forward strand.
ACAGGTTCATGTCTAGATGATTATTTACAGTTTACAGGTTCATGTCTAGATGATTATTTACAGTTTACAGGTTCATGTCTAGATGATTATTTACAGTTTACAGGTTCATGTCTAGATGATTATTTACAGTTTATGGATTTCGCTTCACTTACCAATGAGAAATGCCTTTAAACTGCCATTTTTCATGAGCTCTGTGATGATGCAGATGGGCTCGTCTACTGTACAGACGGCGTAAAGCTGCAATAGTCGCTCGTGACGCAGGTCCTTCATGATTTCAATCTCTGTCCTGATACTGGGGCTGACAACTAAAAAGATTTAAAAAATGAAGAAGATGAAGAACAGTAAGTTCAATTAGAGGCATATTTTTCCTTATAATATTTATGAGATTGGTTAGACAAACTACATAGAACAAGATTAATTTAGCATAAAAATTTGGTACATTTTGAATGTTCTAGGAATGTTCAAAACATCCAGTTTTTTAGACATTGTATTAACATTATTGCTTGGTTATAAGAACGTTATTCAAACACTTTAGTTCAGTTTTTAAAACGTTCCACTAACAACTTAACATAAATAACATTTTGATATATGATATAAAACGTTAAAAAGTCTTCAACTTCAGCATTCCCAGTTCAACTAACAACATTCCCTGTTAGCTGGGTACGAGTTAAATTGTTAGCTGTGGACTGATATACAGTATTAATTACCCTTAAATTCTTTGATGGCCACATCCAGTGTGTTGTTCCACTTTCCGTGCCACACCTCTGCAAACTCTCCACTGCCGAGTTTCTTGATTTTGGTCAATGAGCTTCTTTCAATCTCCCAGTCTGAATGAAATGAGAGTGTTGAAGGAACAGGTTGATCCAGCTGCAGGTTTAAAGGACAGACTGAATTAAATTTGGAACGCTGGAAAACTTTGATAACACCAGTTCTGGATTCATTTGACTAACCCATAATTGTCAACAGGCACAATGTCATGGCAATTCATAACTATTTTAGGTTTTGGTGATTTGATGGTGAGTTTGTATGAATTCGTATCTCATTGGTACATTATGACCTGCTTTCAGCCCAGTAAAGGTTATGCTTTTTTCTAAAAGACATCACATCATAAAAAATTGATACAAAATAAAGAGTTACATTCTTGACTCTTATTTATAACACAACAAATCTTTTGTCATCTTTCTCTAGCTTTATTTCAGATTTGTAAACATAGCTTTGTAGATAAGCCTAAAGTTGGCTCCTAAAACTAAATGTTAAATGCTCTCTTATTTGGAAATCGCGTTGGACAGAAGTGTCTGCTAAAAGAATAAATGAATAAATGTGATGTGATGTACATACGAGCAGTTGACTGGTCATACTAACCTTCACGCAGGGTTCCTGGAGCTTCACACAGAGCCCGTTCTGGCTTTTAGAATAAAACTCTACCAACTCGGGCAAGGTGTTGAACGTTTTGTGTTGAACAAGGAAAAACTGCTCGTCAGATTCTCCCTGCTTAATCTTGTAATGTCGTGCATGAGGGCTGTTCTTCACTTTTATGAGGAAACAGAGTGATATATGTTTAGTTACTGCAGGTACAGAAAGTTATTTAGGCCATTGTTGTGTGATGTACCTGATAGATAATAGTGATGGTTCTCCTCTGACCTCCACACAAGGAATGCGCCTTCATCATTCTGCGGCCTTAACAGACATCTCTTGGCCTCAATGCGCTTTCTAACATTCTCAAAAAACCATCTGAAAATCAATTATAGCGTATCATTTTTTCATTATGTGTGATGTTGTGTTTGGGTTCAAATGGAACAAATTTATTGAGCAGGTACATGACAGATCAGTGTTTAACACAAGCTCCTTATCCTACCCCCATTCACAACTGTACCATTATAATAATGATTTATCACGTCAGCTGTCGGGTCGGATTTCCGGGGAAATGCTGGTTTGCTCTTATTCGACTCTAATGAGCAGTACGTAAAGAAACTCTTCAGTGTCTTGATCTGTTTCTCTTTTAATATTGCCACGAAACATAACCAGGACGTTTGTGCTCGTCCTTTAAAACAGATCAACATCAGTTTCGCTTTTGGAGCGCCTCCGCGCCCTCACGCCGCGTCACGGAGCATGCGCAGTAGCGCTGCGCAAACACGGTCTGCGCATTTCAGCAGAAATGGAAAGCGCGTAAATGGCGCACAAACCAAACCAAGTGACTTACGGCTGAGCCTCCAGGCTGTCCAGAGGTTTGATGAACTCTCTGGGCACGTAACCCTGCTCCACAATAAAGCCTTGATCCTTCACTGTCCGTCTCCGCACGTACAGCCAGTTGTCGTTTTCCTCCATGATCTCCAGCACATCTCCTTTCTGCAGATGTAGATCTTGTGTCGTGCGAGGCTGGTAGTGATATATCGACGTGTATCTCCTGCATTTGGTGCTTGGCTTGTCGGTCTTTGGGCAGCAGGGGCAGGTGCGCCCGCAGGTGCGCCCGGTGTTGCCCATGTTACCCCGCAGTGCTGCGGCAGGAATAAGCCGCTCCCTGTAAGAGCTGCCCGACAGGTTGCTCTCAATCACTGTTAGCAGGTCGAGGAAGTGCACAAATACTCCAGATTCCCCCACTGTGACCTGAATGTGTATTTAAAGCGACACAAAAGCCCATTGCGTGCCACACTGAGAAACAGGTTTCATTACCTACAATACTTGCCCAGCTATTCGTGTTAGAAACGTTTCTGTAACCAAAACGTGACAATACCTCCTTGAAAGTTGTTGCTTGGTTATTAAGGTCATTCCAACATTAACTCCAATCTAACTTTGAGTTAGTCAAGGGACACATTGTTTTAAAATCATAACATATCATTGTATTTTATTTTATTGAATGCATTTAGTTGGTTGCTCTTGTGTTTTTAAAGCTGCAGTCCGTAACTTGCACCTCTCTTTTGCATCTCTGTTTGAAACATAAAATTGTATGTTTACAATATGTTTACAGTTTAACTTTACATACTTTTCATTACAAGTCAAACTGACATTTCCAGGGAAATCGGACCCGACAGCTCAGATGATAAATCATGATTATAAACTTACAGCTGTGAATCAGGGTCAAATTGATCTGTCATGTACTTGCTCAATAACTGAGTTAGTCCATTGTTAATGTATAAAGTTATGAATTGCAGCTTTAACGTGCGCTGTTGCTCACAGGAGAGCTGACACAGGAAATCACAGCGTGTCGAATCACAGGATGAGAATCTAAATGCTGCTTGGCTTCAGTGAGAGTGCAGCCCCGCTGCATCATCACCAGAGCAGTCGGGACCACCTGCCAGAGAAAACACATTCAGATCAGCAGCAGTGGGTGGTAAAAACAACACAATGCTTTTTATAAGATTATATTTCTTCTTATGCTACAGTTCTCTTTTCTTTTTTGTTACAGACTGTTCACACTACAACTGGTGTCAGAACCAGGTTCTCCAAGACCCACCCCAATACCAGACCGCCTCAGACCTGGTATGATCACTGCAATGCTTTCTTTATGTAGACATGATGTAAAAATCGATGTCTAATATGAAGTGCAGGTTATTATTTACAGTAATTTAAGATTAAGCTATTTAATCTGCCACATAATAGCTCTAGTTTATTTTCTTCATTGTAGGCTATTTGTGTTTGTGTGGGCTATGCCGGTGTGTTTATAGTCATCCTCTCAACGGCTCATCCAGTCAGAATTGAGGGAGTTATTAATGCACCTTTAAATAACACATAGGTGTTATGTAATCGGACTGTTTTTTAATCCTTAATGCTCATGGGTGTCTCAACAGATGTTGAAAAGAAGTTAATGAATTCTCACTCGGTCCCGTCTGTTGGCCAGTTCAGTCTGTTTCCACACATCTGCTGAGGTCATCTCCTCTCTCACATCATCTGTGTTGTAGATCGCTCTTAGCAAAACACTCTCACATTCTGCTTTGGAGCAACCTGTGAACCGCTAAATGAGCAAGTAAAACAGTGTAAAATAAGAACGGCAATTTTAAATCACACACAGAGGTCATATTCAATTCGTATCTCATTTATTAATAATGCTGTCACAATGGCAGGACCTTGTTTGTGATAGACAACGTGCTGCTATGAGCTGCCAAGAAGATCTGGATATTCTGGAGTGTTTCTTGGCAACATTTTTTGGCAATTTTTTATTTTTTGAGTTGGTTATACGCCTCTGCATGTTGAGTGCTAAATGTCCAAGTACATTTACATCACATCACATTACATTACATTTACATTACATTACATTACATTTTTCAGAATTCTTAATTGATGCAAGTTTAAAGTACCTGATGTTTGTTTTAAAGAACTAGAATACAATATGTGGTGTAATTTTAAAGGCTCTCTAGGTTTTCACAAGTTCTTCAATAGCATTGTGATACTTGTAGGTCTTATTGGAACACTGAGTCAGAAAATAAATGGCTGATACCTGTAACATGTTGATGGCTCTCCTGTGCAGTTTACTGTTTGTGACTCTGAGGTCTATCATGTAATTCATGTAGATTTTTCCCTTCAGGACATGAGCTCCAGTGCTGACTGCATTAAGGCAACATTTCGTTGAAAGTTCCCAGTGATGCCTCTGTGGAATAATTATTCCAGTTATATTGTGTTCATGTTCCTGAATCACTGTTTAAATGTTTGCCAACTATTCATGTAAAGCTGCAGTTCATAACCTTTGCCTTTCTACCACCATCTCTGTTTGAAACAAAATTGCAAATTGCTTGCAGAGTTATTTTCTTAATTGATGACAAGTTTAAATTCTGTGCAACTACTATTAAAACAAGCTACAAATGCTGCATCATCTACAGCACCCATGTGATACAGTAGCCGGATCTTCTTACTGCTTACAAATGTGATGTAACCAGACCAGACCAGACCAGATAAGAAGTCAAACTGACATTTATCATGAAATCAAATCTGACTGTTCAAATTATAAATCATTATTATAAACTTCTCGTAGCAAATCAGGGTAAAGTAAATAGACTGTTACGAACTCTGATCTGTTATTATTTCTTTAATAACTGATACTTGTTCATTTTTAACCAGAAAAGTTACAGAATGCAGATTTAACAAATGGCTTACCATTACAACTGAGGTCTCTTCATCTGAAGGAGCAGACCATGTGATGTTCAGCACTGTTTCGAACATGTCACATACTCCTTTCTGAAACATATGCGTTCTGTAGCTGTTTTGTAGAGCTTTGTTTTTATAATTCTTTTAAATTTACAGTCCACGTAAGAACTGATCAGTTTGCTTTAAGCAGCATTACATATTTATCAGGAAATAGTAATAAGCAGTGAGAGTTTTTGCCTCTGGGCAGGAAGTGTGATTCCTCATTTTACTCACAGGAATAGCGAGTGTCTCAAGGTCGTGAACAACCGCATGCAGATTGGCTGTCCTTCGCCTCACCTGACTGGCCAGCGCTGTCACCTCCTGGAGGTCATCTTGAGAGAGAAATTAACATGTTGCTTTTATATTCCATCTTACATTTATGGAATTGCTAATTCCAGTTTTCCCATTGCTAGTTTTAATATTCCATATTGACCATACCATAATGTGTTTAAGTAGTTCATATTGATTCATATTTACCATTTACTGTAAACAAAAATAAGATCATGTCATTTTGACTCAGGCTGGGTAAGATGGTGTCCACGAAATCCTTGTGCCCAATAACAAACTCTGGCCCCTGGCGATAAATAAATATTGCCTCTTACTCAGGGTGGATGCCCTGCTGAATTTCGTGTGAATAAAAACAAGGTTTTGAAGGACAGACTGTTGAGTAGGTTGTACTGTTGTTTACTCCGGTGTCCGTCATTCAGATGACAAAGGCAAAAAAACTTTTGCTCTCAGTTCTGTTCTCTATATATTTGCAGTTAATATCAGCTTTAATTTACTGATATTAATTTGCTATAATTTGCTAAGATAATTTGATATCTGATCTCACCACAGATGATAGATCTCCCTCTTTATTTTTCATTTCTTTAAAACCATTGTTGATAAAACCTCTGACATCTCCAAAATCTGAGTAAATAAATATAAAATGTAGGTTTGAAAACACGTTCTAAAACACGTGATAATGTACACAATCTCAAATTGTTAAAACAATAAATTAAATAATATTTTTGCTTATCAAATATCAAATGATACCTGCTCCAAATGTTGGCACACATTCACTGGCATCAGTCATGCCAATAATGCCGAGAGTTTGCCATCCAAGATAATACACGTGTCCTTTCTGCTTAAGACTATTAAAACATTTACAGATATAAATCTTTAGAAAACATTGCAGTGAAACCCTGTGCTGGTTTGTGGTGCAGCGATTGTTTTACCTCTCTCCTGATTTCTGAACAAGGGCAGCTAGTTCTTCACTGTGTGAGTAAGTGGTTTCATAAACCTTCTCACTCGCAGTGATCCAGGAACACACACATCTGAATAAAATGTAATTATATCAAATTACTGTCAGGAGGAAACCGGAGGCGCATTGCACCAAAACTGTGTAGAGAGGGTGAAATAAAGGTCTCACTCAGGTGATACTGGCTTTTCGCTGAAGGCAGCTTCATGTCCGGCCAGAAGAACTGTTTCCAGAATGATTTTGGTTGCACTACCTCCTTTCATCCTGGAAGATCCACTGATGGCCTCAGGCTGTGAGGAGAGACAGCATCATTTCTCCTTATGAAACTCAAGGTAAACGTCAGTAAATCAAGAAGAATTTGACATTTTCTGAAGAAATTGCACTCTTTTAGAGTGTTTTGGTTGGTTGCTAAGGTGTTGCTAAGACACTTAGGGTGGCTGCTAGGCGTTGCCAGAATATTGATGTAAGAGTATGTTCTGAGTATGTTGCTATGAAGTTGTTTTGGTGCTGCTAACTAGATGCTGCGAGGTTGCTAAAGTGTTTTGAGTGTTGCTGTGTTGCTAGGCGGTTGCTTTTTATTTAGTGTCTGTATGTTGTTGCTATAAATAGAATGGCTCTCACCCCCACTATGGGATTTAGGATGAAGGCTTTCTGTCGTTTCTGTTCTCTGGCCATTCGTTCTGCAACCTCTTTAAAATGAAAGGAACAGTCTTGCATTGGCTCAGTCCTGTAAAGACAACAGGAGAGTTTCCATAATAATCTACTTTTATTGATAGAAACTCAAAGCTTGTCAATCATGAGTAATTGTAGTACATAGAGACGCAGGGTCCTCTGCAGGGTTACCTTGCCATATGTGCAGGATTGAATCCCAGAAGCACAGGGGTGAAGACGTCTAAATGATTCAGACAAAAATCCAGTTGCCCAGCAACAAATGGTGCCTTTGACATAGAACAGCGTTGCAGGTTACTTGCATGTTCTTCCATTTATAAGAACATACGTAAGAAAGTAACTATTATTCTGACAGCAGGACATACTGACAGCTTTGAGCCAGGACTACAGATGTATAAATGACGTTTGTTTTCATTTCTGTTCTATACACTGATAAAAAAAGACAGCAGTTTCATCCATACCGACATGCCACAGGATATTCCAATGAACAGAACGTGCTTCATTCCTGCGCTGACCTGTTTTTTAGGTGGGTAAAAAAACAGAAAACTGACCAAATTAATTTTTAAACATGTCAAGCTTTATGAATTTTCTTCAGATTGCAGACAGCGATAAAGACTAGATTGTTTGTTTTTTCAAAATCTCTTACGTATTAAATTTAATGCATGGCAGGGCTACAAGGAACTACTCAGAAGACCTTAGTAACTGCATAGCAACACCCTGGCAACCATCCAGAGCACTCTAGGCTAATGCTGGGGAGATCTGCACAGACAAGCACTGCCAGTTAAAGCTTAATGTCTCTCCACAGGATGGTAAAACAGTGATTAACTGCTGTTGTTTCTTTTCTTTCCTCTGCATTCACCTTGTCCAGCATGCGAGTTCCCAGTCGCGGATTGTCCTCTGGAGCCTCTTGTGATGTGAGCAGGGCCCTTTAAAAACACAGTGCTGTAAGACTGCAGAGTCATGCACAGTCTGATCTCATGCATCAGACAGACAGGCAGGTCACTCACCTGTCACCGCCTGCTATGATGTATGAAAAGATCTGTTTGTGCTGCTGGACACTCAACATGTGATTAAAGGACGTCTGATGTATGAAATATTGTGAATAAAAAGAGCAAATGTGAGAACATGTCACTGTAGCTAAATATATAGTGTGTGTAACAACAAGTGAACATTTGCATTCTTGTCTGATTTAATGCTTTCCCATTTAATTTAATAGTATTTTCCAGTTAAAATAATATTATTAAAGCTGCAATCCGTAAACTTTTGGTTGGAAATAAACAAAAATCAGTTATTGAGTAAATTACAGTGTTCAACACAATCTCCTTACCTTACCCCGATTCACAACTGTAAATGTATAATAATGATTTATAATTTGAGCTGTCGGGTCCGATTTGGTTTCACTTGACTTCAACATAAGTAAACAGTAAAGTAAAAAAGTATGTAAAGTACCCTGTAATTTCACGTTTCAAACAGAGATGACAGTAAAGAGGCCAAAGTTACAGATTGCAGCTTCATAACTGGTTTTAGACTGATGGAACCTGTTGTTTATCATAGTGAAAAATAGGTTTAACTTATTTTTTAAAGAAAATTTAATCTCTGTTAAATTCTTTACCACCAATAGAAACGCAATACGTCCTGATGTTCCACATCCACTTAAAACAATTAAACTCTCCTCAGGATTCTGCAGAAACAAATTATTATAACTACAATTAACAAATGTACTGTGTACGCTTGAAAGAAGACTGTTCTTCACAGTGATGCCATAGAAAATACATTTTTGGTTTTCCCAAGAAACCATTCAGTTAAACGTTCTTAAAAGAACCGTTTCTTTCTTACCTTTATTTAATCTAAAGAACCTTTTCCACTACAAAGAACCTATGAATGTTCTAAAAATGAATGTTCTACAGATGTTAAAGGTTCTTCATGGAACCATACAGCCAAAAATTGTTCATCTATGGCATCATGAAGCACGGGTGCATACAAGTATATATACATATATATTTCTGAGTTGCTCATCAAACTGACAGTGACATGTGACAGACCCTTAACATCATCTCAACCCTCTTGGCAACATCCACCATCGTTTGGATGACGGATGAATCATATATTCCCTGTTGAAAAACACACAGGTCAGATTTGACAAGAATAACCATTAATAAAAACACACATACTGTAGAAACTCATTAGGACAGACCTGATGAGAAGGATCATCATTTATTTTCTTCTCAAAAATCTCTGCGTCGCATCTTTTGAGTATTTGCACCATCTGTTTGGCGTCTGCTCTGTCTATATCTCTGCTGATGGGGTTGCATTTCTCTGTGACGGGTAGACAGAGCTCGTAACACGACTGTGATAGACAGAAAAACCATTAAAAGCCTCAGTCAAGAGCCCATTTAATTACATTTCAGCTCACAAGGAAAGAAGATTTGTTACTCTATTATCTCTGTTATTGAAGCACTTCTGGAATGAAACCACAACTAGTTATAAGTCCCGATTTGTCACTTACCATGTGATTCGTAATCATCATAAGTTTATTGCAGTGTTTCCAAATCGACTTTCATGGCAATAGAGACAGAGACTGCCAAGCAAAATAACATGTATGACAGTGAAAAACATGCACTTCTGAATGCCTTTCCACAGCACAGAGTGTAACAAAGTTCACCCAATGACCTTTGAGCCATCATCTGATCCATCAACTCTATATGACCATCAACACGTGATCATCATGTCCTCCATCCTATTCTATTCTATATAGAGTTATTTATATAGCCTATACATACACACACACACACCGTATATAAACACATAGCTTCTTGTCTTCTTATTTATTCTTATTTGTATTCATTCTCATACTTCTTTTGCTCCTGTATAAAGACAGATCTGCTGAAAAGCGGATGCAGTTCTGTTCAATTCTCTCATTCCTGTTCTGTCTGAAGTGTTCACAGACCGTGTGACTGTATGAAGTGAAAACTTTGACTCTTTTATTCATGCATCTGATATAATCACGCATCTGATCTATGACCCTCATCACCCCCCTCATATCTACTCACAAGCCTGATGCGTTTTGTTTTACTAACAGTTCTGCTGTGTCTGTTGGACCTGCAGAGCATCAGACATGTCACACCGTCGATGCTCGGGTTTGATCGGGTCATAAAGCTCCTCCACAGCCGCTGACTGTGTGTTTGGAGGGGTCCGGTTTACCGCATCCATCCGGTGCGCTCCGTGCGTCATGAATGGCTGCTGAACCGGCCACCTGTGGGTCATGTGCCCGCGATGCGGAGCCACCGATTTATTGGTATTCTCAAAACGTCGTACACGAGCGAAGAAAGTGAGGAAGACGACGGGAGCCCGACTCGACCCGACGGACGCCGTGCGCTCCGGCTCCGTTAGATGCAGAGGACGCGGGTACCACTGGATGCTGATGCGGAGAGTTGGGGAGGTCGATTATAGGAAATCAACGCGTTTTATTTCTGCACATCTGAATCCTCCGTGGTTGGAGAGGGCTCGCTTTCCTCGGGCTGATGCGCATTTGGATGGTGCATTTGTCGTGATTTTAAGCGTGGTTTATTTACAGTCATGTAATCGCTGAAGAAAGCTGAAGTTCACGTTACTTTGTGTGGAAATTGATGTCACCTGGATTCATTCTTGACGAAGAGATGATTCACTTACTCGCTTTTCTGAGCCTCATTCTGTCTCTGCTCGGCTGTCACATCTGCTTTGCTGGGGCAAGTAAGTAAACTTATTTTCTAGTGAATAATGGTTACACTAATACAATGAATGCAGTGTGCCCATCACTACATCTGTACGTCTCCATGACAACAGTGTAAAAGCATGTTATATAAAGCTTTCAGTGTTTCAGTTGTTTGCTGTGCTCGGGTCCAGCATACAAAGACATTGAGGACATTTCCTATAAACCTCCTGGTCTCTGACTTCAATGCAATGGGCCAGCAGATCGAGCTGAGAGAATGAATGATTGCAGATCATGAAAAGCACTTTAAGAAAGACTCGTTTATCATGTGTTGTGCATTACAGAGGGTTTTGTAACTACTCCTCTCTCTCTCTCTCTCTCTGTATGAGGCTCTTTTCATTATCCTCCATTGATCTGTCTATTGTTTTTGTACTTAATTCAGGTTACAGTCATTTATGAAGGTCTTCTCCTTTTGCGCATCGTTCAATTCACTTAAAGTCATTTAGAGTGCTTCATGTGTACTGCCAGGCCTGTAATGCCATCAAACTGAGATCTCCTGCCAGATATTCTGAGTCCACTTTTACCAAAAACCAGTGCCTGCATTTTTAACACGGCTGTTCATAAAGTATTAATATCATTGAGTTTGTGCAGAGTACAGTTTATCTTTTGTTGACAAATTACAATGTTATAAGATAAATGTACAGCTATGACTACACTTTTGACTTTGACAATAAAACACTGAATACACTGTTATATGGACGGATAGATAGATAGATAGATAGATAGATAGATAGATAGATAGATAGATAGATAGATAGATAGATAGATAGATAGATAGATAGATAGATAGATAGATAGATGGATAGATGGATAAATGGATAGATAGATAGATTTAGGTACTGGAAATGAAAACAGATTATCTTCAGTGTGGTATTATTATAACACAACGTCTCTTTATTATAGCAACTGTTGTGCTGTACTGTACATTACTGTATTAAATGAAGGCTATTTTTTCAGAATCTGTTACATGTTCACCAGTTAACATTGTGTAAGTCATGTATGATTTAAAAGACTGTGAAGTGTGCCGATGTGTGTCTTCACAGAGCATTTCAAATTGGAGGTCAAATGTATTTATTTTAAAGACGTTCCTGCAGGTTATTTCATAACAGCACATCATTTTCATGGCATATATTTACATTAGGAGGTTGGTATAAATACATAGTGTTTATATAGTTACTGTGTGGGAAGGCTGAAGCATCTGAATGTACAAACATTCTCCACTTTGCCTGGATTATTAAACGTTTTATATATCAAGAAGTTTGAAACTTTGCAGTTATATGGCCTAGCTTTTTAATATTGCATATTTCTGTGTGTGTTGTGTTGCTGCTGTTTATATATGTTGAATGGAATATCAGTTGAAATATTCAGGGGGAGGGGTCTGCTAATAAATATTCATGAGGGCGATTTGTAATTCGCAGACCGCCCAGCTGCACCTGTCAATGTTTCTGTAACTCACCTGCGGGCGGATTCTGCCACTGTGTCCTGGAATATTCCGGAGGGAGAGATTGTAATTGGCTTTGCCATCTCACAGCAGGTCAATGTTATTACAATGAGATCAGCCCTACAAATTTACATATTTGTTGAAGTCTGACATTTAATATCTGCAATAACTCTGATGAATCGTGTGTGTGTGTGTGTGTATCAGCGTCAGGACGGGTTAATGCAGCGCTTCATTCGTGAGGTGAACACCACCAGTCGTTCTTGTGTTCTTTGGGATCTGGATGAAGACACGGATTATATTATCCAGGTTCAATCCGTGGGCCTTTATGGAGAGAGTTTGGCCAGCAAAAAGATTCACTTTAGAACGCTTAAGAAATCGGAGCATTTTCAATCCACCTTGATGGATCAAGGTAAACATGTCATCTTAAACATTTCATTACATCATCATTTAGTCTGAATATCTGAGTTTTTGAATATTTTGAATTTGATGAAATATCACAACGGAAGTGTTTCTCTCCTGTTTTAATTGCTAACAGGTTGTATTTGGATTTTATAGAAATACAACATTACATAAAAATTGTTAATCCATTTTCCTTGATGGGAAAGACTAAAAGTTTGAGAAGTTTATATATGTTCAGACTTATATATGCATATGTTCAGCGTGTTCAGACATAGTCAAAACCTTTCAAGTTTGTGGGACCTATTGATAATTATAAATATTCTAATCATAATGTGTTAAAATTTTATTCACCAGATGACCCTGCGGTCGAGGGTTTGGACATCTCCAGACATCTTCAGACTGGAGAGATCCTCATTATAATGACTGTACTGCTGATGTGGGCAGGTCACTTAATTTCAAGATGCTGATTTCAAGATGTGTTTGGACAAGACACATAATCCTGATGAACAGGAATGTTCCCGGTTCAATAGATGCTGATCTTTTGTGGCGTATTATCGATTATGCCAAAGATTTTATCAATAAAGCTTAACTTGTGCTGAACCCGTAACACTCCTTTAAACTTCATTGATCTGCATCCAAATGTTTCATTGTTGAAGTGTAATGTAATCATGCATTATTTTCTTTCTTTAATAATGACATAATTTATATGGAACTTGTTTTAATTCACACATAGTTTTAATGAAGTGAATCTGATTTTCATAATAATGATTTATTTCTGCAGCTGTGATCGCTCTCTTCTGCAAACAGTATGACATCATCAAAGACAATGACTCAAACAACCACAGTAAAGAGAAGAGCAAACCTCTGTCTGGACGGAGCACTCCAGAGTATTATAATGGAGGTCTGCTGGGGAGCAAGGTAAGACCTTCCAGTTTAATCCAGCAACACTGCTCACATGTGCACAGTGTGAGCAGTTTTCTGCAGGTCATTGTTGTCACATGTCCTCAGTATGCGCATTTAGTGTCATTTAGGGATAATTTTATTGCAGTTTTGTGTAAAATTGAACTTTGAAGGGTGGCAGATGAAAACGTTTACTTGATATACTTTTGTATTTATGAGTTAGGAAGTCAAAGTTACCACAACAGGTGCCTTCAGGTCAGTTTGGTCAGAGCAAGATGGCAATATGTTTTCTCTCAATGAAGTAGCAAATCTTTCTCTTACGCAGATGTTTAATTGTCTACCAAGTTACTTCAGTTTCAGGAACTCGATGCATATACGAAACACAGAGGTCGTATTCATTGCCTCTGCTGTTTTCTTACTGACATGCCCCCAGCTCAAAAACTCCAGAGCTTTCACTCATAATTACAACTTTGTGGTGCCATTTATATGTGCTGAACTTGGAAATACAATATTGTCCGACATGACAGGAACAAACCAATAGTTATTTTTCAGTGGAACACAAAAGAAAACAAGCCTCAAAAAGAACAAAAGGTTTCTGTTTTAGCTGAATGATTTATGATCCTCCCTCAACAATGTCATATACTTTATAATATGGGAAAGATTAAGAAATGTTCTCTTTGTGTTAAATATTTATAGAAATTTCATATACTGTGAAGAAAGCACCGTGCTTTTGTTTTTATTGCAGTACAGTCATGCATCGCTTGAGTATTTGTTCTAACATCTAAGCTTTCTTTATCCTCTTGTGTAGTTCCAAAGGACCTCCTCTTCTGTCAGCATCATCAAGGTTTAATGCAGGAGTCTCTGAATCTGCTCTGGCAACAGATCTCAGCTCATGTTTTGATACTCACAACAATCAAAGGCAATACTAACATAACCTTCTCGTCTTACACATTATGAATTGTGTTTACGGGTATTCAGTAGTTTATTTCCTGGCTTCCTGGTTAAGTTTCCTGGACACTGAACAAACCTTTTCCTCAACAACAAGACAACAACAACAGCTGGTGTTGTGAATAATTGTAGACAGTCAGATACTACAGTAAAGATGTGTATAGATTTGTTATGGGAAAGAGAGTAATAAATGATCACATTATAATAAATGCATTATACACTATGTGACTTTTCTCATGGACACATCAAAACATTACCAGTAAGTTCATCATCAGCCACTGAATTGTCATATTGTGCTTTCTAAAAGCTGCAATCTGTAACTTCTGCCTCTCTGTTCTCTGTTTGAAACATAGAATTGCAGGTTATTTCACGTATGTTAAAATGCTCATATTAATAACAATTATAATTATACAATTATAATGTGCTTACTGTAAGGAGAACGTTTTGAGAACACTTCAGGTATGTACTTAACATAATAACACAAAGATTTTTTAAACACAGAGTTACGAATTCGCAGCTTTGGTTTCTAAGAGGCCTGTATCTGTTTCACAAAAGCTGATTGTTGAGCATTGCACAGTATAAACCAGTATGAGGGTGTTTGTTCCTGCAAGAAATAATCGTGGTCGTTTAGTGTGCTGAACTAGTAGTTTCTGTAAAGAGTTTGTAAATGAAGAAGTAGCATCACTGATATTGTAAAGTGCATATGTAATAATACTTATTATTTTATTGTTATAAAAGTGCATTTGTTCTCAGAGTAAGTGGTTTTGATTCAGTCATTTAAATATATGTATAGGCTGCACATAGCGGTAGTTTCGAGCAATAGTTCATGAATGTAGTTTAAATACTGCGGAGATTAGCAGCAATTGAACCATTGAAGTTTCTTATTCTCATTACTGTTTTCCAATAAACGGAAAATGTTCAAGCTTCATCTTTTGTCTGTAGTGGTTCTTTATGCTGTTTACACAATAAATGAGGACGAATGAGTTAAAAATAAAAACCCATTCAGATTGTGGGAACATTCGTGTGTTGTAGATGACGTCATACACCTGTGAGCCCATTAACCTGAGAGGAAGTGACGTCACACACCCACCCAAAGTCACTGTAATAGTTGATTTAGAAAAGATTTAGTCTTTGCCATCATTGGGTTTGATGTTTTGGACTATGTTGTTTTGATATTTCTAACGCAGTGACATGCAGATATTTTAGAGTGACCTTTTAATATTCCAAGCACAAGAAAACCGCGTATCATTTGTTGCCACACCAAAGGCTCGGTGCTTTCTAGTGTGGTTATTGAACAATTTCGCAATAAAACTATTTCGCAAAGATTTGTGTGGCACAACGAATAACTGTATAACTACAGTACATTATGAATACATTATTTTGCGGAGGTTGTAAACGCGCATGCGCAGCGCGCTGCAGTACTCTGCCTGTCCGCTAGGCGCCGCGGTTTCTCTCGTTTACGCTGAACTCATTGAATCACTTCCGGTGTGCTGCACGTCCCCATCACAACAACTTCCCCATCAAGTAAACTTTACGGGATTAAACATCCACACGGACGGGAAAATCCTCACGGATCCCGGCTGATATTCCCGCTGATATTCCCGCTGCCGTCTCTCTCATCCCGCACTCTTATTCTCCGGGTTATGGGCTGTCCGGTCGTGCTAGTTCGCTATCGGCTGATCGGATCAACACGTACATGTGTGTCGGGTGTTTGGGCGTGAGTTTTGGGAGTATAAACGACACGATGTATCTCACTGGGGATTTATGAGTGAGCAGAGAGGCTCTTTGTTCGGGAGAGGAGGAGGAAGATGAGGAAGAGGAAGATGGCAGTGATGAAGAGCAGCTCAACACGGAACTGATGATTATAAACAGACGCTTTGAGAACAATGCCCAGACGGAAACAGTCCAACCCACAGCCTGTCAAATGTAAGCCTGCGTGTAATACTGCGTTTATTTCTCTGAAAAGAGTTTGACTTTCTCTTCAGATTGTCTCTGACTGCCATTGAAAATGAACAGGAAGAGCAGAAGTGATGGTCTTTTCATGAAGATCACTTGATGGTCATGTGTTTAATTTTCTTCTTCTTTTCTTACTTTCTGTTCTGTGGATCATCTCTGTTTTACATCAGGGAGTAGCATTATGTGTGTTTATTATTGGGGGGAAAGTCAGTAATATGCAGAGCCTGTGAAACGTGGCTTTGATTTTGGTTTGTCTCTGTTTTTCTGGGTTTTCACTGGTTGACATTAAAACTTTAGGTAACTTTTTAGACATTAAAAGCGTTAACGTGTTTTAAATGAAGTGGTGTTAGATTCTCTGTTATACGTTCAGTGACTACAGAGTGACGAGGTCTGAAAGCTCTGTGTAGACTTCACATTATGGACTCTTTAAGGATATTAAGCTCATTTCTGACTTCCTTCCCTTCGTCACTCTTTCCTCATTTGATTTCCTCTGGATGGACCCCCTTCCTGCCGTGGGGCCCGGGGTCGAGCCGTCCTCGCTCTGTTCTCTTCCCTGCGGCTGTCTGGCGTCTCTCCGCAGTTCCTTCCTCATTCTTTCAGTGCTCACACTCTCTTCCTCACAGCACTGTTGTTACTCATCACTGATCCAGCCCTTTAACTCGCTGAAGCATTACAGTTTGACTCATCCTGTAGTGTTTGTTTTACAGACATGAATTAAAGCTCAAGTTGCATTTTTGTAAGACGGTTTTTGCTTGGCGGACAAAAATAATTGTGGATTTAGAGAACTAAGCCGTATCTGAAGACCTGAATATGAGACACGGGTGATGTCACTTTTGATATGGCCCATGAGAACCACTTTCTAAACTAACTATAGCTAACTAACTATAGCTAACTAACTAACTTAGCTATAGCAACTCTCTGGTAGCCACTCACAACACACATAATCATTTTGAGGGCAGATAAACTGTTTCAGTGTAATAAAATAATAAAATAAAATAAGATTATTGAATTTAAACAGTGTTATTTTACACAGAATGTTCTCTATTTTATTACTGTTCATTTACAGTGGAGGATGGGGTGGCAGTGGGCGATCAAGAGAATCTTGTGCTGGAGAGAGACTTTCTGCTCGGACAGGAACTGGCCTTCGGAGAAAATGATTACAAAATCGTTGGTTTTGAGAGAGACTCAGGTTAGTGATTTATCATTACTGTTAAGCTATACAGTTTATTTGTCAGTGATATGTGGTGTGCTGTTTCATACTTGTATAATAATTTTATAATTTGTGGTGCATTTCAGACTGTACAGTACAGTGTACTGTAACACACAGTCTTTAATACTTTATTGCTTTAATAATTGCTGCATCAACCCTCTGTGATGTCCTCATAGACTCAGTCGCGGCACACATGGGGTTTCCGGTCTATAGCTTCAGCGATGAAGACTGTTCCACCTACAACCACCTCGGAATGGAGAGCGATTTCGAAGACCCACGTGACACCGAGAGCGAGCGGGAAGAGATGGGCCCCGACTCTGCCTTCGGCCCCTACCTCTCCTGCAGGCAGTGTGGCCAGCTCCTTGGGGACCCCCTGAGCGGGGCCCTGGATCTTGCGGGTCTGTACTGCCTCCAGTGTGGGACGGAGGGCGGAGACACGGACCACCAGGACAGGCCGTCAGAGGAGGCCCATCCTGCCGATCCTGCACAGGAAAAAATGAAGCAGAGCCAATCCACATCTAGTGGGAACGCCTGTAAGACCTACTCCTGCAAACTGTGCAGCTTCAACTCGCGCTACTCCAATCACCTGAAGCGACACATGAAAACACACAACGGCGAGAAGCCGTACCAATGTCAGCACTGCGCATACGCCTCGGCTCAGCTCGTCAACCTGCAAAGGCACATGCGCACACACACCGGCGAGAAACCGTACAAATGTGACTTCTGCACGTTTGCATGCAACTCCCTAGGCAACCTGAAAAGGCACCAGCGCATGCACAGTCAGGAGAAAACGCTGAACTGCAGCCAGTGTGACTTTCATGCAAACAACAGCCACTCCCTAAAGAAACACGTGATGAGCCACAAGCTGGAGAAATCCACAGCCTTAGCAGAAGGTATTTGTTTAGTTCACCTTCAAGTCAACATTAAGTTAAAAGTGATTCCCTTTTATAATCCATGTTCTTCATCAAATCGTGCTCCAGTTCCTCAGTGCATGTTATTTCCAAAGTAAAAAAATAGATCTTCAGGCATTATTTTAGGCTACTGCTTTGGGTAATGTAGTCTTTCTAAAATAAAAAGTCAATCAAGCAGTTCATGCAGTTTATTTTCTGAAAGCATTAACTTTATTACAAATGTACTGTTGGGATTCATGACAACAGACACTTTTCATCATCCAGTTAATTCCTGCATTTTACTTCCTGTTGAATATCCAGTTTTATTTGGGTATTAATCACATTATGGAAGCAGAATGTGTTATGAATGTCATTGACTTGAAGGGAAATAGTGGTTTTATTATCAGGTATTGATCTCTGATGAAAACTGGAGAGAAACTGGAAATATCTCTCTCAGTCTGGTGGATTTTAGCTGTTTTAAAGTTAGAAGGTATTTGTTCATTTCAGATCTGTTTTCTTTTCATACTTTGCAGGTTAAAAGGGGAAGTTGATCATTGTGTTTAGGGAACTAAAAACTGCTGTTCCTAAAACAGAATTCTTCATAAAGAGGAAGAGATGTATTTAGCTTGTGCTTCATTTTGCTTGTTTTTTTAGAAGCTGTCGTGTCCGACCTCACGCTACACATCAGCACCGACCCTGACTTCCTCCAAAGTTACGACACCCTGCAGGTGGACCCACACAGCCCCGCCCTGCTGGACACTGAAGGTATTGCCCAAGAGTCTGACCCTTTACCTGAGCTGCTGTTCCCCTTCACATGCCGCGTATGCGGCCTGGTGCTAGACGACGAGGAAGGAGCTGCGTCACAAATCTGCAGCAAATGCACGCTGGACATGCTGTCCAAAAGCTCTCCCTCCAGCCCGGAAAAGGGCGACAAGCTTTTCTCCTGCACCTCGTGTCCCTTCGTCACACAGTACCCCAACCATCTTTCCCGGCACATGAAGACACACAGCGGCGAAAAGCCCTACAAGTGCCCGCAGTGCAACTATGCGTCCGCCCACTTTGACAACCTCAAGCGGCACCACCGCGTGCACACGGGCGAGAAGCCGTACAAGTGCCGGGTGTGCGATTACGCCTGCGGCAATCTGGCCAATCTGAAGCGTCACGAGCGAATCCACTCGGGTGCCAAACCGTTCCAGTGTAACGTTTGCAATTACAGCTGCAACCAGAGCATGAACCTGAAGAGACACATGCTGCGACACACCGGAGAGAAACCCTTCAAGTGCCAAGACTGCGGCTACACCACAGGCCACTGGGACAATTACAAACGCCACCAGAAGAAGCACGGCCACACTGCTGAGGGCTGGATCAAGATGGAGCTGCCAGAGAAAGAGGAAGAGGAGGAGATGGGAGAGATGTAGTGCTGTCTCTCCTTTCTGCTGTTCAACTCCAGTTGCCTTATTAACACAAAAGAAAATCCACACGACAGAGGTTTGCAGCGTGACTGATTTGCTGTTCTGTCACGTGGAGTTTGATTGTATTTTGTATCTGTGTTTACAGCAGCTGATTTTTTTTAATATGACGATCATCTCATGATAAACTCAAAGAGCAAATTTATACTTTTATAAGTAGATCCCAAAAACATGTCCAGGTCACATTTCATTCCAAAACTATTTTGCAAAACATTTGCATTCTGAAATGTGATTCTGTTTAGATTCTCATTACTGTATGACAGTAAGAAATTACTGTACATTTTTATAAGTCAGTGTAAATGAAGGCAGTGCAGCAAATATTGCCATGCTGTATGAATATTCACAAAATAATTTTATTTGCATTGATGAGAATTAGATTCACTTCAGTTATGTTATGAGTTGTGGGCGTGTGTGCGCATGTGTGTCACAATGCAGAAGGTCTCAGTGATGCACATAGAGTTTATAGTGTGTTTATAGAGTGTGTATAGAGTGAAATTTAACCTGGACATGATCTTCACAGATCTGATGATGTTCTACTGTTATGGATTCTGCTTGACTTACTGAATGAAAGAGAAACTGCAGTAAATTGAGCACATGGCTCATTTCCCGGCTGATACAGCAGCTGTGGTTTGTGCTTTGATTTTACTGAAGTCTGCTGGCTGCTATCTTCACTTATGCACAATGATACAATAAAGTTGCCTTTTGATGGAGAGGGGTTGAACTCATTCCCTCACGTACTGAAACGGAATTTCTGGGTGTCACTGCCAAAACCTGCACTGATCAGGGGCCCGGGGCCCCAGCACACTTGATGTTTATCCAGGGCATTAGTGACCTGTGAGTTATGCTGAGGAAAACTCCAGAAATGTTTGGGTCGCATTTCACCCCCAAATCAAAAGAGAAAAAGAAGGAATTTTATTTTGTGTGAAACCTGTTTTTAAGGCCATTGAGTGTTTATGACATTACAATGCAGATTTTATTACTGCAATACAATATTCACAGATATCAGTTTATAAATGCTCCTAAGAAAGGATTGATTATGCAAAATACTTTTTGTTTTGCTTTTGATTTTTAAATGCAATATGACCCACATTTCTTCACTTGTGTTTGTGTGTGTGATTGTGTGTGTGTATGATTGTCTTATGTTTGGCTTTCAGATGCTATTTCCTGCAGTTTGAGATAAAAGTGTGATACCTACTGTGAAAATTTCCTTGGAAAATGAATCACACGGAACGCTATAAAGATTTTACTTTCCTCACACACTGAGAATTCTGTTTTGTGTTCTTTTTCATACAAAGCAGTTCATGGGGGAGAGATATGGACCACCACACGAAAGATCTTTAAAGTCTTTTATTAAAACAGAAGCATTTTGTTAACAGATCATATTTAAAAACTATTTGCATCATGTGCACAGTGATTTTGAAATTGAGACTGGCCCTGCTTTTGTCCAATCACACCATTACAAAACTGGCACTGTATTGAAATGCATTATGGGTAATCAGTGCAATCAGGGAAGAGGTCACAGGCACAGTGCTGACTGAAGTGATATTTGCTTTTCCATATGATTTACTATGAATATTTATGTACTGTAATTTTTTTGTGGGTTTCATTCGCTTTCTGATATTTGTACACAAATTGTTGACCTGATAAACTGTCGAGTGGCCTTTGGTTTTCAAAATAAAGATGTTTTTAGGCATTTATTAAAATCGTTTGCCTTGAGACCTTTGTGACAATCAATGGTACAAAATGTATGTTATGATAAAGAGAGATACTCATTCTTTTAGGAAATAGTTGTGGTGCATGGATCTGATTGGCTGAGGGCAATGCAGAAGTGCAGATGTTTTCTGCAGCAGCACCAGAAAGTTTTTCACAAACTCAAATATCAGTGAATCTCTGTCCTGCAGAGGGCAGTAAAGTGCTTTTACAGAAACAGTCCACAGTAATGTTCAATATAAAGCGTGTCTTTGTGATGCCAGTAAAACTTGGATGGTCATACAGTGAGCTCATGCTCAGTTTTGTCATGTCGTCTGTTGTGGCTTTGAAAACGAGATGTTTGTGTTGCTGGGTGGACTCACGGCGCAGTAGCTGGTTGAAAGGGACCAAACCTCTCTGAAACACCCGACTTGGTTCCGTTTTACCAGCAACTAAAACGTGTTTCCTGTTTATTTCATATTTATAAAAGCTGCAGTATGTAACTTTTGTGGTAAACAATAAAAAAATAATGTATTGAGCAAATACATGACAGATCAGTGTTCAACACCATTTTCTTATCTTACCCTGATTCACAACTGGAAGTTTATAATAATGATTTATATATTGAGCTGTCAGGTCCGATTTCTCTAGAAATGTCCGTCTGTAAACAGAAAGAAGATCTGGCTGCTGTATCAGGGAGATGCTGCAGCGTTTGTAGCTTCTTACAGCAGTTCTTACCTCCACGTTGAGAAAATCACAAGTCACTTTCAATTTTATGTTTCAAACAGACAGCGGTAGAGGAGTAAAAGTGAAAGAATGCAGTTTTAAGGTGAGCAGAAGAAACACTGTTCTTCAAACATCAAAATTAAACATGGATTGTTATACTCCAGACATGGATTGAAATTACACTCTTAACTATCTGTTGTTTTCCTGCATTCAGGACCTGATCTTTGACTCTGGAAGCAGGAGATGTTCTTGTTCCAGAAGAGTGACATGTTCATGTTCCGGTATGTTCTCCTGGAAGTAGCTCTCCAGAATTAGCCCATCCCCACCTGTCCAACTGTTTCAGAAAGTAAACGCTGCTCATGGGCTGCACCTGTTCTCTGTCAGTCAGAGACGAGTTCTGCTTCTCCTTCACTTACATGTCATGCAGGAACTCCACGGATCTATCACCGCTTGTTACCCATGTGCTCAGCCAAAGACGTGCCTTACTTTGACATAACCTTTAGGAAGTGATTTATAACATTCTGGAATGTGATACTTCAAGGCGGCTCATTTCTTGCAGTTATTGGGTAGCTGATGACACTAATGTCATTCCGAGACCACACACTTCCTTACATTCCATAGATTGAGTCTGTATATGGGGATATAAGGAAGTATGTGACCTCAGTGACAAGCAGCAGGGATGTTTTCGAAGGCGGCTTTAAAGGCGGACTTTCAGAAAACAATTCCATTGATATATTATGATAATGATTGATATATTCTTCCTTAGCATGGTTCTGACATGAATAAAACATATGGGCAGTTGATGTTTATATATACATATTTACACCTATATTTTTATTAATGAATCAAATTGTGTGTCTTTTTTGCCTTTTTTAAAGCTGCAATTTGTAACTTTTGTCTCCACCACCATTTCTGTTTAAAACATAAAACTGCAGGTTACTTACATACTTTACAATTACTTATGTTGAAGTGAAACTGATATTTCCCAGGAAAAGACCTGACAACTCAAATTATAACTCATTATTGTGAACTTACCGTTGTGAATCAGGGTAAGGTAATGAAATTGGCAATAATCTGTCATGTACTTGTTCAATAACCCCAAAAAGTTACGCATTGCAGCTTTAATAATCCTTCTGTCCTATTAACACATTTTTAATGGTCTAATTGTATGACAAATCATTTTTAAAGTATAAACATTCATAATCTCTTGATTATTATTAGCTAATTAGGTAAAATGCAGTTTCCATTCGTTTAAGAAAGCTTGTAGCTTGTCACGCTAAAACACCAACTTCCCAAAAGTATTTCATCTCATTCTTTGACTTCAGTAGTTTTGACCTGTCAGACATTTTGTTTCTATACAATCTTTACATTTTTTCAAATTGACACCAGTGACCTTTTCCTGTTAAAACACAAACAAAACCGCCAAAGTAGAACAAATTAGTACAGATGTCTCATATCCAGGTGCCTGTTTTGTATTTAACCTTAAATTCAACAGTTCTGACGACACTCAAACAAACTTTTCACAGTCACACAGTTTCCCACAGTACTTGCCCATCACTTCAGGTCTTGAGTCTGATTCGAAAAGCCCAGCCTCGTTCAGGGTCGTCAGTCTATCACTCTATCAGTCTCCTCCGTGCATACTGTCCTCTGTTTGCAGCTCCTGGATTGTGTCCAGGCCAGGCTTGCCTTCCCGGCCTTTTCTATGGCTCGCCCTCCCCTTTGCTGGCGGCCTTCCACCTGTTGGTGTCTTTTAGAGGCCTGGGCTTCTCCTGAACCTGCTGTTCCCAACCCTCAGCACTCTGACAGAGCCAGCAGAAATCACACCTCTCAGCTGTTGCCTCTACACTTGAGACACCCTATACCCACAGCACACACTTCCAGAGAATAGAAAGGGCTTCTTGAAAAAGGAGGGGCTTGGTGGGACAACTGTGAGAAGCTTTTATTGGGACAAAAAGCCTATTTTACATGTTCTTTGTAACATGCTGTTGTTCACGTATATATATTGTAGAGTAGATATGCAGTCAAAGTCTTGTCACCTGTTGTATTGATTTATTGTATTGTTTACACAATCATCTACAAAAAGATTCTATGGAAGAACAATTTTTTGGCTTTATGATTCCATAATTCAGTATGGAATTCAATAATGATTCCAATCTTCAACTTCCGTAAAACTTTTCTGTTTCACAGAAGGTTCTGTGTAGTGGAAGAAGGTTCTTTAGACTATAAACAGATAGCCGAGAAATGATTCTTTTAGGGAGCGTTGACTGAATGGTTCTTTGGGGAACCAAAAATGTTTTTTCTATGGCATTGCGGTGAAGGACCTTTATTTTAAAGAGTGTATTATTAAAGTATTAAATTTTAAGTTTTAAACTTAAAATGGTTAAAACAGTTAAATGAAGTTAAAGTTAAATTACAGTAAATACCGCAATGAGAAATATAAAGCATACATTACTGAAACAATCATTTTAAAATGGATCAGTATCAGAGTCTTTAAATTTAAAACATTATTTCTTAACTCTGGGTCTGCCATTAATTACTCTAAAATCACAGGGACGTGATAGGCTGATAAGAGTGTCATTCAAGTCCTAATCCTAAAATCTTATTGGTTGTTCCAGGAAAATCACACAGGAATGTTGTTCCAGATCCAACAGGGATGTTTGTCCAGGATTCTTGTACTTGGCTAATCACGGTGAGCATTATGACAGCAAAGCACATTTTAACATTATTAAAATGTTAATAATCACATTCATTTTTTTGTGTCTGTGTTTCTGTCACAATCTCAGATCTCATGTAAGACTCCTGCACAGTTGGAAACAGGAGCTCTCGTAATGACTGAGGAGTCAACACCTGTGTTTCAAAATCAGCTGGGGTGGAGAGACAGACAGATATATGAAGAACAGTAAGAGCAGCTCATACTGAAATACAACACCAGCTCTATTTCAGTGACACACAGAAGCTGTAAATAGCCTGATCTCCACGCGTACGTGCCTGTATCATGAGTGCATCTCTGTACATTATGAAATGCTCATGTATATTTGTTTACCCATGACACTTGCATCCCCATTCAGTCGTGCGCACGTACAAACCCATGAAGCACAATTTGCAAAGAAACAGCATTTGTGATCAATGAGTCTGTTTTAGTTGCTTCATCCAGTATTTGTGATGTACTGTAAGACACTGTAGTGGAGACCAGCATTAATTGTCACAGTACAAAGTTCTTTGAGCAGGTTTATTTAGAAAGTCGGTTTATGTAAAAATACAAACCTTGAAGTTAAAGCTGCTTTTTCACCGTTACCAGCCAAGAAGAAAAAGAGAGAGTTCATTTACACATTCACCTTCAATAGCAGTTCATGTTGTCATAGCGGGCACTAGTTAAAAAGATTACCTTGTTAAAATGTAAAATACCACCTAATCTAAAAAAAATCTGTATTTATTTACATTTTGATGGGAAATAAAGGTGAAAAAAAAGTTAACACATACATAGTTTGGAGGTATTTTGTTAATTTAAAAAAATGTATTATATTAAATTATAAAAAACGTTTACACTTGACATGTATGAAAAATAGTCCAACTTTTCAACTTTCCAACTTTCTGTACATGACTTGGCTGTATTGTAGGCTGAGGTTTTATAGTGTTCACTCATTTAAAATCTGCATATTTTGTTTTGGAGGAGAGATTCACAAGAGTTAGTTTTTTTAAGTTTTTTGAGGCATTTAAAATCAACAGAGCGGCACTTATGTAAAATTTGTGTAACTGGACTCAAAAGCTGTGTGACAACTAGCCCCGGTCCTTATTTATGGTGACCCTAATAGCTAAGTGTCTTATATTAGAAATGTATAATTAATAAAGTAAAAACATCAAATAAGAGTGGCTTTCCTGCGGTATATGTAACATACACATTTTAGATGTAAAACGTCTGTGGAGGACTAGTTATTTATAGACCTGTGTTTATAAATGATTGAAATTCCAGCTTCAGGACATCAGAAGCTCCTCACACAGGCCTGTTGAATCATCAGTGTTCAGGTCCTTACAGGACTGTAAGAGCAGGAGTGTGTTTTCTGCCCAGTTGCTGGGCCTGTGGTTGATACAGCTGTTCCACGCCAGCAGACGCCTGAAAGACCTGCTATTGTGTACATTTCTATCACTAAGGTCAAAGGTACCGTCATCAACGGTTTGAAACAGGTGGCGATTCTGACAGGAGATAACATATGCTGCTGTTTCCTCCTTGAGACTGCTTTACGACAATAGAGACACAAATTGTGTCTTTGTAGGGTTGTATGATTAACTGAGAGCTGCTAATAGCATTCTGGGTAATGCCTGGTTGGATCATCCTAAAAGCAGTTGAGCTGTTGGTAATATGTCTGAATGATTATTTTTCTCATGTCATGATGTGAGTTAATGATTCATTCATTTTCAGCATTTTCTCTTAAACTTATATTCACTCAAAAAGAACAATTCTGTCATCATTTATTCATTATCATGTTCCAACCCCTATGACCTGTATACTGTGTGATGTTAATCTATGCATCCATCTATCTGACAGATGGATGCATAGATTAACATCACAGTTAAGCATGTACTATATATATGTGTGTGTGTGTGTGTGTGTGTGTGTGTGTGTGTGTGTGTGTGTGTGTGTGTGTGTGTGTGTATATAGTATATGCTTCATAGAATGGTATAAAACCTTTATATCTGCTATAACCCTGCTGAAATGTCCTTTTTGGCTTTTAGGCATGTAAAAGAAAAGCTGAGCAAATATCAAAAAAGGTCAAGTATCCAATCAAACTACCATGTTTGTCAATATACACATTTCTGGCCCTATGAAGGTAAGGGAAATATTAATACAATTTAGTGTTTTGCTATTAAATTGTTTTTTAATTAAACTGTTTTGTGCGTTGAACAATTGTAATACCACGTTGGGTTCCTTCCTGATGTCCAGTGTGAAATCTGGTTCATGAAGTGAAAGCAGTTGGGAAGCACCAATCCAGGCCACTGGACTAAAGCTTCCGATGAAATTCCAGCCGCTCCTCAGAGGCACAGATGAAGCAGCAGTTGTGAATAACTCAAACTACATTGTTGGGACGGCACATGGTCTACACGGCAGGTGGCTCTTGGCCGGAGGACTTTTCCTCCTTCAGAAATGTCACCTCTCTCCAAGGCCGGGATATTCAGCTGGGATACGATTAGTCCTTGTCTCTCATCCTTTGAGTTCCTGAGTGAATGAGAGGCGAAGGCATGTGGTTCTAGCACATGATCTGAATAGCAGTCGTGCCTGGCGAGCCACTGCTGCCTGCCTGACTCGAGGCACGATCTCAGTTTCTTCCCGAGTCCTCCAAGACAATTGTGTCATCATTTAATCAGAGAGTTTCAGTCTGTTGTGCTTTTAATTGGATTCCCATGAAGGACAAAAGTTATGTTTCTTCTGTTCTGTAGTAATTAATTATAATTATTAAAACACTATGGAATGTTTTAAAGTGAGAAACCAACTGATATAGAAAGAACTATTTTTTTAATGAATTAAAGTCTCATTTTTGTAGCACACAGGGACTGGTAAGCACACTTTTCAAAATAAAGACCAAACCGTGCTAGAAGAAGTTCTGGCTCCATTGTTCCATAAAGAACCTTTAACATCTGTAGAACCTTTCTGTTTCACAAAAGGTCCTTTATAGTGGAAAAGGTCTTCAACTATAAAAGGTATGAAAGAAAATGTTCTTTCTTTCACTGAATGGTTCTTTGGAGAACCAAAAAGTATTCTTCTATAGAATTGCTGTAAAGAACCTTTAAAGGACCTTTATTATTTCGTATTTGCACACTTAATTACACTGGAATATTAGAATGTTTTTTAACAGCCGAAAATAACTCTTCTGCTTCCTATCTTAAAATAAATCGTGCTCAAAGTATTTATCTGTCATGCTGGGAGAGAATGGCCATGTGTTACGCGTCTGTTTGTGTGAGAACAGCAGCTCTGATAAATCATGTATTGTGGACAGAACTTTCTCTCAACACTCGGATCTAAGCCGACATTAAACATCAGACCTGTATCTCTTTCTACAGTCTTCAGCTGAATGTTTTGTAGAAGCATCTTTTATTTTTTTATCATCCCTGCTCACTTCCTGTATCACTGTTCATATTTGTTTAAACCGTTAGACTCAATGTGTCTGCAGGTCTGACAGACTCACCCTCATTATAAAACTCAGTCATTATAACTGAACATGTAGAAATGCTAAACTAAACTAATGTTGCTATAACGCCTTTATTATGTTCGACTGATAATGTTAGTGTGATCAGATACGGGCACATGGTGGCTGTGTCATTGTCATTTGCATCTGGAGCATTCACTTGCATAAAAATGATGAGCAGATGTTTCCTGATTGAAAGAGAAGTTATTTTTAACATTCCCCCCAGAATCTATTGCATCAGTTGTTTTAACCTCAAATGTCTCTTCATAAACTGTTTTTACATATATATTTAAAGGCACTTGTATGCTTTTTAGTAATTCTGTCTGTTGGCTTTAGTATTAGACTTAAACATTTGTATATCATGTCTTATACGAAATATAAGACATTTGTAACAAAGGCCTCCATCTGAATGTCTTTCAAGAGGCACTGAGGAGCAGCTCCTGGATGTGTATTAGAAGAAATACACAGCAGAACTGTAGTACAGACTATTGTACAGGTTCCACACCAGTAAGTTTGTTTCAGCGGTTCTCAGTCTGACAGAGTTCCACCCTGCCGCTCTTTGACGTGTTATTTCACCTTTAACACTTCACTGCTCTTTCTTGAAAACTTGCTTTCTCTCTCTGTTCGGGGCTTAAAGCAGACACGCTCCAGCACAGTGAACACCAATGGGCCTGGTAAGCATCATTCTTATTATTGTTCTGATGTAGGCTAATAATACTTTTAATATATATCTACATACTCTGTCATTTTATACAGCGGCCTCAAAACTTTCGGACACCTACGCCACTCTTAAAAATGAGTGTTTAGGTACATTAGGTACAAAGGCATGTGAAACACAAGAAAGAATGTATTTTCCAAAAAAGAGCACAGGCGGTTTTTAGGGAAGACATTTCACAAAATGAAGATTGTTGGGTTTTAGGGTTAAATGATAACAGTTTCTCTCTTTATCAGCATAACTCTCGTCCAAAGCTTTACCCCGGTGATATCCTCGAGTTTCCTGGCAACAAGTACTTCTCTCATTTTGGAGTTTACTACGGTGAAAGAGACGGAATCCCTTATGTGGCCCATCTGACGATTCGAGGTAAATCTGTCTTACTGCTCTTCTGTTCACAGTTCTCGTGACTGATCAACATCTCTCTTTCAGATTCAGACACAAAACTTCTACTTTTCGGCCGAGCTTTAAATTCATCAGTCAAGTTAGAGCCGATTGATGTGGTTGGGAAGAAATACAAGGTAAGAAACTACCTGGACGACAAACACCCACCACGAGATTTCCACTCGCACATCAAAGCGGAGATTGATGACGCCATGACGAAACCCATCACCTTTGACATCCTGTTCAACAACAGTGAACATCAGGCCACCATGTTACGATACGGGGTCAAAAAGTCAGAGCAGGTAAGACACGTCCCAGCTAACAGTTATCTGAAAGTTATCAGAAAATGTTCTTGCAGTAACATTATAAGAACATTTTTTACATTATGTATCCTATATCAAAAACGTCCTATGTATGCTAGAACCTTTCAAAATAAGAGGTTTTATTATGCGTGAGCTTTAATTAAATTATTTTAGGCAGCATTTACAATAAACATAGTCAACTGATGTGTATAGATTGTGAGTTATGTATAGCACACTTTATGTATTAAAATGTTGTCAAGTTACTGTAAAGATAGAATAGACGGTCGTGACATTTGAAGTGACTTTTTGAACATTTCTTGCAGATTGAGAAGGTCTATTCCAAGATAGTTCCCACCTGGAGAGAATTATTTGAGAAGAAAAAGATTTGAGGGATGTCAAATGGCCTCAGCTTATACAAACTTTCTGCTGCAATCTGTAACTTTTGCTTTTGCTAAACTCACATTATAAATCGTTTTCTTAAACTTACTGTGTTGATTTAGTTAAGAAGGCCGTTTTAATCACTGCTATGTACTTCATAAATGCTCAATAATCGAGTTTTGTTCATTTTTAACAAAACAATAACAGATTAATAAGCTAACAGAAAATAATGAAAAACATCGAATACACAGACTTTACAGGCTACTTTCTTATAATTTCTGAAAATGATTAAACGATGTAAAATATGATATAAACAACAATCCACACAATATTAATACATTTGTTCGTGGATGTATTGGCATCTCTGTCCAAAAGGGGGCGGTATAGGGTAACTGTTGTGAGATACATTTAAGTAGTAAAATAGTTTCATCACATATCATTTATGTTTTAAAATACATTACTGTGTGAAATATTCTCTCTCATGCATCTGTAACAAACTTCGAAGCTAAAAATGTATTTTTTACTTTATGTAAGATTGTCACCTTTTAACAAAACAGCATTTGTGTGAAACTACAAGTTGTTTATTAAAAACATTTTCATAAAAAGGCGTCAGTGAAAATGTTTTGTGTAAAAATTTTATTTTAAAGAAGCAACCAAAGGATGTGTTATGTGTCCAGTAGCACGCACTACACTTAACAATAATGCTTTAAGTGACAGAATACAGGAGACACTGTAGGGCAGGGACAGGAAATGAAAAGCAGTACAGAAAACAGCAGGGCTGAATGATCAGCATCACAATGACTGATGTCATGTGGAATAAAAGAGCTTGCAGTAAAGTCTTTGGTATTTCCGGTGTCTTGCTGCATCTCTGTCACTTCCTTTAGTAATCTGTTCTCTGATCAGGGAGTCTGGTGCTTTAAGGCCTGTTTCTATGGTAAACTTCTTCCAGTGCACTAAAGTGTTTGCTCCTTAAAAATCCCACCATGCACCATTTTCTGAAGCCTCTCAGCTGGAAATTAAACAGATACGGCAGTTTTGAAACAGTAACCCTTTATTCAATTATATTTCAACAGAAGCATTAACATGCATTGCGGGGTAGGAAACACAATTTCGGTAACATTTATAAATAATGTTTGACTGAAATGTTGTACAGATATATAACTATTTTTTATTTTGTACTGTCATAGAGCAAGAGAGAGAGAGACCTTTGAAGCTATTAGTGAGGACCTCTCATAGGCAAAATGGTTTTCATACAAAGGTAATATTTATTATACCTAACCCGTAAACCTAACCCTCACAGAAACCTGTTAACAAGTTTCATTCAATTCAATTCATTCAAAAGAGTCCGGGCAGGTCTGAGCTCAGACAGCACAGGGAAAAAAATAAAATAAAAATAAGAGAGTTGTGCTAATATTGTTTTTGCAGGTAACTTTGAAAAGACATCCATTAAATGAATAGAGTCAAACTACACAGCATTTCAAAATCATCTGCATAATTACTTAATCTCAATCTTACAGCCATGTGTTGATTTATAAAAGCCAATTACTTTAAACCGTTGCAGTGCCTGCAAATATATGCTGGCGTTTATATTTTATAGTCTTTCATAGTCTTGTTTAATTTAGCTGTCCTGTATTAAACGTGATCCACTATAATGAAGTTCTTAAAACTGGACTCTAAAGCTGCAATTTTGCAATTTTTAACATTTGCCATCTCTGTTTGAAACATAAATTATCAGGTTACTTTACGTACTTTACGATATTTTTTACGTATGTTGAAGTCAAACAAAACCAAACTCACATTTCCCAGGAAATCGTACACTGATCTGTCATATACTTGCTCAATAACTGATTTTTGTTCAGTTTTAATCAAAAAATAGTTACAGATTGCAGCTTTAATTACAGGCACTGCGTCATGTAAAACAGCTTTAACACAAAAACTATTATTTTATGATAGAGTAAAAAATGATACAATAGGTTTATTGTCTATACAACATATAATAACAGCATTATTATATATGAAAGACTAAACAGTTCGATTCACATCAGGTGCATTTATCTGTTTTGTATTTTCACTGTCAGAGGAATGCAGCTGGGATAAAGGAAATGACTGAAGCAGAACTGGGGTTTTATCTTAAGACTGTGTCTCTATTGTTTGCAATATGAATTCTAGATTGAATCTCATAATAAATTCATTAACACATAAAAGCAAAGCTGAGCGCTCACAGTAATCTCTTACGTCAGAGAAAATAATTAGACCAGCACACATAAATGGGAAGACTTAAATTTATTTATGGCTGTTCTACTGGACAGATGAACGTACAGAAAAAAAATCACTTTTACTTCCTATAGATTAAATAATCAGTTTATAAGACTTATAAGAGATATCTATATATCTCTATATATATATATAGATATATAGATATATATATTTCTATCTGTCTGTCAACTGGGAAAGAGCTTAAAAATGAGGAAACCTCTTGACTTTATCACGCTGCTCAAAATAAAAGTGTTTTTGAGAGGCCACACTGAGATCAGACAGCAGAACTGAGCATGACAAAGCATGCATTTACAACAGCCAGAGACTGGAGTGGTATGTAATGACAGACTGGATAATAGCCTGCCAGCTGAAATGAATCACATGACATCAGCATTATCTATGATCAGACCCTTCTGACCTGGGCCAGTAAGTAACCATGCAGAAAGCCCTAGAAGCCACCCAGACCATCACAGATTTTACAGATACATGAACATATCATTTTATAGAAGATTTGACGTGGGTGTTGAGCTGGCTATGATTTGTTTTTACTGTATGTATTGTATTGTACTGAATTATGTTGGTAAATTCTGTTTTTTTACCTCCATTGGCACACTTTGGGTATGAGAAAATGAAATTTAGAAATTGTGTTATTTTTATTATTATTGTTGAATTGTGCCACCAGTTGTGCCACATGCAAGCAACACTCAAATTCTGTTCAATTCTAGTTAAAATAAACACAGCTCAGAATTTCTCTGTAATGTGTTTATAAGATCTCTGTTTACCTGTGGGTGCTATAATATATATGAGTAATCATTCATTCATCGAAGTTTGTCAAACTGCCTTGCATATGATAATTCTAAAATATGTGTACAATACATTTTACATATAGATAACAGCTTACAACCTTAAACAAAAAGTCACCTGACAAGCAATCTCCATGCATTGGACATTTTGACCTGGTGGACAGTCCCCTGTGAACAGCAAACCTTGCTCTCAGAACACGCTCATGAATCAGCTGGTGTCAGCTGGTTGGTGTGTCCTTTATCTGACAAACCGGCATTCTAAAATTGAACAGAAAAAATACATTTTGTACTTTGGATGTTGCAGGTGGCTACCAGGGTGTTGCTATATGATGCATGACAGCCAACTTACAAATGCAAATATTATTTTATAACATATTGCATCATTTTGACTCCCTACTAGGGCAGCATTAATGAAAACAATTGCTATTAGTGTAATTCATGTATTTTACAATAGATGTTGATGCATTTCATATGGTTTTGGTGCATGTACTTTGCATCAAAGCAAAAACGTAACAAATTTTAAACACGAAGAATATCCCAACATACTCTCCATTCAGAAACTGACAGAACATATTCTAACACTTAATTGGATATCTCTTTTAAAACCAAGGACTTGCTTGGTACTCTCTTTATGTGAAATCATTTCCTGTTTTTAAATGAAGTTTCCTTTCATTATAAGGTAGCAATCTCAGGTCAAAGCAATCAGTCTGTTTTAACAGAGAGAGCTGTGTGGTTCTTAAGAACCAGACTTAGTGACTGTAATCAAAGCTAAGCCTCAGGAAATAACAGTGACTCCTGAATCCAGTCTAGTTCAGTCTTGTTTAAAGTGGAAATTGTGAGTACTGACTGACTTCTATTAAAGTGGCATTAAAGACAAATATACTGCAACATGACTGGTCTGGCCATAATACAACCAATAGCATTATGGTTGCAACATTATTGCTGATTCTTGCACAAATCAGTAATATTTCAATTCATTATAAAACAGACGATCAACTTATTGGCTCTATCAAAGCTTTTATTAAAAACTTTAGCATATTAAAATGTCACATGTGAGAGCTGTGCTTTTTAATGATTGAAAAGTATTACAGAAGATTTCATTGAAAGCAGCGGACTATTAAAATCCACTGAGGAATAAATGACAGCGGTCTGATGCATTCAGTAAAGCAGGTCATTAGCATGCTTTTAGCTGGGCTAAAGTATCAGGATCATCTCATAGCTTCGGCTGAACAGAGAAGGAGGCTTTCTGGTGGGTTTCCTTCAGCCAAGAGATGAGGATCTTATTGACCTCTGAAGGCCTGAGGAGAGGAAAGAGAAAGAATGGACTAATTACATGAGATTAATATGGTGTGTGTTGTTGTGTTGTTACTGATCTACATATGGTGTTTTGAGCATGTTGTTGATTACTATATGATTACATGATTACTACTCCAAACGTTCAGTTTTTAGATGTTTTAGATGTTGTTTTTACCATTATTGCTAATGTTCCACTAACAATAGAATAATGTTTTTGATATATCATATATAACAATACAAAAGCATTTTACTAACATTACTGCAAGAACGTTTTGATAACTCTGAGAGAACTTTAGCCAATGAAATGTTGGCCAATGTTCTGAAAACATTCTCTGTTAGCCGGGAAGCAGCTCCATAATAGAAGACACATTTCTGACACATCTAAAGCTTTTTAAATGACTGACAGGAAGTCATTTTGTCATGGGGTCGGGGGTCACCTCACTTGTCCTTTTTTAAAAATGAAGCGAGGCGTCAAGTGACAGGTCAAGACCGTCAGCGCTTGTCTATTGATTACTGAAGCTCGCTGGAGGGTTGATGGATTCGGAGGGTCAAGAGACATTAAAATATTTTATAGCCTCATGGGTCAAGCTATCAAATCCACGGGTCAGTGCAGAGAGGATGTTCAGATCAAATACAGCCTGTGAGCAGTTACAATATTGTGTGTCTTTAAAAGAGAATAAAATTCTTTCTGGAAGAACACTGCTTAACTGAATAATACTTTAAAAAACAGAAACAGCTGATGACTGAAATGCTTCACATGGTGCTGGAAAACATGGATGAGGTTTCCAATTTTATTATAATATCTGATAACATCTGCCAGCAGTTTCAGGCCTGTTTCAGTTCTTTAAAGGTTCATTATGAGCTCATTTGTGGGGGTATACTGTGGAGATATTTAAAGCCACTAAAGCCATTTCACCAAAACTGAGTTGATTTCACAATACGAGAGCTTGCTCTCAAAATTGAGCAACATAATGTTCCTGAGGCTGCATTTCCTTTACTGAGGAAGTGACTCTCACAAAAGCTGTGGAGCGCATGTTCTGAGCATTTGAGCTCAAAATCATTACAGGAAAATAAAGATTTTGGAAGGGGAGCTTTATAATTTATTCATCAATGTTATGGGAAACCTAGACATGTTGTTGACAGGTTTCATGATTCTTGTTCGGTTTTATCAGGGTTCTGGATAAAGGAAAAGGGACACGTCATCGTTTAATCCCAGTCAATATGTGAAGAATGTTATGCTCATATAGTGAAAAACATGTTAAGATGTTGTAACATGAGGCTGAGCTGATTCCTGTCATGTGATTGACTGTTGACCGCAGTGATGGTATTGTCTCATCAAATATTGTCCATCAAATATTTGTCCAATCATTGCATTCGGTCTGAATGTCATACTTGTCTGTCAACTATGTATGTGTTCATGTGTTTTGGAGGTGTGGCTTTGGAGACGCTCTGAAGGGAGTTTGGGATCTTATGCTTTCAAATCTAGCCTTTCTGAAAATGCCTTCCCACCTTTACAGGTGAACAGAACACCATTTACCTTACTCTCATCAACCAACCAAAACTCCTAAACATTTATATTAACATGCTGTTTCTTAAAGTCATGTTCTGTGTTTTTAAACAGAATTTTAATGTATAAATGTAGCTATTGTTGCCAGAATCGAATGTGTATTTCTCACATAAGCACTTCAGCATGTCAGAGCATGCATGCCAACATTGAATCCAGCTAAATTAACCCGACAATTAACCGTTTTATTCTATTAAACAATGGTTGTAAACTAAAGTACTAAAGGTCATTTTTTTCAGTTTCCTGGAAACCAAGATTTCCTGATTCTCTGCTGGCATTTAAGCGGCCGTGTCATTTGTAATTTGAGAGCCATTCAGACATGTAACCGGATGTTATATGGGCCTGATTTTGTTTAATGTCATTATAAATACAGCATTCAGCTCTACCTCTCCATTTGTGTCCAGTGTCCACACTCCTCAATGTGGCCCCGGCTGAGATTAGGAACCTGCAGACAGCAAAAATATCAGTGCAGCGTACACATCCAATGCTACTGTATGACAGTAAACAAATATAAACCAACTATGTTTTTCTCAAAAATTAAATGTTGTGAAATAAAGCTGCAATCTGTAACTTCCTAAACAAAAATCAGTTCTGGAGAAATTACGTGACAGATCAATGTTCAAAACAGACTCCTTACTTACCCCAATTCACAACAAGATCACTATAATGACTTTACTGTAAAATGTCATGTCTGATTCTGAGGGTAATGTCAGTTTGACCTCAACATACGTAATAAAAAAGTATGTAAAATAACCTGCAGTTTTATGTTTCAAACAGAGATGGTGATAGAGAGACAAAAGTTACGGATTGCAGCTTTAAATATTATGTAAAAACAAAACAGCCTCAGCAGTTGCACAGATGTTACATTTACATATAAACATTTGGCAGATGCTTTAATCTGAAGTGACACTGGATTCAGTCTTCAGATTTGATTTGTGTGTGTGTTTGCTGGGAAGTGAACTCATGAGTTCAGCATTATTAGCTG
Source organism: Chromobotia macracanthus (assembly GCA_036877525.1). Classification (NCBI taxonomy): domain Eukaryota; kingdom Metazoa; phylum Chordata; class Actinopteri; order Cypriniformes; family Botiidae; genus Chromobotia; species Chromobotia macracanthus. The sequence continues at coordinate 2,164,521 of JAZGTH010000102.1, forward strand.
AGCTACAGAAACTCATATTTACATATATTGTAGTAATTTTATTATAACCAGTTAACTGGTGCACTTTTGTTATATTTTTTGTTTTCTAAAAGAATAAAGAGGTAAATGAAAGCTGTAGTGATGATGCATTTAGCTCATCGACAACAAATCTACATTAGAATACATGTTTGCTTTTATGGGAGTTGCCATAGAGTAGAATACAAGATTTATTTCAATACAATGTGAGCACAGAATTAACATAAATATGAATAACTCACCAGCTTCTCCATGCCTGTGGCAAAGACAGGCAGAAGCACCGGGTCCTTTCCAGCCGTCACCATTAAAGCTGGCATCATAATCTATGTAATGACACGTTATATTTATATTTTATAATCTAATCACCAGCTGTGTTATTCAATCACATGTGACTGTATTAAATAAGCTACTAAACACAACATGAAATTCTGTCATTATTTATGTCACAACCTTTGCTGTTCCTCACACAAAGCTGTAATAGGATCTCACTGACGTCATTAAAGGGACAGTTCACCCAAAAATGAAAATTCTTCCATCATTTACTCACCTTTATGTCATTCCAAATCTGTATGGCATTTTTTGGCTTGTGAGGAACACAAAAGATGATATTTTGAAGTATGTTGGTAAACAAACAACTGTGGCACCCGTTAACTTCCACTGTATGGATATAAACCCAATAAACATTTCTTAAAATATCTTCTTTTGTGTTTTACAGAAGAAATAAAGTCATACAGGTTTGGATTGATGTGTGGGTAAGTGATGAAAAGATTTCCATTTTTGGGTGAACGTTCCTTTAATGAACAGAAACGTTTATCAGTATCACACTGCAGCCTGAGTCCCATCGGAGCAGATGTTGGGGAGGAGAGAAGTGAGTCCATCTGCTGTTCTCAGGCCCCATGACTGCATTCGATGTGGAGTGGATTTGCTGGAATGAGGGGCAATGGGGTGTTTTTGACAGTGATGGTGTCAGAGATCTGCTTTTCTGGCAGAGAACCGGAAGCAGTTTGAGGACCTGCTGGACACTTGCCTTGGCCCTTGGCCTGGAACACATCCAGCGCCAGTTTCTCTCTCCATTACGGTACCAGTTCAGAGGCCCCCTGGAACGAAACCAGACCCTGAGTGTAAACATGTCATCTGTATGCAGTGAATGAGTATCAGTGTAAGCAGCCATATATCATCAGAAATGCTTTCCCAGCCAGCAGAAAACGTTCTCAGAATGTGATTAATGTTCTCTAAAAGTTCCCTCAAAGTTATGAAAAACGTACTTGCAGTAATGATAGTAGGACTTTTTTCTAACATTATCCTATTTATCAAAAATGTTATTCTGAAGTAGTTAGTGCAATATTACAGAATTAAAAAATATTTGTTCTTTTAACCAAGCAATAATGATAATACATCTTATAAGCACAATACCATATTTTCTATATGTGATTTTATAATTTACCTGTTTGTGGGTGTTTTATATGTTTAACACTGCTTTACAACAAAATGAATGTAATGTAAATGTAAAAAGTGCTGTTTAAAGAAAATTGAACTGAAGAAATATAAAGCCACATTTGTTGGTCATGGAATGATGTGGCTTTAAAACATATAAAGTCCTATAACAAACTGAACCCTAAATCTAGTCCTAAACCTAAACTGATTGGTTAATAATAATGTCCCAATATGGATGTTAATCCTGGAACACGTCCTGATTGGTTTAAATCACACTGAGTATACAATCACTTCTTACAGATCTACATAACACACAGATCTGGGTGTCATACCTGAAGCCATGTTTAGAGTACTGCTGAACATAGTACTTCAGGGCAAACTCACTCAGTATAGCACTGCGGGGCGGATCGTCAGGTGAGCCCACAAACAACCCCCCTGACAAACAAACCAACAAACAAACAAACGTCACAGTGAGAGCAGAGCAGTCGTATGTACTGTTCTAATAGTCATCTATTCGAATGTATGCTTTTGACAGGTATGTTTTCAAGCCCTAAACTATTATTAAACATAATGACAACAGTTTGAAGCACTTTCTCACCTCTCTTGCAGACACCAGCCGGGTTAAATTCAGGATGATTATTCTGTGACAAAAGCAGAAACATAATGCTTCTTCAATGAAAGATGTGTCGTCTACAAATGTGTAAACAGATGCTTACACAATATTTCCTGACCATGAATAACAGGTTGCATGTCTGTCTGTAGAAATGGCGGCACATAAATCCACTGTTTGTCTTTCTAATACATGAAGCTCAAACAAAAAATAAAAATAAAGCTATTTAGACCCTATTTCCTAAGAATAACATCTTAGAATTAACAATGAAGGTTTAAAAAATGTCTGTTTGATAAATGTCATTAATACGTGTGAACAGACGCTGTGAGGGGTTGCCGACAGTGGTCATGCTCCTCGATCGAGCTGTTTTCTGTGTCAGTTGGGTCTGTGAGTGCCATCAGAATGCAGTGTGTGGTTGTTTTGTAATTCATCACTTCAGGATCACGGTCTCAGATCGGAGCCCTTTAAGAACCCTCATTAAGATGCCGGGTCATTCAACACTGACCGCACAACTCAGATCTCTGATCTTCAGTGCCTGATTTTTTATTGCTGTGTTAAACCATGTAAATATCTCAGATATTTGAGTTACCAGGTTTCTGCTCAGATCTGCCTGTATGTTTGTTCAACACACACATCACAAGGTTCAAATGTGTATGTGTTTTAGAAATAAAAGTGTAATGGCTAAATGCAGTAGCTAACATGAACTATCAAAGAACAATATGTCTAAAATATCTAAAATAGTTTACCGTCACACTATTGCATGTTAAAGTAGTTGAGATGAAGATCGTCCAGAGATCATGAGAGCTCATCAGAGATCATGATCATGAACAGAATTATGAGAGGAAGAGGCTGTTGAAATAATGGCCATCACCAGTTCACACCCACAGAAAAGATCATCTCAGCTTCTACAACACCTTCTCTCTTATCATCTGTGACTTTTGACAGCAGCTCAGGCCTTATCAGAAAACACAGTTACACTGTCTCTGTTTTCAGAAGAACGTGCATTTAACTGCTTCTCACTTCTAGTTAATTCACTAAGGAATTGTTCTGGTTCTGTTTTTACAATTGTGTGACTGGACCCGTTGAAAAGTTCCTAAATAACTCTCTTCTATAAAACACATTTTTCCGCAAACTTTGTACATCATCCGTTCCACAAAACACATGACATGACTAAATATATATAAGACTAAATATATAACAACTAGCTAGAATGTACAATATAAATGTATAATATAACTTACAGTATAACGTATAATATAACTTACACTCTCATAACTTGCTGAGAACATCAGTTTGAAAGTTCTCTCAAGGTTTTTCTCCAGTTCAGACTCTGCAACACCCTGATTCAAGAGACGAGAAACATCATAATCAGCATTAATCTTTTGACCCCTTTAATACAGTTTAGAATGAACATCCCATAATTCACTCACAGGTTTCTGGAAATAGATCTGATAATCAAAGATGGGCATGGCCTTGAGTTTCTCCAGTGGGTTTGTGTTTGGATCCACAGGAAACAGAGGTGTGTTGAGAGACGCCACAGCCCTGCATGTCCGCCCAGAAATATAACCAATGACATAGTTCAATCTTTTTCGATTATAAAGTTATGCATGATCAACACATTGTCTTTGGTTCAACCATTGTATGGTTGCTGGTCTGTCAAACTACACACAATCCCTATAGTAACATTGTTTTGTTTATGATTGTGTGTAAAGCTGGAGAACTGCACCTCACTCTCTCAGGGTGATACTGTGCCAGGTTCCACACCAGAGAACCACCCCAGTCATGACCCACCAGAGTGACCTGAGGAATTCCCTGTGGAATGGAAACCAAACCTCATGTGTGTTCCTGTAGCTCACCTGGAAGAGCATTGTATTAGCAGCACAGAGGTCATGGGTTGAAAGCTGCCTACTGAAAGCTGTCCGACATTTTCCTTTGTGTGATTCACTCAGCCAGGTCCAAAACAAACAGACTGAGTAAATAACAGTTCTGCATATTGGCCAACTCCATGTTTAAACTGTAACCCAGCGAAACATGTCCACTCCAGTTATACAGATTTAAAACACAAAGATCTCCACCATAATGATGTGAGTTTCTCTCTGCAGAATTTAAAGTAGATCATCAGCTGTAGTAATTAGAGGATAATGACCCAACAAAATAACAACCAGTTCACCAAACTCAACTAAGCTGCTCACTGGAAAATCACATAAACTCAACCTCAGCCTTGATGGGCACATGTAACTAAAATGTCAATGAACATAATTAGTTCAATTTAAAAAGTATATAAGTAATAATTTGTCAAAATACTCCAGTAAACAATATATAAAGTAATGCATGTGACCTAATTTTGTATAAAGTTCTGGAAAATACCTATGCATCTGAATACATGATACAGTAGTAGCCGCATCCATGCTAAAGGATGACAAACATTCACATATACTGTCATGGTCATATTTTGAAGGCCCTTGGCTGCCACACAGACTGATGGGTCCAAAAACATCCTGATGAGTGAACTACACAAAGCTTATTTAATCTATTAATCTTTAATCTATTTACGGCCTCTGGCAGTTCTGCTTCTGGTTTCTGGTAATCGAAATCAACGATGTGAAGTGTGAACAGAAGCGCAGAATTAACTTTACACATTACATTCAAGCAGAACTCACACATGGTTTAGAACCATCGAATCAACAGTCAGACAGTTTCTCAACACAGATGTGACATCTTCTGAGTCGGGCTTCAGATAATTAACATGATCATTTTGATGCACATTTATGCATTTGACAGATGCTTTTATCCAAACATTGCATTTGATCAGTATGTGCGTTCTTTGAAAATCGAACCCACAACTTTTTGCGCTGTTAACAGTTTTCTCCCAGTTGAGCTACAGGAGTCAATCTTTATGAAATTTATGAATCAATATTCAAGAATAAATGCTGTCCCCTATTGTATTGTTCCTAAAGACATTTGCAACTTTCACTAAACAGAATGTACTTTGTACTTTGCATTGTGCTATCATCACATCACATTCAAATCCGGCCGCAGGTTCACAACTCACAACTAAACATTGTTTTTTTCACAGATACGCTGTAGATTCATGAGCACAGCACTGACATTTATCAACACAGCTGATAAACACTGTTTCAGCTTTTAGTACAGTGTCCTGATGATGTTCAAGAGCTAATAACAGAACCACACATTACAAATATTAATCAGTTATAGTAATTAATAATAATTAAAGTAATCAAATGAACATACCATCTTATTCAGGAAAGTCACCAGATCCTGAAAATAAGCAAAGAGCGAAACAAAGTTAGCAGGTAAGCGTGTCTATCAATGATGAACTAGGTAAGTGATAGTTACTTGGGTAAGTTAACTGTCTTACCAGCATGATCTGTTCTTGAGAGTACTCCTCAATGTCTATAAAGACCCATAAAAATGAACAATGAAGAAGACTGCAGTAAGACTTGACAAACAATGAAAAATGTGACACGTGTGATCAGAACTGACCTTCAGGTGCTGTGGAATCTCCATAACCCTTCATATCCGGAGCCAGAACTCTGAATCCAGCAGCAGCCAAAGCTGGAATCTGAATCCATCACAAATAAATGGATTTGTACATTTCCTGAAGAACTGCAGAGTGGTGTTGCCTGTGCTGAACTCAGGGCTACAGTGTTGCTATGCAGTTGCTAGGGTGACCAGTTGGATGATTACTGACCTAAGTCTCTGTAACTCTAAGTACTCACCCAATATTAATTGTGATTTGACTGTACAAGCTTTTGGATACCACCTCTGCCCACTCACTGCAAAGACACTGTATCCTCATAACAGTGAGGAGACCTTATAACCTTACTTCCTCAATGCTTCAAACATTAATCTTATTATTCAGAGATTAATAGCATATTCAAGCTCTGTGATTCACTCTTTCATTGGGGGAGAAGGTTGAAGTTCCTCACCTGATACCTCCAGGAGAACCAACTCTCAGGGAATCCATGGCAAAGGAGAACAGGTGGCCCATCTCCCATCTCCACATAGTGGATCTTCACCCCAGGCTGAGGAAGATAAGAACACACTTTCGATTAACACCACCCTGCCATGAAAAGCTTTGACAGAATCAAAGACAGAGTTTTTTCAATTACCTTAATGTTCACGTATCCATGGGTGACATTTTGAGGATCACAAAATAAAGGCTGAAGATTTTTAGTGACCTGTAAGCAGAGCAGGAGTTGATATAAACACGTCACGTGACATGCTCCACATAACACGTGTCCACAGCACACCACTTTAAAATGACATGATTTCTCTACATGAGAACTAAGTGGTTTATGAACAGAATCCTGCACCTCCACTCCTGTGAGCTTCTGGATTTCATGAAGAGCTTCAGTGATGTCACTGATCTGAACAGCTGTGATTCCCAAACCTTCAGCTGTCTTCACGCTTTCTTCAGTAACATCCAACCACATCACCTTAAAACACAAAACATTTACAATCACAGAGGAAATCTTTTAATATAGTGCACCGGACCAGAGGTTTATGTAAAAGTATCAGAAACTGTTAAATATAAGATGTAATACAAGATATATTTGTTACGATATTTTTTACTTTAATTGTTAAGATTATTAGTGACTCTGTTAGATAATTTTCTGCATCTACCTCTTGAGGTTGAACAGCGAGTTTCTTGAGGGCGGTGTTGAAAATATCAGGCTCTGGGATTCGGACACCAGCATCACAAGATCTCACAACCACGTCAAAATGGCTTCCCAAGACAGAGATGATTCTTGCTGTGCTGTCTCTCTGATCGCTGTCATCCACCCAGATGTTGGTCAGGACGCAGGTGGCGATGCCTCAAGAGAAAGCCAAGAGTTATCACAGCAAGAGCTTATGGAAAGATATTCTCTCTGCAACATGAATTCTACAAAAATACCGTGATGACGAAGGACAGCAGCAGCATCAAGAATCGGTTTATTGAATTCAACCCGCCTGATTTCATCCAAAAGCTTCTGAATGGAGAACTGAGCTGGTAAAGTCAAACCCTGCTCAGATGCCACCTTCCGACATTCATTCTCAAACTCAGGGATCATCTGCAAAGTTCAACATAACACAATAAACCCAAATACGATACACAGCTTATGCAGATGTATGTTTATTTGTACTATAACCTTGCTAACTTCAAGATTTTATTTTTTATTTGAAGTGGTCAAAGCTGCAATCTGTAACTTTTGCCTCTCTACCGCCGCCTCTGTTTAAAACCTAAAACTGCAGGTTACTTTACCTTTACTTACTCTTGGTCAAATGAAGCAACACTAACACTTCCCAGGAAATCAAGCTCAGTTTATCATCATTATTATAAACGTACAGCTTGTTTTGAACATCTCTCATGTTCTTGCTCAATAATAACTTTTGTTTATTTCTAACAAAGGATGGCTTGTGAAATCAGACACATTTTGCAACGTGTGGCGTCTTTTTTTCAGCTCAAGGGGATGAATTTCGTCTTTCGCGAAGTTGCAACACCGTTGCGAGGGTTTTCACTTCGTTTATTTAATGTTTGTGATGTTGAAGGTGGATGCATGGCCGGCACTCACCTGGGCTAGAGTCATCTCCCCTTTCTCGGCGCGGTGCAGGCAGTTATCACTGCCGGCTTTGGTAATGACATTGCTCATGAAATCCCTGGAGCAAAAGAGTTCATGCCATTCAGTTCACAGCGGTTTCTCCTCTGGTGCACATCAAAAAAGCGACATTAAAGGCACCTACCTTGAAATATCGAGAGTTTTCTCAAAGTTTTGAAAACTTTGGGCAAGTGAAGGAGTCGCGACAGTCCCCCAAAAGCTGAAAATCACTGCCTTCTTCATCACCGCTGCTTTTACTCCCTTATTCAAAAGCAGAGGAGAAAACGGAGCACTTTAGTGATTTATTTGACAACTTTTACACCTTGCAAGTGTTTCGGGACAAAGTTCGTCACGTGATCGCAGCTCTGCACCGATTACCGTTTTCGGCGGATTGTAATGCGTCGAAACGAGACGGTTATGCGGTAATCGCAGTAACTTGTGACGCTAACGCTGCTCCTGGATCTGTACAGCGGCGCTTTATGCGCCCTTCCGGAACTCTTACTGCGCGTAAAGGGAGAGAAAACGCGAGATACTATGGCGAAGGCATTCCTCATGAATAATGTATTAGGACGTCGCGTGACGTTTGCCCATGCAAATATCCTATTGGCTGAAGGTCTTGCGATTGTTGGCGTATTAACGAATCCTGATGCAATGAAGGCTTGACTTATGAATATTAACTAGTTCACGCCCTAAATACCGAAGGGAGGTTACCGAGTAACGGAAACTACTATGGGACTAATAGTCTCTAAAAAACAAAGCTAACCTCTGGCATCATTTTCTCTCCAGCGTTTGTTGTAACTTTATAACTCTGTAACTTTGTACTGCACTTTTCTTGTTATGGCCTCCCTACGTCGCTTTATTGTTTTCCTCAGCTTGTAAGTCGCTTTGGATAAAAGCGTTTGTTAAATGCCTTAATGTAAATGTATTTATCATATATAATATATCAATATTATAACATATTTTGTACCATATTGAAATCTCAGGTGCGCTGCAGGTGTGATGGGGAATGTAAACAGAAATCCAGTTCTTTGTAAATGAACGTATGACGCATTTGCCATTTTATTTTATTTGATTTGATTTTATTTTATTTGATTTGACACTGACCCTAGTGTTGTTCTGTTTGTAGACTTGAGGGTGCACACGTAATGTTTTGCAGAAAAAGGTGGCGCGTTATTTTAGTCGTCAACTTCAAAAAAAAAAAAAAAGTTGGCGTGTCCCCACTGTAAGACACAGATCAAAAAACGAGAAAGAAAGAAAGAAAGAAAGAAAGAAAGAAAGAAGGAAAGAAAGAAATGCAATGAAATGAAATAAAATAAAACGATTTTCTTTACAATGATGGGAAGTGTTATATACAATTAGGCTCCGCCCACCGCCCTGAACGGAGACGCACCGTAACGTGATTCGCTGTCTGTGCCTCAGTGACGCGCGGCGCGTGCACGCGCATGACGTGAACAAGCCACCTTATTTAAACAATCCTCGACTTGTGCACACAGCCGCATCACAATCACCCATCAATGTCACTTCTGAAGACTCTGCTGCTGGTGTGTCCTCTTGTGGGAAACGTCACACCCGGTGAGTGCAAAATGACTCTTTTATTCTTGTAATTGTGCATGATTTTATGATTATTGTACCCCATGTTCATTTTGTCTGCATGCCACAAACATGCTGCACGAATTCTAGTGGTAACATATTTAAATCAGATCAAATGTGCACACTTACAGAATGTTTCAGTACTTTCAGACTCTTTACTTAAATCTGGAAATAAACTGAGAGGTTTGCAATTTTTGTAAATGTTGTTAAAAGTGAAAATGTATCATATTCTGCATGTCTAAGTCTTCTAAGCTTTCATATTTCTAGATTTTTTCTAGACTTCTAGAGCTCACTGTTCTTTTAGCATAAACGATATTTCTGTGCATTGTTTCCAGTGTAACTCGTCTGCTTCCTATTTGAATTCAGTTATGGTGTTTCCACCCTCTGTATCAAGAAACAATAAACATCACAAATCACAGGCGGGCTGGATTAATTAAAGCTGACTGCAGTGATTAAGGAATGAATAGTAATTACATTGAGGGGGCAGATCTTCATGGCCAGCCTCTTATTTTACACAGTCATAACTCAGTTAGTGTGAGTGACCCCGACTGCCACCTGTTTAATGTTGTCCATTCTCCACCTCTCCTGAACATTTATCAGACACATCTTAATCCGTTACTTTTAAAGGCAGCGTAGGTGATTTTCTTCCAGAAATAGTTTTTTTGTTATGCTCTTCTCTTCACATCCTGATAGTAATCACTAAGTGAAGTAGTTGAAATATATTAATTTAAATATATCCGTGGAAGGCGTGAGATCATAAAATGTTTGTCCAATCATTGCATTCGGTCTTAATTCAATGATAGGATGTCCTATTTGCCTGTCAAACAATGTTTGTGTTTATGTGTATTGGAGGAGGCGTGGCTTTGGAGAGCGCTCAGATGGGAGGGGGATCTTATGCTTTCAAAGCTAGTTTACTGTTGCTAGCCTCTCTGAAATTGCCTACTGTACTTTTAAATAAATTGTTGTTACTTCAAGTTGCCATGACACAAAGTAAACACATATTCCATAATGCATTGGAAATAAGCATTGAATGAAAGTCTTAATTGTTAAGAGTGTTATTATTGTAAATAACATCAATATTTCTTACAGTATTCTCAGACGGTTGGACTCATGCACATGCAGAAGAAAAACTCTTTAAAAAACTCTTCATCAGCTACAATAAGTGGTCCAGACCGGTTCGAAACATCAGTGATGTAGTTATTGTGAAGTTTGGCCTCTCTATCGCCCAGCTTATTGATGTGGTAAGCTGCATGATTTGCATGTTTTTGATGTTACAATACATTGCAATACAAGGCTGATGAGTTATATTGAAATAATTAAGCAGCGTCTCATAAATCAAAGCATACAATATAATCTAATGTGATGTATGGACTAACACATCCAAATGTAATAATGAAGAAGCATCAGAAAATGCTTTGAATGGTCAGTGTTCTCTGCACTTGACATGTTCTGAAACAGCGTATTCCTGTGCATAAGTAAATGCCACAGTGATACAGTTGCCATAATGTTTCATGTGTCTATGGCAGGGGTCTCCAGTCCATGTTCCTGGAGGTCCACAGAGCTACAGAGTTTAGCTCTGATCTACTCAACACACCTGCCTGGATGTTTCAAGCAGGTCCAAAGATCTTGATTAGCTGCTTTAGGTGTAATTTATTAGGGCTGGAAATAAACTCTGCAGGTCTGTGGACCTCGTTGAAGACCTTAGGTCTATGATATTCTGGTCCCTAGATATACCTGGGGCCTAATGGGGCGCAAAACAGGGCCTCAATAAACTGTCCAATTTCAAAAGAGTTTGCTTTCAAGTCTCTCTTCCCTAGATGTGGCATCCAGTGACTTCAAACATCAGAATCTTAGACTGAAGAATTGTGAACGTTTAACTGACCCTTATTCAGATCTCACCCTGTCCTTATGCGATTAATTAGCTTAAACAAACTGACCTTTTCTGATATTGTTACAGGATGAGAAGAATCAAATGATGACAACCAATGTCTGGCTGAAACAGGTGATACTCTTCATATTTAATTTTGTGATATGTAAATGATATTTTGTTCTAGGAAAATGATTGAATGGCTATTAATATCACAAGGTAACTTTGGATAAACCTTTATGCTGAAATAAAATGGTATAATTACATTCTAGAACAAAAGAAAGCAATTAAATATGAAGGGTAGTTTTAATTATTTTTAAAGCATAGTTCTTACTGGCTGAACGCATGTACAACCACATTAATAATGAATTTAGTCAATGTGTTGTATTTTTTAAGATCAATATCAGTTAATCATGTTAACTGTCCTAACTGATGATCAGGAGGAAGTTTTAATGAAGCAGCATTTAGCCTAATGGTGATCAGACATTTGGTATTGTATGTTAGGATCGTATGTTAATAAGGGACCCATTACTTAAATCCAGTGACCTTGATTTACAAAATATATGTTTTAATATTTGCTGTTTCATTTCTTCTTTTTTCCAATAAAAAGAAAATATTTCTATAATCATTATAGATATTATACTATATATTACTATATGTGTGTGTGTATATACTATATAAATGTATATACTATCATTTATTTATTTTCACCAATACATATGGTATGTAAAAATTGTCAAAAAGCCAAATGTACTTTCTCTCTGTGACTTTGCCCTTTGTAGGAATGGAGCGATTATAAATTACGCTGGAATCCGTCTGATTATGATAATGTAACATCCATTAGAGTCCCATCGGAGATGATTTGGGTCCCTGACATTGTTCTGTACAATAAGTAAGTACTGATCTGCATTCCTGTAACAGCAGTAAAGATCAACTGTAAAACACATGCCGTGTGCAGTAAAACGCTGTTGAAATGGTGATCCTGGATATTTTGGTTAGCTTGTTAAAAACATTAAAGGTTGTAGGTAAAAACAGTCTTGTTAAAAAGAGTGTCCGTGTTTTAATGCTCCTTTAACATCTGCAGCCTGGAGATCCAGTGCTGACGTCCGCATTTACTCTGACTGCTGCGGCTGTAACAGCATTACATGCCGTGAAATATGTTATTTAAAAAGTTGGACGTTGTAATCTCCTAATAAAATGTCAGGTGATTCATCTATTTTCAGAAACATTGTGTGTCTTTATCTTGGAGGCAGTTTTAATCTTAACACAAGAGAAATTGAGTTCTGCTTGCATCATCATACTCCTGAAGCAAAATACGAAAGAAGCTGCAGATATTTAAAGTAATTATTACAGAACATCCAGCCAAAGGCATGAGGAAAGTTTCACACCAAATAGATTCCAGACACTTCCTGCATTTCATTTCAATTTTTGTGTAATCACCTTCAAAGGGTTCATAACATACATTTGTAATCATTTTATTTTTTTCCCTGAAGTCCAAGTACAATGTTTTGAATCTTTTTCATTTAAACCATTTTTCACCTTTTTCACTCTCTGACCTTTAGAAATAAACAGGCGTTTTGAATTCCAAAAGTTACATTATGTTTCCATAGACATATGAACTTTTTCATCCCAAATGAAAAAAGAATTCCTTACTGTTGCTAATGTTCATTTAAAGTTGCTTTAATGATTGACCTTCCTCTGTGATTGTTGTGTACAGCGCCGATGGCGAGTTTGCTGTCACTCACCTGACCAAAGCCCACGTGTTCCACACAGGAAAGGTGAGCTGGGTTCCTCCAGCCATCTACAAGAGCTCCTGCAGTATTGACGTCACCTTCTTCCCCTTTGACCAGCAGAACTGCAAGATGAAGTTCGGCTCCTGGACCTATGACAAGGCCAAAATCGACCTTGAGCAAATCGAGAACACGGTGGACCTGAAGGATTACTGGGAGAGTGGAGAATGGGCCATCATGAACGCTGTGGGAACCTACAACACAAAAAAATACGACTGCTGCCACGAGATCTACCCCGACATCACCTACTTCTTCATCATCCGTCGTCTTCCTCTCTTCTACACCATTAATCTCATTATTCCCTGCCTGCTCATCTCCTGTTTGACTGTGCTGGTGTTTTACTTGCCTTCAGAATGTGGAGAGAAGATCACGTTGTGTATTTCGGTTCTTCTGTCCCTCACCGTTTTCCTCCTGCTGATCACAGAGATCATTCCCTCCACGTCGCTGGTCATTCCTCTGATCGGCGAGTATCTTCTCTTCACCATGATCTTCGTCACCCTCTCAATAGTCATCACTGTGTTTGTGCTAAACGTGCACCATCGTTCTTCCAGCACCCATAAGATGCCCCGCTGGGTCCATTCAGTCTTCCTGGATGTAATCCCTCGCTGGCTTTTCATGCGACGTCCAGAACCCAATCATAAGCGTCAGCGACTGTTCATTCTGCAGGAGAAGAGCAAGATGTCTGACCTCAGAACTTCCAAAAGTTGGTTGCAGCAGGAGAGAGATGTGGCTGGAAGAGGCTGTCAGGAGAGGGAGTTTGGGGTTGGGATGGGAAATCCCATCTCCTCTCCACCTGCAAACTCTCTTCAGGTGTCTGACTCAGAGCCATTACTCCAGAGGTATGAGCTTCAGCAGTTAGGACACACGGTGAATCCCTGCAGACAGTGTCCAGCAGAGTTTGCTAATCTTGTGTCCGAGTGCAGTCTGAGGTTCTCACCAGGTGTGCTCCAAGCTCTGGAGGGCATGCAGTACATCGCTGATCACCTGCGGGCAGAGGATGAAGATTTTTCAGTAAGTGGACATTTCATCATTGTATCCCAGCTAACAATTTTAGGTTGCACATAAATATATTTAGACCACTTGTGATGCTACCAGGGTGTGAAGAGTCTTTCAGCCAACAACAAACAGTGCTTCTGCCCTGTCTTTGACATGCTGGGATGTGTTTTCATTGATAAATCCGAACATGAACCTGTGGTGAACACTGCATCATTTACTCATCAGCATGATTCTGTGCAGGACTGTGTTGTCTGATCGTGTTTTGTCTTGGAGCAGGTGAAGGAGGACTGGAAGTATGTGGGGATGGTGATTGATAGAATCTTTCTGTGGATGTTCATCATCGTGTGTCTGCTGGGAACCGTCGGCCTCTTCCTGCCTCCCTGGATATCGGGAATGATCTGAGCATTCGCTGTAGATACAAAGACACAGACCCTGCTAACAAGGATCAGAATGGATCTCAGAGTGTTGGCAAATGTTCTCTAATGGTTTTCTCAACATTATCAAAAATGTTCTTGCATTAACATTCAAGATATTATCAAGATATTATTCTTAAGTTTGTAGTGGAACATTTTAAAAACATTAGCATTTAAACAAGTTTGAATAACAGTCTTATAACCAAGCATAAACGTTAATACTTCTAAAAACTGGATGTTTTGAACATTCCTGGATCGTTCATAATAACATTTATAATGTTTTTGTTACGTAACAGAAACATTAGAGAAATGTTCTTACAATCTAAACTTGTTAGCTGGTGAGCAGTTTCAGAAGATCAGATGCTGAGCTCTTCAGATGTTTGCAGACTTCTGTATGTTTTCATCTGTCTTTGATGAGCTGAGGTGATGTAACAGTGATAGATATATGCTCCTTCTGGGTTTACTTGGGGACGCAGTTCATTGTTACAGTACAGAAAACACAGCTCACCTCTCAGTAAATGTCCTGGCATTTAACACTATCAGACTGCACACCGCCCCATCTTCTCCATGCATAAAGAGCAGAGACCCTCGCTACAGCAATATGCAAAATTAACCTTTGAGAAAGAGGTGCCGCTTGCATGACCCTGACTGATGGCAGTTCAGTCTTTACCCTTTACCCAGCTGTTAAATGAAGTGTAGATTACGTCCTGTGCTGCTTTCAACAGCAATTATCTGCAAGGTCAGAAGGCAACATATTTATTTCTAACTTTCCACAAATCTTTGATACAGCAACATGCAGCTCTATTGATGTTGCAGAGGTTGTATAATTATGAAAGTTCAGGTCTATGAACCATGTGGGTCAATGATGAAATAAAACCTTGAGTTGCATAAATGTCACTTGTTACTTCTGCACTGAGCTCAAAACTGTTCTGCGAAATAAATAAATGTGTATCATATAAATCAAGTATTAAAATATAAATCTTATATAACCACTAAGACAAGCCTTGTCTTCTGTAATCAGAATCAATCGCCACATTAAATTAGTGTGCCCTAACAGCTCAGTTATGTTTGCACAATTTAAAGCTGAAACTTCATTGTAAGTAGCTGGACTGTAAACATTTTTAACGCTTTATGTGACGACCCTATTGTGACCAGTTGTCGCCCCCTGCTGACGGTGTAATAAACAACAATTACAGAAATAACCACAGAATCACACCATTTTGATTTCTAAACCCTTGAATGTCATGCAAATGAATCCAATATAATCAAATCATACGTTTTATATGTTTTTTAATGAAATTATAAATAAAGTTATGTTTGGCTCTATTAAATTTTCTTTGGCAAGACATTTCTTTTTATTGGCACAATCTTTATAAAATGATCTTTTATAAACCTTTGCCAGTAATTATGCACTTATGCAGTAATTGAACAACTTTCATTGAGGAACTTAATTGGTTAAGACACATTTAAAGTATTTCTGTGATTCAGATTGTTTACTTTCTCTACAAATACACGTGACTGTTTAGAGGGAAAATTAAACAGACTTTTGAAATGAAAATGTTCACAATTCCAAAACACAAAAATATATTTGATATGGAAAGCACTGCTCCCATTAATAAACATAAATAAAAGAGATAAAAACTAGTAAGTCATTTAGAACTATACTCTATAGACAAGCACACATTCAGCATCAGTCATCAGAGCTGGAGGTGACGGGTCTGGCTACATTCGCTCGTACTCTGGCCTGATCCACAGCATCCAGAAGGTTCTTGGAGTCCATGGCGAGTGTGTGAGCGGCTGACAGCATCTGTTTCTTACACTCGTCCTTCAGAGATGTGACTGCATTCTGCTGCGCCAGACGCATCTTACTGATCAGCTCGGACAGATCCTTATTCAACAGCTTCTCAGTTCCTTCAATCTGAGGGACGTACAACAACATTAATATAGTTTAAAATTCAATGTATGTCAACTGTGTTTGAATGGGCACCTCAGCAGTTTAGATCAAATTTGTGCTCTTTGTGGCCTATAAATCTGTCAAAACGTCTTTAAAGCTGCAATCTGTAACTTTTTTGTTAAAAATAAACCAAAATCAGTTATTGAGCAGGTACATGACAGATCAGTGTTCAACATGATCTCCTTATCTTACCCTGATCCACAACTGTTTATAATAATGATTTGTAATTTGAGCTGTCGGGTCTGTGTTTTTCCAGGAAAAGTCAGTTTGACTTCAATGCATGTCAAGGAAAGTACATAAAGTTGTATAAAATATGTTTCAAACAGAGATGGCAGTAGAGAGGCAAAGTTACGGATTGCGGCTTTAAATATGAATAAAATGCAGTATGTTTTATCTTAAAATGTAGGTTTATCCAAAACATTTTACTGTATTATTGTATAAAAATGTAATAATATATTATATTATAAAAAATGTAATAATCTTTAGTGTATAGAATGACGATGAACTCATTATTTTGTCACAGATGTGATAATCACTAATATTGTGGCTGTATTTTTGGTGTGTAAGGACTGTTTGAGTGACGTGTGTGTCACCTCCGTTCTGATGGACTCATGCAGTGTTGGGAGGATGTCATCAACACTTTGGATTAGACTGCGCAGCGTCATTCCTACCGACTAGCAAATAAGACAATAACAATCTTGTGTCATTTAAGAAGAGGCAAGTCTAAAATAAAAACAAGAAGTTATGTTTAATGGTGTGGTAAGTGATTTCTGAGAAATGCTGTTGACAATTGAAATAATGAGTAAAAGCTGGCAGACATGCCCCCTATTGCTGATTGGCTGAGAGTGTTATGTTGTTGTGGTGATCGGTCTGATTCACTTTGTTTTTACTGTATTTTAAAATACACACAGAACAGATATCTAGTAAATATTTATGACATTGTCTGTTTGGGTGTTTTAATTGGTTTCGAATTTCAATAGTTTAATGTTAAATGAAATAAAACAAGAAGTTTCAAGTTCACTGACCTTCACCACGTTGACATACTCTGAGGCTGGTAATGTGTTGACATCATTCTTCAGCTGGACCACCACCTTGACCATCTCCATGACATTATGGTAGACCTTATCATCGGTGCGGTCCAGCTCAGCTGTGGGTGCTGGCTGTGATGAAACTCAGTGTTAGGACACATAGCAAATCATTTACATCTATATATGAAACTATTGCATAGCATCTTATTTACTCCCAAAAGCTCATTTAATTTGCATTTGGTGCTTTGTTAGGGTTAATCTAAGATAAGAATTTTAAGTTGTTAGTTATTTCTACGAAGTTCTAGGAACGTTTAAAACGTCCAGTGTTTTAGACATTAAATTAACATCACTGCTTGGTTATAAGACAAAATGTTTTAATTCTATGACGTTTTAAAAATGATCCACCAACTACTTAAAAATTATGTTTTTGATATTTATGATATATACAGTACCACTATGTTCTGCTAACGTTTTTAGCCAACATTCTGAGAATGTTCCCTGTTAGCTAGGAAATCTGACTGCATAATTTAGAGACAGGAGATTAGTTTCATTTCACATTTAGCAGAGCTCTCTGAAGATACAGAGGAGAAAACCTTCCTTAATCCGCTCTCAACTGACCCATTAGTGGACTTCAGAAGGCCCAAAGCTCATCAGGTTTGAGTCACAGATGTCCCAGTAAAACCTGCTACTTTGATTGCTGCCATCTGCTCGTCTGGAAACTTCCAAAGGATGGCTAACACCTTTACACAGCGCTCATCAAAGAGCTCAGAAACTGATGCTTTAAGCCCATGCCAAACCACATTAAGAGAGCAATTACCTGAGCAGAAACCCGGGGGGGTTTCTCTGGTGGACCCTGGAAATGAGCTGTGAGAGAAACAATATGAAAGGACATTAGAAGAAGCTTTAATATGTACATTAGACCATGCCAGCTAACAGAGAATGTTCTCAGAACACTGGCCTATGTTCTCTTAAAGTTCTCACTTTTTCTTAAAGTTCTCTTCAAAAAGTTATAAAAAATGGTGCCATCAGTGTAAGTAAACGCAGTTGTCTGATAAATTGGTTGGTCGATTTACATTTTTAGATGGAGGTTTAGCAAAGGATCAATTGTATGTAAACAAAACATGACCAACCTTGTTCAGTCTCATCTGTCGACATCTGAAAGACAGAAAAGGTCAATGTAAGTCAGTCTGCTGTGATTATAAGGGGATGCCAAAAATATTAAGAAAGATTTCAATATTTATCACATTACCACTTTGGCCGTTGAGTTATCATTAGCAAATGGATCCTGAAAGATGTAAGAAGAAAGATGACACCAACAAGCGGTTGCTTTTGAGAACTGTTGAACATCACGCTGCATCACAACTCTGACTTTAGTGATGATAACTAACCAGAAGTTTCTCTTCTTTCTCCAGCCACTTATTGTCCTCCAGCATTTCCTGTTTCTGCCTCTTTAAGGTTTCCTGCACTTGCTGGCGCTCCAGATCCCAGAGTCGCTGGGCATCTTCTCTGCTGCAGGGCTCTGAGAAACCCCGTTCCTTCACAAACACACAAACACTCGTTCACATGCAGTACAGAGATACAGGCCATGATAAGTGAACAAACAGAATTATTGCAGAGTAAAAACAAGCTTAAACTTTCCACATATCATACAACAGCTTTCTCACTGCACTCAGTCGATGAAGCAAGTTACTGTAGCTGGTGGCCAAAAAACAGAAATAAGAGTCTTGTATTTTTGTTCAGAACGTAGTTTTTTTGTGTGGTAATCACCACCTCCCAAAAAAGAAGTGTGCTTTAAGTTCATTTTATTAAGTGTACTTCAGTTCAAGTATATTTTTCATAATACTTCATGTAATAAGTACCCATATTACTATAGTACTGTTTCAATACTGCTTGCAACTAAATTGGCCCAGTTTTTAGAGTTTACAACATTTACAACAGTAGTAGCCTAATCTTTGAGTACACAGCACAGCTAGTTTTCAGCTGAGTACGTAAAACATAGACTGAAAGTATACTGTCTTGTTTTTAGTTTAAAGGACGTATACTAAAACAGCATCCTTAAATAAACAAAATGTATTTTTTAAGGGCTACGTTACAATTAACCCAAAATGTTAAATGAGTAAATTTTCGTGTGTGCATTTTTATTTATTTTATGAAATGTGGATGTGTAATAGGATTTTTGCATTGCTCTGCACGACACACAGCAGCTAAACTAATGAAAGGGTTCAAATGTGATCTTTGCAGTGCTCTCACCACTCCACCGCCGCGGTGCGGGGACCGGGGCAGCGTCGCCACGCCGGACATCAGAGCGCTGCAGCTGTCCGGAGGACTCGTGAGAGACGGTGTGCTAACACACAGAGAGTCCGGCAGCTGCAACATTTGTGAGAAACAGACAGACAAGCAAAATGAAACCGCACATTACAACACATTCACACAACATGACGACTCGGGCAGTCTGTGAACAAAAAGCTGATACTGATATCATTTTACATGCATCACCAGCAGAGTAATACATACAGAGCATACAGAGTAAAATATGATATAGATGTAATGGAGGTCGTTTAAGTATTTAAACCACCAGCTGGTTCTTCTCAGACTGCTGGAAAGATGAAAATGGACACAGATAAAACAATTGTTGATCTACACTAGAGCCACCACACAGCATAGCTCAGATCATTTCACCTGGTTTTCATGAGCTAAAATGTTCCGAGATATGTTGGCAATTCTGAGCGCAGTTTGACATGTTGAGATTTATTGTAGTAGAAACATCTCAAAAGTAAGAGCTCTTCAGCAAAAGTCTCCATTTAATCTCACAGCAGTTTAACAACTGAGATATTAAAGAAATGTCTGTGATTTTCCATCGACATGTAAAACATCACAGTGGAGATCTGCTCTTATCCTACAACAAAGAAAAATCACCTGAATGTGCAGATGTGATCCCAGAGTGTTGAAACGCGACCTCATTCTTGATGGCTTTTCACAAAACGAGAATGAAGAGTTGATTTTAGAAACAGTACGAGAACAAAAGCATGGGAGAACTTCTGAGAAAATAAGACAGATACCTTTGGGGGAGCGTCCACAGATGATGTTTTTGAGAGAGTACTGATAGTACGAGCTCGTTCTTTTTGCTGGTCTTCTTCTACTTCCTGCTCTAATTTGTAGACATCACTGTTGAGGAACAAACAAACCAGTTTATCCCATTTATCTTTACCAGCACATGAAGGAAATGAAAGGAGTGCTCAGGTGTGTTCAGCTGGAGAACAATGTCAGGGTAAATTAAAGATGGGAGATTTTTGGGTGAAATAACCCTTTACATACTATTTTATATTAATATATCTTTTAAGTAGTCTAAATATGTTTAAACATTTATATATCTTCTGTGGAAGGTGCAGTTACATTTGGTCTGAATGTCATGATAGGATGTCCTGCTTGCCTGCCAAACTATGTATGCATTCATGTGTTTGTAGGAGGTGTGGCTTTGGAGGGCGCCCTAAAGGGTGGGGGGGCTCTTATGCTTTCAAAGCTAGTTTTCTAATGCCTCACTACCTATAAGTGTGTGTTAGAATAATCCGGGGTACAATGATATCATACAGATGGAACAGACATTGGGGATGTACCTCAGTTTACACACTAGCTGGGTAAAGCTGGGCCTCTCTCGAGGGTTGTAGGACCAGCAGCGGGTCATGAGAGAGTAGAGGGTGGGTGGGCAGCGCTCAGGTTTGGGCAGACGAACGCCCTGCTCCAGCTGGTTGATCACATCCTTGTTCTCCAGCCAGAAGAATGGCTGCTGGCCTCGACTCATGATCTCCCACATACAAACAGCTTGAAGAAAACCACAGGAAATCACAATCAGGAAGTACAATATGTGCACAACAAGTTCAGACATGATACATGTGATGTTTCTTTTTCAAACGTAACATTCAGCAACAATGTTTTCATAATGTTTCCGCTATTAAAAATGTAATTTTGAAAGTTTCTGGAGCATTTAAAACCATTTTTAGATGTTATATTAACATTATTGTTTGGTTATATGAACGTTATTCAAACATTTTGTTAATTCTGTAACATTTTAAAAACATTCCACTACTTAAGAATAACGCTTTTGATATATCATCTATAATGTTAGAAAAATGTTCTACTAATGCTGATATAGCGTGACAAAAACGTTCTAATCGTGTTACTGCAAGTACATTTTAGATAACATTGAGAGAAATTTGAGAAAACATTAGCTAATGTTTTAAGAACATTCCCTGTTTGCTAGGTTATGATTTTTTGCTAATTACAGGGATCAACAGCTATTGAGACACAAATGTGTTTGGTAACAGGAAGTTGGAATTCAGAAAACTGAACCTGAAGTTGATTTATTGCACAATATGAGCAATGATTCAGATTGTGGTATGAACCTGATGCAGCACGCTTTTATTACAGCAGACTATTATGATTAGTCACATGACGTGCATTCATATCACTGATTCAGATTCACTAACCGAACATCCAGACATCACTGGCTGATGTGAAGCGTCTAAAGTTGATGGACTCGGGGGCCATCCATTTGATAGGCAATCGACATACAGATGCTTCAGAGAGACACAAACACTGTCACATGAGCTCTGCATCAGGCAAATGTGATTCAAGTCAGATCTGTGACAGCGAGTGAGATGGAATTAAAGTCTTGCCTTTATAATACTCCTCTTCCTCGATATATCTGGACAAGCCGAAGTCTCCCAGCTTTACACAGTCTGGTTTAGCAACCAGCACGTTTCTCACAGCTATGTCTCTGCACACATTACATATACAACAAGCCATTATGTAAGTTGTTAGTGATGTAGCCATTTTGGTTTGCCAAAGAACTCTTCTGTCAAAGGTTCTTTATAAAAACATTTTTTTTATCTGGCACAGACATAGATTTATTTCATTATTTATTTATAATTATTTTAAGACGTTGTGGAAAGTCTAACAGCAGCTGTTTAATCTGTGTGGTGTACTCTCGTCTAAAGGTGGATTTGTCTCATCTAAAGGTGGATCAGCTGTATTCTTGTACCTGTGCACCATGTTGATGCCCTCTAGATAAGCCAGAGCTTTACTGATCTGCAGGCTGAACAGGGTGAGAGTGACATTGGTGAGTTTGTGCTGGTTCTCTGTTAGATAAGTTCCTAGCTGAAGAATACATGGAAGAAATAGTATTACAGTAATATCTGAGGAAGAGTATTACGAACGAGCTGCAGGCCATGAGAAGGATCTCACCTCTCCATACTTATAGAGCTCCATAACGATCCACACTGGATCCTCTTCTATAATTCCTATGAGTCTGACGATGTGTGGATGGTCCAGTTTCTTCATGATCACTGTGTGAAAACAGTCATTAAAGGGTTTTATCATTTTATTCAAACATCTGTTTAATTCCACAAGTGGAAACGAAACATCTTACAAGCTTCACTCATGAACTTCTCCTTGACTTCCGCTGAGCAGTCCTTGCATGTTTTCACTGCCACACTGACTCTCTCTCCGCTCTGAGAAAAGACACGTCACAACAGCAGCTGTGATGCATTTATCGTCACTTATTCTAATTGTTTATATTCACGTCACTGTGGATTTGGTGTCATGGTTCACTCACTTTGCTCTTGTAGATGCCTTCATTAACTTCTCCGAAGAAACCTTCCCCCAGAATCCGACCGAGGACCACGTCGTCCCTTGTGAAGCTAATTTTAACAGCTGAAATTGAAAGTGTTTTCGTTTTGAGTTTTGCTGTGTTAACACATCCTGTTTTACTCTATACGTGTGTAGTTGTGTGTTATCTGTGGCGTCTGCGTTTAATCTCTGGCAGTGTTTGCTCTGCATGCATCACTATATATATATATATATATATATATATATATATATATATATATATATATATATATATATACTGCATGCATAATTAGGGTTATAAGCAAAACATGTTACAATGCAGAGACCAAAATATCACCAATAACCAGCCAAGTTTTGCACAGACAAGCACTGCTCACACTTTTATTGCAGATGACTTATTATAGACCCCATGAACTAGGAGTTATTAGTATCATGTATTTTTGTGGCTGAACTTCAGTTTAGAAATGGTTTGGTGTAAACGGACGCCACTGATATTAATAAAATTAAATCTTCTATAATATTTACATTTATGTATTTGGCAGATGCTTTTATCCAGAGTGACTTACAGTGTATTCACAGTACATATTTTATTGGTACACATGTTCCCTGAGAATCGAACCCACAACCTTTGCACTGCTAACACAGTGCTCTACCAATAGAGCTGAACTATTATTTTTCTGCTCTTACTTGTAACTGGTTTATCTTCTGGTATTTCTGCATATATATCTGAATCTGTTAACAGAAACAAACAGTTTTTCAACAATTCATCTTTTAGAAACAACGTGTATACTGGAAATGTTAAGAAAACATTTGTTTTACATACTTGTGTTTTTCCTGGCAGAACTGGTGTGTTCTTTATCTCTGTTTAACATAAGATTTAACAGATTTATCAAGACCAAGAACAATAATAATTTAATTATAATGTGTATTTAATATTTTACAATATTATAAAGAAAATAATGTTACAAAACAATAATATCAAACTTTAAAGTGGAACAAGGCAATGAGACATGTGTAGATCTAAAAGGCTTGTGCATCACAAATATGTAAAATAAAACAATAATAATAAAAGAAGTGAAAAAATGAAAATGGTTTGGTTTACCTGCAGGGTAATGGAGGTAAAGAATGTTTTTCTTTTTTATCTGGTCAACAGAAGAGTTAGTATGTTATTAGTAAGATATAGCAACATATCTAATAACCATGGCAAACAGAAAGAAATACTGTTTCTGTACTGGTATCTGTGGTTTTATTTATTTAGGGCATGTGATGGTGGTGGCATAATTTATTGGTGAATGTGAAATGAGTGTTTGAACAGTTAATGCTAAAGACACACACGTTAACTTATCTATCTAAATGGGAATATTTCATAGTTTTCTATTGTTTCTATATGCAGCTAATTTTTATAGTATTTTTTTACAAATGAGGACGTCCCAGATTAGTCAGGTTTTGCTTACTTTTGGGTATTCAGATGGTTTGGTATATATGGTCCCCAACATATAGTTAAGTAAAAACACCTGTAGTGTACCTGTAGTGGGTCGCACTATTACAGACGTCCTGGTGTCGCGCTCTAAACGACAATAACCATCAATTAAATCAGCCATGTTTTCTCCAATGGACAGAGAGGCAGTGCTTATAGATAACGGCTGCAACATAAAGACAAATAAAAGATTGAAATACTTTCCATAGTGTTAAACAGACTGTTTACAAATCAAGTAGCATATACGTATGAATATATGTATAAATATATATAGGAATATATGTCTGTTTTTTACCTGCTTTGCTCCGTCTATATCCACATGTATCAGTACTTTGCTGTTGTTCTGCAGGGAGAATTTAATACTCCTGATTTGTGAAAAAGCGGCAAGACAGACCGGCTAGTGAGAACATGGACAAGAATCACATATTACTATGCATGTACATATACACAAACTATACAATACATTTGGTTCTGAAGACTACATTTAAAACCAGTGACTGAGAAGCAACCAACATGTTGCAACATACAGGAAACATGCTACATTTTTCCACTGTGGTCAATTCACAGAGCTGTGAGTGATGTAATCAATGTAAAGTTTGAGTTATCAAATACATTCACTGTCGTACCGCTGAACTTTTGTCTGTGCGCTGCCGAATACCTTTCGGACCAATGACCAGATCCACAGACACACTCCAGCCTTGCTGCAGACAGAACGAGACATGAATGAGACACAAATGAGACGTGACATG
The DNA here is from genome assembly GCA_036877525.1 of Chromobotia macracanthus. Taxonomy (NCBI): domain Eukaryota; kingdom Metazoa; phylum Chordata; class Actinopteri; order Cypriniformes; family Botiidae; genus Chromobotia; species Chromobotia macracanthus. The sequence goes on from JAZGTH010000102.1 coordinate 2,189,669, forward strand.
CAGACACACATTCAGAGCATCGACACTATTTAGAAATATGTTATACACGGACATTGCTAATGAGCAGTTCTACATATATCACGCCAGTAATTAAAGCTGCGATGCTTAACTTTTTTGGTTAAAAATAAAAACCTTATTGAGTGAGTACATGACAGATCAGTGTTCAACACAATCTTCTCACCTTTCCCTGATTCACAACAATAAGCTTATTGAAATTTATATTTATATTTATATTTTAAGAATTATTTACTATTTGAGTGGTTGGATTCCCGGGAAGTGTCAGTTTGGCTTGATTTGACTTCAACATACGTAAAGGAAAGTACGTAAAGTAACGTTATGGTGCAATGTTATGGTTCAGACAGAGATGGCGGTAGAGAGGCAAACGAACGGCAGCTTTACTTCTGTAAATCGTCAAAAAGTGACAGTTTACAGAAATAAACCAAAAGCTTGCACTGCAGAACTCACCACCAGCTCACAAGAAAACACTTCCTCCTCGAAATTAGAGAAGACCGACAATGTCTCAAAGAACTTCAGGATGCACTGATGGTCCTTCAGGAAGGCGAACTGCTGGAATGTCTGCTGGATGAGTTTTCTCAGCTGTTTCGGCTGACGAGAAAGAAACACATGAACTGCAATTCATAGTTTTTATTCAAACATCACCAACACACAAAAAGCTTCACAGACATGACGTAAAATACCCTACTTTGGTTCCCTAAAGAACCAAAGCAGAAAGGTTCTGCAGGTGTTAAAGGTTTCTTGTGGAACCTTACAGCCAAAACTGGTCCTTCTATGGCATCATTTAGCACCTTTATTTTAAAGAGTGTTTTGGTGATTGTTAGTTAGCTTGTATTGGTTGACAGATATTAATGAACTTCTTCAGAAGAGAGAGAAGAAATGTTTTACCTTCATACTGTCAATTAACTGTTGAGGAAAAAACAACTCCAGGCCAACCTCTTTCCTGAGCGGAACAGAACCACATCGTTCCATTACATAGTTTCATGTTGTGTATATTGCTGGTTAAACGGAACGGAACAAGATACTTACTCCAAAAGCTCAAAGTTGGATTTTTTCTCCAGACCGTTGGCGTTCATGTCTTTATAAAACCTTCTGTTAAAATAAAAGCATGTTCATTCATCAGTTAATTATTCATATTTTGATTAAGCCTGTTAAACTGAGAAAGACATAATTCCTTTAATATTCAAACGCTAGAGCTGCAACCCGTAATGTTTTTTTGGTTAAAAATGAACAAAAATTATTTTATTATTATTATTATGACAGATCAGTGTGTTCAAAATGCTTTCTTTAGCTCACCCCAATTCACAATGCTAAGTTTATAATACCGATTTATAATAGACAGAGAGGCAGAAGTTACAGATTGCAGTTTTAAATAGTGGTTCTATTATTACTGTACCTGATCTCCAGGCAGCCCAGCTGTAAGGCCATTCCATCACTGACTTTGTTAGCGTGGTGTTGCATGTAATCGCTGCGAACCTGTGGAACGTTTCACATTCGAACATCTTTATTCTGCGTTCAAAGGTGCAAACCATCATCCGAAAAAAACTCTTCACACACTCATTATGTTTCACTGGAAACAGCTTCAGTATTCTGTGTGTCATTTCAGGACGTGGAACGGTTTACTCGAAAGAAAGATTTCCACTCTGAAGACACCAACCTGCTGGTAGAAGTAGAGCATCGTAGTTTGGTCTTCCTTAAACTTCTCCAAGAAATCAGAAGGAATATAACGAATCCTCAAGTCATATCTGTGTAAAAAAAGATGGTTTATAATTATCTAATTAATCTATGGTATTGTGAAACACCTTTTTTAAGAGTGTAGTCGATACAGAACAGGACATGTTGTAAGTACATGTTGCAAGCCAGACTCAAAAACTCATGTCACTCATAAGAGCTCAACAAGATGAAGCACACAATGGCGTATAACAGCGTAAACAGACACACCTCCACTCTGCCTCAACGTGTAGCTGCTCGTATTTCTGCTCCACCTCTGCGATGGTGAGATCCGGATGCAGCCAGTGAACCTCGTCTGATTTCAGATGTCTGAGCATCAGACTATAGCAATCTGAGAATCTGATGTTGGGGCCGAGACGCCCGCTGTCCAGGATGGACTGAATGATGCTCTGCAGAATAATGTGATACGTCAGATCAAATCAGAACTCAAATTCACAAATGATTCAAATACAGCACCAAAATCAGTAACACTTTGCTTTTAACATTTCGACACTCTGATAGTATTTGTTGACATGTAGTTGCAAATTAATACAAGTCAGTTGATAAGTAGTTGCAAAATTAGTTACAGTTAGCAGAATATCTATAGCGGACTATTGAAATAAAGTTCATGTACAGTAACCAGCAGTTTTATGTTTTAAGCAGAGATGGTGGTAGAGAGGCAGAAGTTACAGACTGCATAATGTCTCTGTGAGATGATTTCTTCTCACCCTGATGTTCCAGGAACTTTCACATTTGACCAGTTTGAAGTTCTTGCCCAGGTTGGCACTGTTGCTGATGAAGCACACTTTCAGGATTTTGACTGATCCCCTGCAGTTAGTCCCCGTCTCAACAGCACCAGTCGATTCCTGCTGTACCCCAGCAGGAGGAGGTTTCCATGACAACGTACTGGTATCACCAAACATCTCGACATAGGCTGTCATGAGTCTGTTTTCTTAAGATATCAGCTCTGTGGTGAGATGAACAAATGATAAAATCAAGTTCACACACAAATATATGTTACTTGACCCAAGACAACAAGATAAAGTCTCATTCACCCAGATCATGGTGAATTCTGTGGTGAAAAGGCTAGAGCCAGCTAACAGGAACCTTTCTCTACACGCGGACTAACATTTTCTGAAGGTTCTCAAAAAACGATATATCATATTTAAAAGAATTATTCTTAAGTTGTTAGTGGAACATTTTAAAAACATTACAGAATTTCGAAAGGTGTGAATAACAGTTTATAAACAAGCAAAAATGTTAATGAAATGGACGTTTTGAACATTTATAGAACATTCAAACAAAGAATAATAAAAACTTTAGGGAAACGTTTTTACAACCCAAAAATGTTAGCTGGACTGCTGAAGCACATAAGATGCTCTCTGGGACGTTATAAAATCTGCAGAATCTAAAATTCTGCAATAACATGAATTATCAAACAGCATTTTTACTGGTGGTCTCAGACTTTTGGAGCTCACTGTTCATGAAGGGCAAGCTATAAGAGAAATCACGGTTTGAATACAGATTAGACATAAAAACACTTTACAGACATCTTACATGCAGATCTGTGAAATGTTAAGCGTTTCTCAGTAGTCCGACAAAAAATAAAAACTGCATTTCATTACAACATGTCAGCAGTCACTTATGTAACTTTTCCTACCTGAAACTGCTCCATGTCTTTATATGTGAATGAACTGATTCCTGCTGTAACATGATCAGAACACAGATAACACAACAGATCAAAATAAAGCCAAGAGAAATGTCTGTAAGTATTTAAATCAAATAACAAAGCCTCTTATTATCTCACAGAAAGAAAATAGGAAGTGACATCTAGCATATTTAAGCTAACTGAGAGAACATTTATTACAGGTTTAATTGTTTATATTACAGCATATGTATACGTGAAACTGGATTTAAAGTCCACACATCTGAAACTGAACTAACTTCTACTAACTCTGTATTCTCTAAAATAACCCATAATAACTACCGCTACTATGATTTCCTGTTGCGTGTCTTTGTTAGAGATGTTGTATGTGCTGGAAATTACAAGGGTGTTAAAGTCACACTTTTGTCATGCGATTATACTGTACTAACAGTATAACACAAAATACATCACTTTACAACAAACATACAACAGCTTCAGATGCTTCACACATGAAGATACTGTACGACTTTATATACAAACAAAGATCAACAAGTGTTTAGGGGTTAAAGAACTGTACAGCTGTGTTTTTATTACTTTACACTGACACTGAACTGCTAAAGCATTTAGTCTTAAAGTGACCTGGTTAAATGTTGTGACAAAGCTTCACATATTCAATAAACCACTTCAACATTCATGAATCATTCATGACGACCAATAATCCCGACACACATCAAAAACACCAACAGGAAAGCACAAACGGTTTCTCCCCTTGCAACACTATTAACTAACGTTTCATTTTATCAACAAGCAATCAGAGAAGAGAATGATTTTACAATGAACTACTGAACTTTCTTCTTAATGTAACATACAGTCAAAGCCTCTAATGTAAATAAGAGACTTGAAACGTGTAACATACCCCAACAAGAGCTCTGTCAACACTCTCTCTCTCTCTCTCTCTCTCTCTCTCCTCTGTTTGCTTAATTTATATGAATCCAGACTAGCTGGGCATAACTTCTGATGTGACGGTTTGTAGACACACCCCACATGTCTGTAACTTCCTTAAACTTCTTAAAAGTTCACAAAGCAACTCTCTCTCTCTCTCTCTCTCTCTCTCTCTCTCTCTCTCTCCCTCCCTCTCTCTCTCTCTCTCTCTCTCTCTCTCTCCTCTCTCTCTCTCTCTCTCTCTCTCTCTCTGTCTCTGTCTCTCTCTCTCTCTCTCTCTCCCTCTCTCTCTCTCTCTTTATTCTCTCTCTCTCCCTCTCTCTCTCTCTCCCTCTCTCTCTCTCTCTCGTTTCACATGTAAAATGATGATTTGAATTCTTTAATTTCTCATTAATCAAATGACCGACTACACAGATTAAACGTGTTTCAATCAGAAACAGTATTTCCTTCTCATGACCAAAGCTGAGGTTTCCGAACAATTTCTGCATGATTCATACATTGATTCATTCTCTGAGGAAATAAATACATTTGTGTGAGGCATTTTTTATTTTTAGTTCGTGTTCTGTTCATTTGACTTCAACAGCTACACAAGTTTCTATTCTTGTTATCTCTGATACTGGTATGTATAATAACATTTTAATAATCATTTTACCTAGAAACAATACTTGTCTTTTATAAAAACAGTCAGATACACAGGCCTGTGTGTGTGCATGTCTAACAATGAGAATAAACCTGGGACAGAGCAGCCAGGCTGTGACTGAAATTAATATAATAAACATATCTGGACCTGACTAAACCTTGAGGAAACGTTTAAGCAAACAACTTCTACTGATGCTGCCAGAAAAGAGACAAAACTGGAGATGATGCACAATGTTATGCGTCAAATAAAGAGTCATAGTGAAACTGGTTTGATGCGGAAGTGTGTTCACAGCAGAGGGCATCAGTGTGCACTGGGGACCGGATCACAATCTCTTTCACACACGGTGGATTAAAGTCGTGAACTTTTATTTGGGATTAAATAAGTTTATCAGAGTCGCCGGCGGTGCGCGTTCATGCGGCTCTCAGGACGCGCGCTCCCGTCTTCTGTACAGAGGAGATGAACTTCGCCATTTAATCGTCCTCGTTGTTAATCGTCCTCGTTTTTAATCGTCCTCGTTTCATTTTCCAGAAGTGCATCGGTATGTATTTTAACACAACTTCTATCGCTAAACACTTTTTTATAGGGTTGGCTCAGTGCATTAAAGCGCCGCAGATTTTATGAGATGAAATGCAATAATGCTCGCAAATGTGAAAAGGTTTTGTTGAGAATTACTAATGCACGCTTTTATTAAATATGTGCTTGATATGATAAACTACATATTGATATATATGTGCCTCTCTTATACATATATATATATATATTTACTTATATATTACACATATAATTGAATCTGAACTCTGCTTATGTTTGCAGTGAGGCAGAATTTGCGTCCTGTGCATCAGTACAGACAACATTACATTGTTGTGAAAACGTTTTGTTTCCGTAAGCTTTTGTTAACTCATTTCCAACTTTTAAACTACTAGTTTGCAGTAAATTGCGGTATCTTGTGTAGCAGTTAACAGGTGGATTCAGTTAACAGGTGCGAGTTGATCAGATAAACTTATGAAAGCTGTTATACAGGCCTCTGTGTATGATGAGCTTAACGTTGAAGAATTGAGTAAATGTCTTTCTTTTCTTCTTTTTAGCTTGTATTTTAACTATAACTATAATTATAACTAATTATAAGTGTCTATTGGGTACACAGTGAACAATGTATTCTGTTATATAACATAAAGGACTTCCCACCTTACAGAATAAAACAAACAGTATGTGCATGATTCTCATAAAATAAACTAAAACTATCTCCACCTCATGACATTATGTGAGACTACAGAGTTTATATATGAGACTAGTGAGCGTTTATTCACAGATTTAATAATTGCGTGATGTTTTTGATGTTTGCTTCTTACATATTAAGAGTACAGTACAGTTAATACAGGGCAAAATGCTCTCTGTTGGGCGTAATGAAGTATAAGAAAATGGTGACTAAATACTACTATTCGGTCATATATCATTGGATAACACTCACTATGAAACTGTTAAATGCATGAAATCTGGGCCAGTATGTGCTCACCACAAGCATACATTCACAGAAACTATGACCTTCCCTAGGATGTGTAAGCGAAAACTGTGGCCAAGAAAAAAATGTACTAAAACAATCAAACAAATCAGCCTTCATTATAGAACTTGAATCTGACAGTATTGGTTTAATGAAGGTTAAAATGCAAAACGTATCTTTGATAAACAGAATAAAATTAAAACATAACATCGCAGGTTATTTGTGGACTTATTTTCTTAACGTGGATGACAAGTTTAAATTCTACACAACTTCTGTACCCGGACATGTGATACAGTAGCCAGATCTTCTGCTTTCCATTTACAGACGGACATTTCCTGCAAAATCAGACGCGGCAGCTCAAATTATAAATCATTGATATAAACCGACTGTTGAGAATCAGGGTAAGGTAAGGAGACCGTTTTGAACATTGAACTGTCATGTACTTCCTTTATAACTGATTTTTGTTCATTTTTAACTAAAAAGGTTACAGCTTTCAATTGCAGCTTTAAGGATGTACTAGATAATGCAGACAAATAAAGCAGGTTGAGAAAATAGCTTGTGGCTAATCCTCAGGAAGCTTGAAGAGAAAGATGACATTTCCTGAACTCTGTCAGGCCTTTAGGCATTGCTGTGGCTATAAGAGGACACAAAAGAGAGAATTTCTTAGTCAGCAGTTTAAACTAAACTGACTTCCCATTTCTCAAGTGTTTAGTTTTTGACTGTTATCTGCTTTGTTTAGGTCTCAGTTTGGCTCACATGTGTTACGATTTGGTGTTTCTGTTTGTCATTCTAAGAGGACAACCTTTACTCAATGGATTACAGACATAAAGGAACAAGAGAGGTAAGAATTATCATTAGAATATCTGTGAGACATTATTATGACAGAAATACTTGCGATGAAGCTCTGTATACTTTCTAAAGATGACATATCAGCACTAGAAATGATCTGTGACGTTTTAATACTTTGTTTTGTTGTTGAAACGCTCTCTAAACCTGGGTGATAAACAGTTTGCTCCTTATGTTTAAATAATGTATTGTAATATCATTTATTTAACAAGTTTATAAAATTCTGATGACATTTTTTCTTCTGTGTAACACAAAAGAAGATATTTTAAAAAATGGTTTTGTGTCCATACAGTGGAAGTCAATGGGTGCCACTGTTGTTTAGTTACCAATATAGTTCAGAAAAGCTTCTTTTGTGTTCATTAGAAGTGAAAACTCATGCAGGATTAACATGAGGGTGAGTAAATGATGGAAGACTTTTCATTTTTACGTGAACTGTCCCTTTAAGTTACTCACTCAAGTTGAATATATTAACAAATAATATCAAATAACATCTGTGGCATAAACAATACTGGATTCACATTATTAATTAAGAATAAAAGTCAACAGAATTTTATCTCATGCAAGCAAACACACAAACTTCACATATGATGAAAATCAATTTCATAACTCAGTATATTTGATTCTATTAAAGTAAATGCAGTAAATGTACAGCAGATACAAAAGTCTGTAAAATAACTGAATAACAGTCAGTTAACGTAAATAACACGCAAGTTTATGTGTTACCTAAAATATGTTGACCTTTTTTAATAATAATAATAATAATAATAATAATAATAATAATAATAATAATAATAATAATAATAATAATAATAATAATAATAATAATATGGAACCTAAGAATAATAGTTTTTTATTTTTTCAATCTTGTCATTATACATTTCTGCATTATACTCATTTAAATATGGATTATGTTTCAGCAGCGCTCAAAGAAGAATTATTAACCTAGAAAATAACAATGTTGATTCTGTTACTGCATGAACTGTTATTAAATATAACTGTATATAACTGCCTAACGTAAGTGTACTGTCTAAAGTGAACTAACATTAACTGCGTAATTGTCTCAAATATGATAAAACTGTCATTTCGCATCAGCACACGTAGTCCCGAACGAAACGGAAAAATAATCAATAACTGTAAGTCACATTTAAACTAACATCGACTTCAAAACTAACTCGAATTGAAGAATATCTATCGTTTTAAAGAAACAGACCAGTAGATAAAAACACAGAGGTGTTGATGAAGCGTTGTTCATTTAAATAGAAAACAGAGGTTTAGTTTTGACATCTTTCAGTGTTGTTTGTCTGTACACAGCCAGGTTTTAAAGGTTTTAACAGATCGTGTTGTTCCACTAACTGGTCAGAGTCTGTCGGGTTCACACACTCGGAGACTGAAGTGCAGATGGAAAGTTTCAAAACCACAAAGGGCCCTTCAACTGTTAACACTCATATGCAGTGTGTTAATCTGATTCAGAGTTAAACTCCGTTTTCACACCTACAAAATAACTCAACATGTGCCTCATCTGAAACACACGTGTGTATGTGCAGTGTTTTGTAAGAGTTCAGGAGAAACACAAAGTAAGGACTTTTAAGATATAGGAGATAGTAAAGGTGTTAGAAAAAGTGGAAACAAAAAAGCATGAAAAAAGGAAACTGTTTTGAATGTTTGAAAATAAAATGTTTAAACATCCAGATGTTTTCAGGACACTTTTAAAAAGCTCAGAGATACAAATCAAATAACCATCCTATGTTCTAAACAGACCATGTGGCAGGAAGTGACAAGATGGTGTCTAAATTTCATATGAAGTTGATTGAGAGGAAACCTCAGACTGAGTCACGGTGTGGCTTTACTGTATATACTGTGTGTTTATATAGTTTTAGCTTGTATACAGTTAGATTCTTGTCTCTATAAAGGAGAGAATAAATTTGTCAAACAAAAGTCTTTGATTGAAATAAAATGTCAAAAACACTACTGTGCTATCAAAACAGGAAGTGAAGACAGGATCTAGATGCAAATCAGTGTTTAATTCCAGCATAGAACTTACAAAAATGAAACATGATTCGTGAACATGAGACGTTCCCCAGAAACAACATGTAAACATGTACGATAACCGACAGGAGACCATGGTAAACATGGGGCAATAGACACAGACTGATCAGGGAAAACAAGGAACTCCTGGATACAGTATGGCTGGGAAACACTAAAGCACTACAATAACCAAAGAGATGAACTACAGAACACCTTCAAAATAAAAGTCATGACAACAAGACAGTTATGTTACAATTATAGAAAATTCAATGCGAAATCAGAATTGACCCAATTCACTGCATATGACACATCTGAAATGATTTTTCCAATTCTTCTGATGTCATAAAGACCTCTTGTTTTTCAGCCTATTCCCTCCATCCACCTCTCACACATTGTAGTTATAGATTCCTTTTATCAGACCCACCTCAACGACAACACATTTGCATATTACATTTCCTGTTTCTTTCTCATTTGCATAATTTGATGTGTAGCATTTCAGAAACGCTTACAACTCTTCATCTTTTTTAGGAGTGATCTTTTCTGGATGTCTGATAGACGGTGAAGCCGTGAAAACAATCATCTAAACAATGAGAGTGCATCTAAAGAATCCCAAATAAACGTTTCATTTACAAAACTCAGCATCATTTCATGGTAACATTTAAACCACCATGTCATCACATCCTCCCAAACATTATTTTAACAGTAAGAATTAGTGGTACCACATTTTATCAAAAATGACAGAAAATCTTTATGAGACGAATCAATTCAACCACACCAATGGGAGCTATGTGTTCCAGCATAGCCCGGGTGTCCCTCACTATGGCATACCTAACGTAAGCTCAATGAATTCATCTCCAGTGTCCCCACGCCTCAACCATGAGCTGTTAGCATCTCCTGTAACTCCAGGAAATGAACTTTCTCCATTGCTTGATATGTCAACTGGTGATGGGACTTGGGATTACAATCAGTTTGGAAGGCCTGGCCTCTCACAGTGGGGATCTTCTCAGTCAGAACTATCTGAGACCACTGGTGCCTCTCGAATCCACCCCTTCAATATCATGTCTCAGAATGAGTCCAGCCTGACTTCTAAAGATGGTGGCAGTGACACTCTTCCTCAGAGGTTGGACTCATTTTCCAAGGCATTCCCTACCAAGAATATCCACCTTCTGTTTGAAGACAGCAACAGGAGAGTTGAGAAGAACTCAGACAGTCATATTTCAGGGGTTTTGCAGGTGCCTCAAGGTGGAATGTTCTCAGAGGGGTCAGACAGACAACATTTGGAGTCTTCCATTTTTAATCCAATGTCTAGTCAAGGTCAAAACCAAACAATAGGCAGTCAGCCTGGATTCCATCCATCAGACAGCCAGAACTCACTGCATGGTCTTTATCAAAACAGCCAGCATTTTCATTATGGATACCAGCAACACAAACAGAAAGTGACTAATGTAGAACAGGTCAACAGGGGTCTTCAAAAGCCCCAGAGCGCTTGGCTTCAACAGCACAGCTTTCAAAGTCACCTAACGTCATATCCAATGACCCTCCAGTTACCCCAACATCAGCAGCTTCATTTGCAACACAGAGGAACATTTGCTCATAAAACTCATCTGGACTGTCCGGAGAGCCACGAGTCGGCTCAGTCTCCAACCTACAGCCAGAGTCAAGACTTCAAGAGCCCAGAGCAGCAGAACTTCCAGAGTCACAACTTGAGTCTTCCATCACCTCACTATCAAGATCACCATGCTCACCCACTATCCCATCAAAGCAGTGCCTACCCGGCCCAGCATTGTCAGGAGCACGTGCAGTCAGTCTCTGCAAAGCAGAACAACATGTTTCACGAGGGTCATTTGCCGTCATATGACAAACACTCTGCACCCAACACACCAGTGTTTTCTAGTCCCAAAGACAACATCCAGACCAGTTTCAACTTCCCCCACAGAAGTGAAGACATCTGCAGTCCCCAGTATTCAATCGGGAGCTCAGGGGTCAATAAAACTGTTTCACAGACACCTATATTTCCTCATCTCACCTCACATGCACCTCAGTGGACACAGGTACTCTGTTTTACTTCATTACTTTACTGCTGTGCACTACAGAGTTTTTATGAATCGCTTTGTCCTTGCAGGCAACTTCACCGGATATTCAGGATGAAACCATTTCACAACATTACAGGTGTGAATCAGAATTACACAGTGCTACCGGAATATGTTAATATGTGTGGATACGATGTGAATTTGGATTTCTTTACAAAGGTCTTGCTTAATTATAATGTTTAATTATAAGTTTACGTTCAAAGCTGTGTTTGGTGCCAAGAAAAATGGGGTGATCAGAGGGGTAGGGTCTCTATATAAATGAAACATCATTATTATTTTTATGCTAGAATGAGATGCACCGTTTGTCAGAGGCAATTCAAAAGTCTTCCAGCCCTGAATGGCCACATGCGTTCCCATGGAGGATTCCGAACACATCCCTCATCCCTCAAAATGGTAAAAGCCACCAGATTAGATTTTAATTTAAAGAAACAGTGTACCCCAAAATACAATTGTGTCATCATTTACTCACCCTTGTGGAAAACCAGGAGATGTCCATGTCCAACCTTCCATGTTCTGTTCTGTCACACCATCTCGTTTTTTCCATTGCAGAACCTAAATCATAAGGGTTTGTAACAACATAAGGGTGAGAAAATGATGTCAGAATTTTCATGTTCTCAGTAAGTCAGTAAGATATGTTTTTCAAGTGTTTTGTTTGTTTGTTTGTTTGACAGAGAGATGGGCAGATCCATCTGTCCAGTGAAGTTTGTCAAACCATCCTCTTACCCGTGTCAGTTCCTGTAAAGAACTACCAGATGCCCGCCAAACCGCCTCTTCACCCTCAATGTCACCAGAAAGACAAGGACCAGAGGGCACAGTCACCCCTTCCTTCAGAAAACCACACTTCCTGTGTGAGTGTTTCACACTCATATACTGTAGATTACTTTAGCTTCTGTTCTGATAACCTTTATAAAAGCTCATGAAATTAAAATTTTAGGAAATTAAACTAAAGTTGCCAGCTAACAATTTTTGGTGGTAAGAACATTCCCCTAACGTTTCCATTGAGCAACAAAAACATGCTATTTAAATGCTATTTTTAAAGTTCTAGCAACATTCAAAACATCCAGTTTTAGACATTGTATTAGCATTATTGCTTGGTTATAAGAACATTAAATTTGGTAATGTTTTTGGAATGTTCCACTAACAACTTAAGGATAACATTTAAAATATGATTTATAATGTTAAACGTTAATTAAATGCTGTCTTGAATGATAATGTCCCCACACATCTCTCACTGTACTTCTAAATAGCAATAGTGGCAATTCATGATCTGTTTAGAAAGTCTAATTAAAACAACAAGCTCTTAGATATCTCACTTCCTGTTTTAACAGGAAATACATCAACACAGTAAAGAAAATGGCACCTGACATATAAATTAGATTGTCGTGAAGGAAATATATGCATACATGCCCACATACATGAATTACAATCATAAATGTATAAATGTATCTGGCCATTGATTCGGGATTCTAGATAAAGAGGCCCATTTCAAAAGCAGAATGTGGATCAAAACAGGGAAGAAAAAGAAACCATCAGTGTTTGGTTCCTCTGATGATTCCTCCGCCCGGCACCAGTCAGGAGTCCAGAGGAGCTGTGCTCTTCAGAAGTCTGCTGAGAACACCCAGCAGTGTAGGAGACGATGTGCCCTACACCCCCCCACCCATGCTCAGCCCCGTCCGCCCGGGGTCGGGTCTCTTCAGCGCTGTCAATGGAAGAAACGCATGCAGTGGACCCGAGTCCGACACAAACAAGCTCCACTGCGTAACAAGTAAATGTCTCATTTCATTAACTGTAGCCTAAATGAGCCATAACTCTCTGTGTTTAAAAAAATTTAAACCTGTACTGAATGTTAAAAGCTCTAGGTGGTCCAAGCTATCAGCTTTTTAGAGTTAGTAAAAACATTTTTATGTTCAGTAAAATGTTTAAAACATTTTATTTTAAAAGCTCTAGGAATGGTCAAAATGTCTGCTTTTTAGAGAATGTTATTCAAAACATTTTTATCTGTAACATTTTAAAGTGTTCCACTTGCTAAGAATAACATTTTTGATACATGTAATATATAACTTTAAAGAATAACATTTTTGATACATGTAATATATAACGTTAAAGAATAATATTTTTGATACATGTAATATATAACGTTAAAGAATAACATTTTTGATACATGTAATATATAACGTTAAAGAATAACATTTTTGATACATATTCTACAAATGTTGTACAAACTGCAAGAACTTTTTAATAACTTTGGAATGTTTGCCAGCATTCACTTCCTGTTAGCTGGGTTACTGTCATAAGGTTCTTTATTATATAAATCTATTACAGGTGAAACGGATGCCAAGAAAGCCATAAATGTAACTCCGTAAGTATTTGATCTGTTTTTATTTAAGGGTGACACATGCAGTACCTGCTGTGTTGCGTTTGGTTATTGAAGCAAAATGAGGTTAATTTTACAAACCCAATAGTTGTTGCATTTACACAGGTTATCCAAACAACTGTGCCCACAGGTTATATTTAACTTACATGAACACACATTTAACTTAGATAATGAAACATATATTAAGATTTATAACCAATATCAATGAACTCACAGCTGACTGCAAATCATTTTATTGTCAGTTTCTTTCTCTCTTTAAATAATGTAGATATTTTGAAAATCTTACACTATTAACCAGTACCTGTATTACCTGTTTACTGCAGTCGGATTAATACTGGTGAAGAATTTCAAGCAAAAATCCCAGAAATTGGTCAATCCCTCATAGAGGAAGATACCCATAATGCTGTTCTCCTGTGGATGCCCACCAATGACCTGGATACCCCTGATTACCAGCAGCAAGGTAACCACAGCAGATAACCACATCAACTGTTGTGCTAAAAAGTTGATTATTTTTGTACAAAGAACAAAATTGACCTCATCTAACTACCTTTGACTGTATTGTTCCGTTTTAGTGGAGAACCTCTTGAAACTGGCCTGCTCCAGCGTTCTACCAGGAGGAGGAACAAACACTGAATATGTCCTACATTGTCTTTTTGATAGCCGAGGAGATATTATGGTCAGTATGTATGACAACTTTTAACCTCTAAAATTTGTTCTCTAGAAAGTCTTCAAGTTCTTTTATGTTCTAGACCACAGTGGAGAGACTTCTCTTCCCTTGGAGAAACACATCCAGCCCCAAAACAGACTATCATTATGCAGGTGTGAGATGGACCTCACGGTCACTATTCAAAAGACATTGTACCTAAAAATATTCAGGTCTTCATTTTAATCTAAATGAAAACTGTTTGAGCTTCTTCCTGAGGAAGTATAATAAAATCATAAGCCACATAAAATATTAAATTAAGGATTTACAATGGTTTTTCTTCCTCCCCACCAACAGGTTCAGATTCATGGAGTCCCCAAGAGAAACGGCAACTGAACAAAGCCCTTTTAACTCATCACAAAGACTTCCATCTCGCCCAGAAAGTGGTAATTACCATTATTTAACCAGTCGTGCTATTATTCATAAATTTTGTATTTGAATTTTGTATTAAAGAAATGTGCGTTCATCCACACACACGCAGTGTTAATCTGTGGTTTGTTAACTGTGAGAATTTGACTTTCTTAGATCAAGACAAAGTCAGTGGCTCAGTGTGTCGAGTATTACTACACATGGAAGAAACGGTTACGCTTGGGTACGAGAGTCAGTTCGGCTCTGTCAACGCCTATTCAAGACCAGCAGGTGTGTTAATTACTTTCTTTATTAATTTTTCAGGCTGTGATTCCTAAATCTACATTACATATAAATATATAACATTGTATATAAAATATATAAAAGTAAGTACTTCAACCATATACTACAATAAGTTGTAAGCTATATTAATATTACATATTGTAAATTATGATTATATAATTAATATATGAATGTGTAAAATTATGTATATGTGTGTGTGTTGAGTATAAACAGGCAGTTTAATGCTGTCATGTATATAAGCAGGACACTGTTACTTACAGTTTTACTCAAAGTTACTTTGCTAAAGGTCTTTGAGTAACTAACCTTCTGGCCTAAGTTTATGCATGTATGTATTTCATAAATTAGGGTGACTGGACAATAAACCTCAGCACAACATCAGACAGACAAACCAAGAGCAAAATGAAGGACAGCTGCCAGACTCTGCTCACATGTGAAGTCTCTGTGAGTATCTGTCAGTACTTCAGTACTGAATTTCCTGTCATTTACTATTCTTGTCATTTACTAGTATGTACGCATATTTTCTCTGAAGTACATACTTCTTTTTCTGTGCATTCTCTGAAATGTTCTGTTCTTGCTGATTTGTGTGCCATGTGTATAACATTTAAAGGTTAGATCACATTGAAATGGCACTGCTATATAATGTGTGCATCACTAGCAGTGTTATTTAGACTCAGGGTTATGGATTTGAACACACCCCGACATGATTTTCACATATTAAACTTCCGTGTGAAACTCACGTTTTGACTTGGAACTGCAAGAAATCACCTAACAACCACCCTGAATACCCTAGCAACAGCACAACAGTTCACTAAAAACATTCAAGCTTTGGCGAGCGCTCTGAAGGGAGGGCGGGATCTTTTGATTTTAAAGCTAGCTTGCTATTGCTACCTTTAATATCCAAACATTTTTCTCAAAGCAAATGAACGGGAAAACGTGGAACCAGAACAATCTTGGGCTTCTCTGTAACTCAGCAGAACACAGAACATCTACACTGACGGAGACTGTGGGCTCGAGATCTATAAGAAGTTCTCCGTCCAACAGCACCACCAGTGGAGATACTGATTCACCCGTCGTGTTTCCCTGCACTGAGTGTGGAAAGTAAGCCCCATTCCGAATCAAAACCGGAAACATCTCCATACAGTTATAAACCATATAGTTTGATTCCTGATGTATCTCATTTCACAGGGTGTTTCTGAAGGTGAAGAGTCGAAATGCGCATATGAAAACACACAGACAGACAGAAAGTAGTCAGTATTGGTCGTCGTTTTTAAGGGTTCCTGACCAAGATAATGTGACTGTGGCTTCTGGCTGTCCTGTTACACCACTAATATAAACCTCAAAGCTTCATTCTGGTGACAGTATTGCGGAGGTGAGAACATTCACTTTAAATAACCTGGAGTCTGTACAGAAATATGTTGTCCACTAAAGACTGTCCTACAGAGGCAACTGGACTATATTTCAAATTAATAACCCAGACAGCTTTATGTAAACAGAGTAACTATTGATATATTGAAAAATATCTTTCTATATGTTTCAGTGTAAAAAGTATATCATGTGCCAATTACATCTGTTTTTGTGAATCTTCTTATACCACGTTCATTTTAAATAAAACACAAGGATTAATAACCTCTCAAGTTCATTAAATATGTCTTGTATTGTGTCCAAACCAGAGCCTAAAGCTGCACTTACTATATATGTACTATATGTGTGTGCAACAAGTAAAACATGCTACTCCAGACAGTCTTGATCAATAAAATATATGATGAAGTATTCATGATCCAACACAGTGTAATTCTTTCACATATACTTGTGTACAATAAACTGTTAGTGACTAACAGTGACTAGTAAACACTCTCAACGTCACCAATGATGATTTAATAGCGCAGAATAAAATAATACAAGCTCCTGATACAGCAGAGCAAAAGCACAAGCTTGTCAGAAGTGGGATTCGAACCCACGCCTCCAGAGGAGACTGCGACCTGAACGCAGCGCCTTAGACCGCTCGGCCATCCTGACACGCCAATCACATTTCAGATGGAAGCTGCAATGTTATATAAATATATATATAAATATATTTAATGTTTTATATCATCAAATGTTCTGCTCATTATATTTAAAATATTACATTGTGGAGGCAAAGCAAAGTACTGCAGACGAGCTAATCTATCAACAGGGAATGAGCGAATCATGTTCTTTCAACATGCTTGTATCTTACTTATAATAAAAATATCTATAAAAGATAAAGATAAAATATCTAAACAATAAAAGAAAGTAAACCAGAGAAACTGTAAAGCACGACGTATTCATGAGTTAGTGCTGAATCGGTTTGCTGTCAGAAATGGCATGAGCGCACAGCGCCCCCGTCCGGCCATTAATCAATACTACAGTCATGATAACGCCGCGTTAGCAATAAGTAACACATAAGTTAGATTTTCATTTTTTCATAAACATTTACATCATTTCATCGATATTATTTTAGCACGATCCGTTTTGTTATCTTTTAGTTTAGGCACGATTTATCAACAGGTCACACATGAAATGTAACGCAATGAATACTTTATTACTCTTTATATTACTCTTACTCTTTATATTATTATGACACATTATATTAGATGTGCACTTTAAAGTCACAGTCAATTGTGGGGTTGACTGAGTGCACGAGTGCGTGAAGTAGGCAACATCAAACACAACCACCCTATGTAGTGCTAATACACAGAGAAGCGATTTTAAACACAGCCCGCACACTGACGTCTGGTCTCGCACATATTCTCATAATTACATAGATTTCAATACTGGAGTTATACCGTCATATCACTTTCTCTGATATAACATTTGAAGAAATGTTCTTCGCATGTTATTTATTACCTATCAGTCCTGCATCCGCCTGCACACTGACGCGTCACCGTCCGCTCACTGTGACGTAATTACGTCCGCGTGAACGAGGGCTTGAGTGGACGGGCACGAGCACGTACTGAAACCCTCCGGCTGCGGGTTGCGGGTTTATCGGCGGCTGTGAAAGCGGACAAGCGCCGGAGTTTGTACCCATTAAACTCCCGTTTTCAGGCATGTTTATATGAAAAAGCGTTTGCGAAGCATGCGAGTGTGTTGATGAAACTACGACACGTAACAACAAATCATTTGTGCGTTAAAGATCATTATTATACAAATAATTCTTCTTCCCCAGACCTCATCTACTGACATCACGTTTCGGTATGTATCTGGACTGAATTATATGTTATTTTTGTTTCTTGGTAATAAAAGCAATCCATTGCATTTTCTTATTTGTACTGCAAAATATTGTATTTTGGTTACACTCAACAATATTATTATCTGTGGTTGTTCATATGTCGTAATAATATTTGAGTACATGACTCAAGTGGGTATATTATATAATGCAGTTTTATTTCTGGTCATTGCTTTATTGATTCAGGCATCTATCATTGAAACTCATGGCATCAGCACAGCCTTCAAACTTCTCCTGGGTGGATCCAGGTAAGGTGGCCGGGTTGGCGATGCCCAGAATGACTGCCCACTATCAGTACCTGCTGAATAACGGCATCAGACATCTGGTGACGCTGAGTGAGCGCAAACCTCCTTATCACGACACATGTCCAGAGCTAACCCTTCATCACATCAGGATTCACGACTTCTGCGCTCCAACGTTCGATCAGATAAAGAGATTCTTGTCCATAGTGGAGGAGGCCAATGCAAAAGGACAGGTAAAACAAACAAAAGACTTTAAGGTAACCTTAAGGTTGCAGGTTCGATTGCCATTGATACCCCCAATTGCTCCCTGGGCGCCGCAGTGCTTCCCACTGCTCCAATGTGTGTGTTCACAACTCACTTCTCCAATGTGTGTGTTCACAACTCACTTCTCCAATGTGTGTGGACTAACTGGATGGGTTAAATGCAGAGGACAAATTGCCATACTTAGCCAGCATGACACTTCAATTCATGAACAAAAGCCATTTGAAAGAATAGCCTTTGAAGAATACATCTGCTGCTGCTGGACCTGTCTGTCTGCTTGATTCCGGCAGGGTGTTGCGGTTCACTGTTTGCACGGGTTCGGTAGGACAGGGACAATGCTCGCCTGCTACCTGGTGAAGACCAGAAAACTCAACGGAATAGATGCCATTCATGAGATCAGAAAAATTCGACGAGGATCCATCGAAACCCGAGAACAAGAACAAATGGTGGTGCAGTTTTATCAGCAGAATAAGGTGTAGAAGACGAAATATATAAATGATTTATTTTTATGATACATGTATTTATTAATAAATGCACTAAATTAAACCATGAACTATGCAATTTTGTCTGTGTTGTATCTTTTAATGTGTGTATTTAGCTACAATCTTTGAGGTTTGACTCGTCACTGAATCATGGACACTGAAACTAGTAGCTTCCAAACAAAATAATTATGCTTGTTTGAGACACTAATTAGGGTGCTCTAACTTATCCTGAAGAGAGAAAACAGCTGCTGATGCTGCGTAAAGATCAGATTCTCTGGAGCTCTGAGAGATCTGGAGCTTCTGTGATCTAGATCACTGCAAGATGTAACATAATTTCTTACATTAATTTTATACTTAAAGTTTGTTTGTGTACTTGTCTGGTGAGGTAATACAAAATGAAAATGATTATTTACTCAAGTTGTTCTGCATAAGTGTATTAAGTGTATTGTTGTTATTGTCTTAGTACAACACTACAGTAGGCTTGATAAATTTGTATAATCAAGATAAATTAGTGCAGTTTATATAATCATATGATATACTCTTAAGTGTTAAAGAAGCCTTATGAAACTTGGGCAAAGACATTTAAAGGTAGTGTTGGCAATTTTGGCACGCTCACTCTTGAACCAAATGTAATGGGAAGTACATTTTATGCACCTGCGCCAGAAGATAAATATTTATATAAATATATTTATTCCTCTTTACGTAGTGATTGCTATCAGGATGTGAAGAGACTTTTAAACAGCATAACAAAACATCTGGAGATCACCTGCACTACGTTTAATTCCCCTATGTATTTAATAGTTGGTAAATATGTTTGTTGCTTGTATATACAATACCATGGTAATGAATATGGGAATCATTCAGTACCACAGTATACAGCAGTGCACCGTGGTACCACTGTACTGTCTGTGTGGAAAGTTTAAGATGGTGTACCTCTTAAGCCTGTGGAAAGCAAGGAGGCAAGTGTAGAGATAAACCAATATTGTTTATTTCTACAACCAGTACTGACTACTATATGAAATAGTACTGACTGATATGAGAATCGATTTTAACCACTGCTTTCATTTTCAATGTCTATATATTACTAATAAGAATAAAACACAAGGCTGTAGCTTATGGACTTTATTTGTGAATGTGACAAACATTCAGATCTAGTCGACTGACTCCATCTCTTTGTCTCTGATCTCTTGATGTTCCTCAGACAGTGTATCTGTTAGGTGGCTCATCTCTTCTGTGAAGTTCTGCTGGAGCTCAGGGTTGACCCCTGAAGATGGGTGCCCCTCCTGAATGGCATCTGTGCTCTCAGAACATTCACAGCTTTCTGAATCCTCGTCAATTTCTGGTGGCAGGTGACGGCAGATGGTGAAAGATGCCGCTATCTCTTGCAGACGATTTTTCTCAGCCTTCAGGTTGGCGAGCTCTTTGGTCAGAGGTGTTGCATCAGTAGAGGGACACGCAGGTCGTGTCAGGGGCATCTGGATCTTGGGTGAGCACCTCTGTTGACGGTCCAACTTCTTTTTTAGCTGCTGCAACTTCTGTAGCTTCTGCATCTCCAGTTAGCTCAGTACTGACCTGCTCAGCTTCTGTGTCAGCTGGCATCTGCTGGGACCCCTGAAGCTTCTCAAACAGGGTTTTTCTCTCATCCTGAAGTGCTCTACAGAGCTTCTCCAGTTTCTGGATCTTCAGGGTGTAGAGCTCAAATTCCTTTTCTTTAACAGTTTTCTAAATAAGAGAACATAGTGAATGACAAGATAAATTCAGAACACTTTGACACTGGACCTTCGGATCAGTGATAATAGAAGACCTAAACTGAGTTACTTACATCTGCAACCATTTCAACAAGAGCTTTATTACAGCCATCAAAACGGGATTTCCAGGCCATCGCCTCCTTCTCCAGCTTCTTCATCTTCTTTGCCATCTGTAAGACAAAGCAAATCATCAATCTGTGACATCTGAGCGATCCCAAGCCATTTCAAGGCCTGAAGATCAATAATATTCAATAACATTTTCAAGTTCTTTCTATGAGAAATGACTGTGAACAGATTTTAAATTGATATAATGTTTCAAAAGTCATCCAAATTATACTCCCCAAACAAGGTTATTTCAATATCCCAGATAAAACACACGTGCTTTATACTTAAACATTATCGTTCTACTTTTGATGTCAAAGGAAAATATTAACAGACTTCTAACTGACTTCTGTTATTTCTACATAAAAATCACTCGAACCCTGAGCAATGAGAAAGACACACACCTTATCCATGTCCTGTTTAAAGCTGGCATAGACATTACTGCTCTTTGATACTGTTCCTTGAAATTCATCAAACTTCTCGGAATAAACAGCAAGCTACCGGAAAACAAATAATAATAGACAAACAACAAACAAACAATAGACATTTCTAAACTAATTTGATTCAAGAAAAAATTAAAAACCTGGAATATTTGCTGTAAAGTTACCTGAGCCTTCATGTCAGTCTCTTGCTCTTTAAGAAGTTTAACCTGCAGTCTGGCCTCTGCAGTCTGCTTCAGTAACTAGACAATCAAATAAACCCTTTTAACATGCTTTTATGAGACAAGCAACTTAAGTACCCTTATTACAAAAGAATAGAAAACGCACATGTTCCTTCTCTAGTTTGTGTTTCTCCTGAGCGTCTTTGAGCATCATGTTGGCCTGTGTGAGTTTTGTCTCCAGTAATTTCTGCTGTAGGTCTCTGTGCTTGAAAACCTTTTCAAGATTCTGCATGAAGAACAAAATGCAACATCTCAGTGAGTTCAAACACCTCTTAGTAGAGTTGAGCTATAATGTTGACAATATGAACACAATCTGTATGAAAACATGGCCACATGCTCGTACCGCTTCTCGTTGGTCGTATTTGGAAATAAGATCCTTGAGTTTCTCAGCCAGCTCACTGTTTTCCTGGCACAGTTTGTTGTTCCGGCTGCTGTGCTCCTCGATTTGAGCCTGAATGTCCGTGAGGGTGCTCTGGAAATGTGTGGTGATTTCCTTCCTCTTCAGATCATCTTCACGACACCTCTGCAGAGTTTCCTCCTGTTCCCGGAACAGTTCAGAAGTGTGATGAAAACTGGAGCATCAGATGGCTGCAGCAGACTAACAAACAGGCTTCATCTTCACTTATTAGCAGATAGCAACTGTAAAACACGCTCAAACATTTCCATGCAAGCACACTCAAGATCCACATGAGATCATCTGGCACCTTCAGTGTCTTGTTGTGTCTCTGCAGCTCTCTGCACAAACCCTCCAGTTTACTGCGAGCCAGGACGGCACGGCTGTGCTCGTTCTGAAGCTGGTCTTTCTCCTTCATCACCTGGAGAAGTTTCTTCTGCAGAACCTTCAGCTGTTTCTGATCAGAACGATGTTCCTCCAGCTGTGAGGTCAGGAGAGGTAAGACAGTCATAGCATGTATTTAGGTATGAAAGGTTTTTTGTTAGTAATTAAGAATAAAGTCCTTTCAAGTGACTGATGCTGAAGGTTCATCAAATGAATTTAAAAAGTGATTTCAGCTGAGTCAGTTTGGATCCATAATACATAGATATATATGTATCAGTTAATCTAAAAGACCAGCACCAAACCAGTCCTAACCTGCATAAAACTATCATGGATATTTAGGCTGGTCTTTTCAGCAGGTTTGGTCATTTTACTCACCAGTTCAGCGTGTTTTTTGATGAGAGCTTCTAGTTTCTGCTCAGGGGTTCCCAGTTTATTGAGGCTTTGCATAAGCAGCATGGCCTCCTTGCCTGTGAATATAGAGACAATATAGTTTACAGTCAAACTGACTGATAGTGTGGGGGGACTTCTAGTTCTGTAATCCATCAATAGAACGATGATAATCTGTCAGCGCTGCATGGGCTCAGAACTCAGATTCTGAACAGGCTAAAAACAGCCAATGCAAGTAAAAGAAAAACATATTCGAATTTGTTCTCTTTATAGAGTCTTCTATCATCTGTTGTTTTTCCTCATCAGATCCACCACGTAACTCACCCAGACTTTTAAGCAACTTCTTCTCCATCTTCTGGTCTTTGGGTTTGTCCGTCTCCTTCGCATCTGTGATGGCTTCATCCTCACCCTCTTCAGGCTCACCAGTCTGCTCAGACACCTGATAGCTGCTGATAATGTCCTCCAGCTGTTTACTCAGATCTTCAGTGAGATCTTGAGTGACTTCTGTCTTGGTGTCACTGTTGGTAGGCTGGGAGAAGCTCTCCATTCTGTAATTCGGCTGTTAAGACACAACAGAAATAGTGAAACAGGACAGAATACATTTTGCATTTCTAGAAAGAACAGCAAAGCCATTTACATTCCGAAGTTTGATTTGGATTAAATGTAATCAGACGTATATATGGATGATTCCTCATGTAGGAAGACATTTGATTACTTGAAATTTGAACAATTAAGTTTCTTAAAATAATGTTTCATGTATGTTAAAATATCTGGCAAGAAGATCTAGTCATGGCCCTCATCCTTCACATGTAATTTATTTTAGTTTTTTTATCCAAATACTAACTGGCTTATGAAACTCAGATAATGCTGTAAATATCTTGAGGTTTATTACATTTTATATAACAAATAACATCAGAATACATGATTTTCAAACTGTCACTGTTCTAACCTGTCACTCGCATTTCCATGATTACTGTCAGTTTTCTGCTATCTGAAGAATCACACACGGTTAAATGTGAACACATTTAAAGAGATCAGAACCACTGCTTTACATCTGAATTAATCATTGAAGTTGTCTGTCTACTCTTTGGGACTTTTAACACTCTGAGCAGTGGAGTGACAGTGCATGCTCCAGCTCTTCTGGTTAAATTTAGCAGCTCTGCTGGGCTGCCTTCACAAGCACCTGTTCAGAGTGCACTCTGGTCTATTTCAAGAGACTCTTAATATGGTCAAAACTATTTGTTAATTCTCTGCATTTCTTGATATTAATCACTGTCCGGCCTATATGTTTTATAATTGCACTTATTTAATAAAAATGCATCATGTGCATAAAAAGAATTAAGAAAAATATATATTGCATTTCCATCCAGCTGACCTCCACTTAAACCTTCACACATTTCAGGGAATTGAAATGATTGGTGATGTCTTAAACACACATAAGACCTGAATCCACAAATGTAAACGTGTCAAATGTTCAGCCACATGCGCTCCATAAGAAGAAGCTGTAGGTTTCAGCCCTGCTGGGTGCACGTTGATATTCATTTACATTTACAGTACGACAGTCTAACATGAAGTCTGTTAACGTTTAGAAAACAGTGATTGCATTTAGCAGAAAGTAAGTGAAGTTCAGCAGAAACACTTACCAGCGGCAGCAGTGAGAGACTGAGACGCGCCCGAGTCTGTGCGCGGCTGTCGGGGTCCGAGAGCAGCTGGACGCACGTCTCAAAATAATCCGGAGATGGATGTGATGTATTTGTGTCCAGCCTACAGCTTCTTCTCAAGATGTTGTGAACAAAAGCAACCTCTAACACCAATCTAACGTGCAGAAATGAGTTTATCAATGCAAATGTGTTTAATGTTGTTTCACCTTATGCTGTCCTTAAATATGATAGAAACCTTACATCTGTGTCAGGGTAAGAAGAGATACAGATGAGGGTTTGTTAAAATAAATAAATAAATAAATAGAAATATTCAAAAAGCTGACCGAAATCTGATGGTCAGATAAAAGGGGGCGTGGCGTCCAGGTGTGGGCGTGGTTAGTGGGTTTGGTTCAGGTAAGGGGCGGAGTCCTGGCGGGCTCATATTATAAATGACTGTTATAATATACATTATAATCACTATTATAATCACTATATAATCAGCGTTTTAATGCTGATAGGTCATGTACCTGCTTAATAGCTGATTTTTAATCCATACCAAATACTGAGAAATATAGTGCTGGCAACTTTTGTGACACTGAAAAATGTATTTAACAAAATCAGAGGTGAGATTACAATATGAACACTGTCAACAGGTTTATATAATTGAACTTTAATATATTTATTTTTAAAGGACATCTTTTAATCAGAGTAAGACAAAACAAACAATTAAAGAAGGAGAAATCAGCTGCCTTTATGGGCAAAAAAGAAAGAAAACATTGTGTCTATATAGAAATTTCTATAAATGATGATCATGTATCAGTCTGTAAGATAATACATTCACTAAAATACCATAAATTCAAACTATACCTCAAAACCTTTAATATGCAATACTGTAAACATGACATGAAAGTTCTTTCAGTATAAACTGCATTTAACTACACTAACCTCACCATCTCAGATCTATAAATACCATGAACTGAGTGTTAACACTTCACAATAAGGTTCAATACGTTAACACATGCATTAACTATCATGAACTACCACGGAACAATGCATTTTTACAACATCATTTTTGGATAATTGTAATTTATATAGTACCATAGTTCATAGGGCATTGTTGCATTGCTGTTTTAGTTCATAGTGCATTAGTTAACAAACCCTTTTCATTTTAAAAAATGTTTTAAATTAACATTAACAATACAGATGCTGTATTGTTTATTATTAGTTCGCGCTAACTATTCTGTCAGCTGATAACTGATAACAGCTGTTAACGTTCACAACCTTACTGTAAAGTGTTACTAGTTTCTCTACGTCGATTGCTACGTCATATATCAATACGTTTAATATGAGATAGCATGTATACCTTCTTTAAAGACATTTAATATGACTTACTCTAAAGATTTGTACATTCAAACAGTCAAATATTCACCAGATCCTTTATCTGATAGCAAGAGAAACCTGAAAAGCAAATAACCCTCTCAAACAGACCATCATACTGGACACAAGATGCTCCTCAAAAATAATTACAGTACATGACAGCTGTGTTTTGTGTGTTTGTGTATGTGCATGTATGTATGTGTGCGCAAACATATCATTGACTTAACAGTGACTGGAATGTTGTGCTGAGTTTTTCAATAAAAATCCTCACCTAATGACTCAACACAGCTTTAGTATTAATGATATGACATTGTCTATCAGCCTGCTAGAAAGTGCTTCAAATAGTAATTTTAATACATAACACTTACCACTTCTTAGATAATAGTATAATATATGCAGATCTACATTATAAATGGCTTAAAATGGCATCTTGTTACATACGTGCCAAAAAACCTAAAGATTAAAGACAGAAGCAATGTATGATACATTTAGAAAAATACGACACGCTAGATAAGTTTTAAACAAAGGGGTTAAAAGAATCAATCGGCCACATTAGTTAATCGTTTTGAATGCACATTCTGCAATGAAGTTAAAAAATACAACAATAATATACAACAGCATAAAGGCAACAGCGCAGCTTAATGTGAAACTTCAGCATCTGTAGTAAGTGCAATCTGTAAAGCAACCACAATACTTCATATTAGATCAATAACCATCACTAGTAAGTGCAGAACAGCGAATGACTTTCTTTCATTGAGGGATATGCAGACATGTTCTTAAAAGGCACAAAGCATTAGTCAACGATTTCTGTAAAAATGGGGATCAGTGGTTTGTATCATACATTTTGTTACTCGGTGTGCATCGCAATTCCTGCGGGGAAATGCTTAAAATGTCCAGTGAAATGCGTTTTTTGCATGTATTGCAAATATGCAGCTTATACAACTACTATTTCTAGTATGACAGACTGAAAGAATATGGCATGTGATTAATGCGAGATGTTGTGCATATTCTTGATTCCGCTTACTTCGTGGCACCAGAAGTCCAAAGAAACTTGGTCAGACTCTAACCCAGCTAACAGGGAACGTTCTCAGAGCACTGGTTAACAATCTCTCAAAGTTCTCTCAAAGTTACCAAAAACTGTTCTTGCAGTTAGTAGATCTTTTTCTACTGTTATAGATCATATATCAAAACTGTTATTCCAACGTTGCGAGTGGAATATTTTAAAAACGTTACAAAATTAAAAAAGTTTGAACAGTCACAGAATTTTCAAATTAACATTTCTAACATTTTTGTTACTTTGTGGAAATGCTGGGGAAACTTTCTAACAACCTAAAATTGTTAGCTGGGAAGGCCCTCACCTTAAGCAAATACTTGAATGCGGATGCTGCTGTCTAAGCGAGCTCAATTTTATCGCATTTTGAAATGCGTCACACCAAGAGGCTGCTAGCGTTCCCATTCATCTCAAAGGCAGTTGCTCAGCTTGGTGTTTTTTGCCCCAGAATGGTGCATTTACAGCATCTACCTGCAGGACAATTCATGCAGTACACATTGCTGCAAGGGGCTCTGTAGCGAACATTAGCTAGCAGAAGCAGTCACTTTGTATGAATATGGTCCTATATTCTCTTTTAGCTCAACCGCTTGTAGAAAATCCCAGCTAACAGGAAAAGTTCTCAGAACATTGGCTAACATTCCCTAAAGGTTCTCTCAACACGTTCAAAAACGTTCTTGCATCAACAGTAGTAGAACAATGTTTTAACGTTATGTACCGTGTATCAAAAATGTTATTCGTAAATAGTTTGTGGAACATTTTGAAAACATACAGAATTTAAAAATAAATTTAATAATGCTCTTACAACCAAGCAATAATGTTAATACGTGGACATTTTGAACCTTCATAGAACTGTCAAAATATTTTTTTTTATGTTTTTGTTACTAATGGAAACATTAGGAAAATGTTCTCACAAACTAAAATTGTCAGCTGGGATTTGTCAGCAGTTTGAAGAGAATCAAGTTAGTTGAAGTCGATGTTTTAGAGTACATTACCTGAATAACACATTTGCATTAATGGCACAGACGTTTAAAGGTAACTGCAGGGAACTGAGTTTGTTATGGGCAGAGCAATGCAAGAATCAATGAAACTGCACACTCACAATGCCCTGACCATGTGTTTGCATCTACACTTGCATACAGCCTGTACGTTTCTGGCCTCAGCTTTGCTTTCGAACCCTTAAAAATCAGCTTTCACCAGGTTTATCAGCAGCATCTTCAGATGTTATTCTAAGGGACGCAATAGCTTTTGCACAGATTTGTATGCCCTCCTCCTTTTTATCGTCTCTGTTTGGAGGGTCAACGTGAGACATTGTCATCTCTCCACCGTAGACTGACCCAGCATCTGAGGCAGGGGCTGAGGCCCGGCTGGAACTAGCCCTTGACAATGTATCCCCTTGTGGAATTGAAGTGAGGGAGTTTCTCTCACCAGCAGCACCAGGTGATGATGTGGACGGCATCCGTAACCCCCCAACAGGGATCATTGGCACAGGTGTTGGCACCTGTCTTTGAGAGTGCAAAGGTAAATGGCTGAGGATGTCTGTCTGCAGAGTGGTGGACAAATCTTTACTGCTGCATAGTCCAACAGGAACATACAGAGGAACATCTCCTTGATCCTTCAAAAACAAAACATGTAAATAATTACGTTGTTAGCTTCAGTAACGGCACACAACATGTCTGAATTTACATTCACAAGAAGATTAAAAATGAAAAATATTTCATTAAGGAGTTCCAACAGCAGTGCATGAATAAGGCAGATGTTAAAGTAAAATCAATTTGATTGAAGGATTTTAACAACAGTCATTTTAAAGCTGTGATCTGTAACTTTTGCCTCTCGGTTTCTCACCGTCTCTGTTTGAAACATGAAATTGCAGGTTACTTTATGTACTTTTCCATTTACGTATGCTAAAGTCAATAAAGGCAAGTGACATTTTCCACAAAATCTGCCCCGACAGTTCAGATGAGAAATGATATGAACACTGATGTGTTATGTACTTGCTCAATAAGTTGACTGATAATGATTTGATGTGAGAAAACATACCATTCCTGTATCAGATCGCACTCTGACAACTGGTCTGTGGGGCGTAGTCTGAAATCTCACACTTCTTCCCTGATCCCCGAGGGCTCTGTGCTGATAAGAGCCCCGGCGTGGGGACACGGCCCTGAGAAGCCCTTTCTGTCGACCCAGCGGAGACTGTGCTCGCCCTGCTGGGTCAGAACCTGCAGGTCTAACGGGTGAGAGCTGCCGGATAGGCAAGAAATCTCCTCTGATGCTCAGATCTCTCCTCGGAGAAACGGCCCTCAAGGGAGAAGAATCACGACTTGACAACAGAGGGCGCTGCGTTGAGAGGTCACCTCTTGGGCACATGTACCTCTGGCGAGGTGAGTCCCAACAAGGGGACAGCAGCTGAGGAGAGCAGAGCTCAGAAGATGTACTTGATTGCTCCAAGATTAGATCATCTTCAATAATAGGAGAGGAGACCTCAAGCTGTTCCTTGGGTGGACTGCAGATTGTGTCGAAGTGTTTGGTAACATGACTGGACATAAATGGTTTGTTGAATGCACAGGGCTGAGGGCTTGTGCTCCTGGATAGCGTTTTTGGTGTTGAATCACCATCGCATTCATCGTCTTCCTCATCGTCTGGCTCATCTCCATCTTCATCAACACCATCAGAATCCTCCACATCTGAAAACTGATGTTTGATGGCTGGTTCCACCGACCGGATGTCTGAGGACTTATGAACGTTATCTACACAAACAGTGAGAACAGAAAATGAGGTTAGTACATTCACATTTACTGGAGGCATTTTTTAGTTTGGGTGTCACATTACACATTTAAAACAGGCCCTAAATAGAAAATGGATGAAAAGGTGGAAGACAAGCTTTGCCAAAAACTTCAGCAAGTTAAACTACCAGCTACTTTATATTAATAAACTTAATCTAAGCTTGAAACTGTACTTCACAAGTTACATGACAAAATTGGTTTGTTACATTAAAGGCAGGTCAGGTGATATTTTTCCAGAAACATTTTGTTAGGCTGATTGAAATTCTGTTCACATACTGATAACAATCACCACCAAGTAAAGTTGCCTAAATATATTTGCCTAAATATATTATATATATATATATTATATATATATTCTGTACCCTATCTTTAAAGCTAAAATAAAGTCAGGGAAATCCATCACTGCAGTGTTGGATAACATTATGCCTCTACTTAATCAATAAACGTGGCTACAAACATATTTTTAGTTTTGCTTAGTGAAGAGACTGAAATTCTTACCTGCATCCTCTGTGTTGTCCATGGCAGTGGGTGAAACTCCTAATTCAAGGCATTTTTTCACATGAGACTTTGACTTCATATGCTTGGTGAGATTCCCTAAAAAAGACGGATGTTATTTTTCCATCTCAATCTTTTTTATTAGCTTTGTTGATAATGAGACTGTGAACCAACCTTTTGTTTTAAAGGCAAAATTGCAGCACTTGCAGACGTAGGGTCTCACATCTGTGTGAGTTCGTATGTGTTTCTTCAGCATGCTCGGCTTCTTACAACGAATCCCACACTCTTCACAAATATACTTCCCCCTTCCACGGCCCCTGACATAGACATAGTCCTCATTGGACTTGTATCTGACAGAGAAGAAACAAATAAAGAATGATTTCATTAGCATTATTATCACAGCCACCAAAAAAACATTACTACCACAAAGACATGTTCATACCCTCCTTCAAAAATCTTCACACGAGATGGTTCTGGTTGACGTACAGATGATGCCACATCCTCTCGTAAGGGTTTGTTCCTCGCCCCATTCCTCATCTCGTGGCCCATGTCTCGTAATCTTACGTCAGGTTTTATCTCCACCTCCCTTTGTTCCAGAGTTACCTGAAATGTCGAAACAGACGATAGAAGACATGCCTTAAAAAACTGTGGTATTAAAGTCCCCTGTAATCGATAGTTTTATCTCTTAAAACTTGTCTTTGATCATTAAAATTACATATTTAAACATTTTTTTCTTGTAAAAATAATTTCTCCATGCCTAAAAATAGCGTGAATATAACTCTACACCATTGCTTCATTTACTATATGCAGAACCATGAATATGCAAATTAGTCCCTGCCTCCACTCAACTGCACAAACTTGGACTTCCTGAGCCATTCGGTCTATTCGTTGATGTGATTGGTTACAACAGGTCTGTGATGTAGAAAACAGGGGCGGTTTTAAAATACGCTTTTAAGATCGTCTTTAGTACACTGCTGTTTTAAGGAGAAAATACAAAATGCAATGGTGTTTACTAATGAATTTACACATGGTTTGTCTTTCACCACATAGACAAATAAACAACATTAAAACTTGATTTTGACCACAGGGGGTCTTTAACATAAAGGTGCCAAAACCAACAAAAAGCAACAACAGAGTACATACTTCTTGTTTTTGTCTCCATGGGCTGAAAGTGACAAGTAGTCCAGGCTGATACATGGTAGCGATCGTATAAACAGCAGTTTGCCTCCTTTGTTTGGATCGGAGAAGAGCAAGAACCATCCCAGTGTTAAGATTGGGTGGGTTTGGGTTATGGCATCTCACAAACCATGAAGCGTACTCAGAGAATTGTGCAGCTGTTTGAGTACTATTTGGCTTGGAGGAGTTGAGGTAACACCAGCTCACGCAAGTTGTTGTATGAAGACCAGGAAACCTTGGCAACAATAAAGCACCTGTGATCTCATTGGGCAGAGCACCTGTAGCCGTATGAGTAGCCTTTATGTGTTCTGGTGTTGGTTTGCATTCCATCATAGCTGCATCTTGAGGAACACTGGCAGGAGATTGTATTTTTGGACTGTGGTATAAATCTAGGTTGACCTCTTCCATATCTACCTCCTCAGTTGGTCCATGCTGCTCTTGGGTACTTGCGGATTTGAAACTTGTCTTGGAAACATCTTTTTCACCTTCAAGATTTCCCAACTCCACAGCACTAAGCTCTCTGACAATCTGGCCATAAATGTTCTCATCTTTGACTCGTTTTTGCTGCTTTGCTTCAATAAAGAGCTCAATGCTACTTGCAGGAGAAAGCATCCGCTTGTTTGCTCCACCACTAGGGGCCTCAGTTGTCGAGATGGTTTTGGAGGTCAATGACAAAGGAATGCCTGTATTAAGCTTCGCAGGTGATGCTTGTGGGCTACACAACTGTCCCGGAAGTTGCCTTGGTATTTGAGATGGTTCACAAGCTACATTATTACGTGGTGTGACACTGGTGAGATATTCACAGGTGGATTTCTTGTGTTGTATACTCGAGATAGGATTCTGTGTTTGAGAATCCAGAATGTGAGATATACTAGTGTATGTTACGCTTCCGTAGGATGGGACTTGCATCTGAATTCTGACAGGAACTAGTAAACTGGACATCCTTTGACTGGCTAACACTTGTTGAGCTTGTGAAAGCACTGCTAATGTGGACAAAACATTGCCCAAGCTCTGCGAACAATCTTCTTGAGGGTTTCTTAAGCTGATATATGTTTCTGCTGCCTGGAAATCTTCAGGTTCTTTCTTAATTTGAATACTATCCATGTTCTGAGCACAGCATACATGTAGAGTGTAATGCTTATGAGATGAGGTTTGCACTGAGCCAGTTGACTTATATGGTTGAAATGAGGTGCCAGAAGAATATCTTGTTTTGTCAATGGATCCCTCTGCTGAAGATTTGTCCTGCATCACATCTGGTTCTCCACTTAATGATGACTGCCTAACTAAGAACCCCCTTCTGCGCTCGTTAACATCTATTACCCTCAACGTAGATGTTGGAGACAGACTTCCATAGTCAAAAGACTTGCTTCTACATTCAGAAACCTCTGTGGGTAAGTTATAAGGTATCTGCTCTGATGCAGATCGTCTCATTTCTTTAGGATGACTCTGTAAAACTGCTGGAACCGATAAGAACTCTAATGGCTTGTTAAACTCATCCGAGTTGGTTTGAGATGCGACATTAAGGATCTCCTCTTTGTCGAGTGACTGTGAAAAGCTTGAGCTGTGGGACAAATTGCTATCTTGACTTGGACTTCTGGAGAGACTTGTGCAAGCAGATTCAAAACTAGATTCTCCAGAAGAATATTCCATTTCTGCCAACCGCAATCGTTTCTTTTTGGGTGGCAGTTTTTCCACTGGAAACTGGGACAGTGTCTCACTCCGTTGTGGCCACTGGAATTCCTCAACATGCTTCTCCCTTTGCTTGACCCCAACATCTGGAGGTTTTTCTGGTTTGTCCGGCTCCACAGTTACTCTAATCTCGGGCACCTGGATACTGGACACTGGAGATGCTGGCTGCTTCATCACATGACGTTTCTGGTGCAGTAAACCAGTGTTACCCCATTGCCAATCTGTTCTTTCCAAGTTACGATTTGTGGTGTTTTTGTGACCCTCTATGCTGTGCTCCTTTTCTATGAATTTGCAAATGCCAACTTTTTCTGGGGTATTTGGTCTAATTTCTGTTGACTTTTCTGGGGTATTTGGCCAGTTTAATTTATTTGTATGCTGAATTACAGAAATAACATTGCTGCCAACTCTTCTCTCAGTGTCTGGGAAGCCAGTACCCACAGCACTTTCCTTTGTCTCAGATACGTTTGAAGGTTTATCTTGAATATGAAAATCCTCCTCCTCTGTAACACTTTTGTCTTTTCTTCGTTTCCTTGTAGACGTTTCTGACAAGGGGCTTTGAGATGCTGGGCACGTCTCAGTCTCTTGATAGTTTTCAGCAGCCATTTTGGAGTCTTCTACACTGTGAATTCTCAACTCTGCTTTTAGGCTACAAGCCAGATGAGCACAGCAGTCAGATTCTGCATGTCCTTCATTAGCAGTGTGTTCAAATGCAGCTTGACGCATAAGTCTTCTTATACCCATTGTGCCCCGGTAGGAGACATCAGCTCCCGTCATTCTTTCATCAAATGAGTTACTGCTTCTTAGGCCTTGTGGTGTGTTCAGATTTGAATCAGATGAGGTTGGAAGAGAGTTACTGCGTAAGAAAATGCTACTCTCTAATGCTGTTTCCAGAAGATCAGTGCTGGCTTGATAAGGAATTTGACAATCTTGGTAATCTTCTTCATGGAAAGACTTAGAATCAATTTTTATCGAGCGAACCAGGTCTTTTTTCCTCTGTTGTATGGAGGATTCTGTGTCACCGGGCTTCATGCTTTTGTTTAGTTTAATCATGAAAGTTGACGTGGCCTCATTAATGTCTGTCATGCAGGTCTGTACAGTGATTGATTGTTTTGGCCTGGTAGACGGTCTGTAACATTTCCCAAACATGATTTCTTGATATGATTTGGCACTTCCACCTGATGGGTTGAACTGTTGTTCAGCACTCTCAGAACGGGAAAAGTAACCGGAATCGGTGCTTCCTTTACTAAAAGAACTGGGAAGTGACAGGGACTGTTCAGAGTCTTGACTTTTCTTCTCAGACAGCCGTAGTGCCAGCCTTTGTTTGACAGTGGAGAACTCCACCATCTGCTCTGCCTGGGCAATCGCCGATGGCGCCATCATTTCCCGAAACTGCCATAAAGACACTTTTCCTGACGACAGTGTAGTTTCCTGTTGAGGTGAATTTTGAGTGGAAAGCATCACACTCTCTGTCTTTGCTGTTTTCCCACCTATTTCTTGACTGAAACTCTCTGTGTCTTTAACATAGTTTGCTGTATCCAAAGAGAAATCCTCCACGGTTTCTTCATCTGTGTCAGTGCTCTGCTCCACATCAGAGTGCATCTCACCCTCAGCGATGGCCAACTCTTCTTCCGTATGCTTGCTGTCTTGTTCTGAACATGGAACCAACCCAGCTTTCACAGCATGGGTGTGTGATTTTCTGTGTTTGTACAGGTTGCTCTTGGTTTTAAAGGAGAAACCACAAGGAACACATGGATACGGTCGTTCGCCAGTGTGAGAACGGATGTGCTTCTTCAATACACTGGGTTTTGCACAAGCTCTTCCACAATACTGGCATATATATTTTCCAGTCTTCACAGATTTCTGCTCTTTTTTCTGCAGGCCCTCTGACAGCTGCAGATCATATTCAGACTGGAGACACTGCTTGTTTGGGAGAGAAAAGGTCTTCCTCCTGAGACGGATGTGACACTGTTCTCTAGATGTTGAGGTAAAAGTATTTCCTGAAACAAGGACCTGCGATTCCACCCCAGGAGATGGACTCACATCTGCTGTCTGGGCTTTCTGTCTTTGTGTCATCTCACATGACAAGTGCTTTTTGTCATCTTTGAGACTTATCTGCTTGGAGCGTTCTGCAGGACCTGAGGTTTCTGTAGCCTCCATGGTAAGAGTGTCACTTTTCTAAAGACAGTTGCTACATTGCTCTTAGTTTTTCCCCACCCAACATCATTTTGCATTGATTAAAGTTTGTTTTTCTTTATCTGTGAACCCTCTAAACAGGGTTAATCCTTCTGCACTTCAAAAAAATCTCTGCAGTTGTACAACGTTCAGTCCAGCAGCATCATTTTCAGACAACGGCAGAATAAACTTTCCCACATGTTCAAAATCATGGCTAAGTCCACTTGGTTAAAAATGGCCTCCATCTCTATACACATTTAAGAGTGACCACCATGGCCAAGTCATCTGCTGAAAAAGAAATAAAAAAATTAAATGTTATTAGCTGTTTGAACTATACAGAAAAATACCAAAAAAGAAATAGAATTAATGGTAAGACAATTACTGAACAGACTTTAAAAATACAAAAGTCACCTTCAAGGGAAAACTGATCTATAAACTCACCATGACCTGAGCAGGGTCTTTCTGAAGGCAAACTGCCAGATCCATGTGTGTCTGAGATCTGTGATGGATGTAGAGCCCGTCTCAAACTGTAAGGGCACAAACCTTCTGTTAGAGATTTACAAGACTGTACAAGTATACTGAGGGGGAAGATATTTATTCATATTTATGTGTGTAATAAAATGTTACGCTGGTCTCTATTAGAAAGATACACAAACCTTCAAACATACAAGAAGCATACAAAGAAAGAAAGAAAAAAGAAAAACAGATAGACAGACAGAGAGAGAGAGAGAGAGAGAGAGAAGAGAGAGATTTTAAGTTTAAAACATAACTTTCCTATAATTGTGTTATGTTGGTAATGCCAAATATGAATAGAATATAAAAATTATAGTGCATGCTAAACCCCCAACAACATAATCTGATAGTGTTTGCATACATGAGAATGAGTCTAATGAGGTTACATAAGGTTATCTGCTTCAGCCCTCCGAGTTTCACTTAATTAGGACATTCAAACTCTGCAAGCCATCAGA
Source organism: Chromobotia macracanthus (assembly GCA_036877525.1). Taxonomy (NCBI): domain Eukaryota; kingdom Metazoa; phylum Chordata; class Actinopteri; order Cypriniformes; family Botiidae; genus Chromobotia; species Chromobotia macracanthus. The sequence continues at coordinate 2,226,061 of JAZGTH010000102.1, forward strand.
GGAGAAATATCAAGCTCTGCTTATGAAACATAAGACAAAACCTGTATCACACCATCACATGGCTTGCACTGAAGTCAAAGGTCTCCCATGCGTCCAGTGAGAATTCACAGCACGTCTGTCCTGAGCTCATGAGTTTTTGAGTCAATGTAGCAACAAAATAAAAATCACACAGCGCTTTGTCAAGGTCAGTCTCAGTTCTGGGTTCTTTTCTACAGAATTGAACAATCGGTGTGGATGCTGGACACATAACAATGGAGAATTATGGTGGATAAACCTGCTTGAGACTTGATGCATCTTTACAACTGGGTTGATTGGAGAAATGTTGCAATGGTGCCACAGAACTCCTACTCAGACACGATTGCAATGATTGGTCAATATGAAATGAGACGTGACCTGATCTTTAAGAACACAAATGAAGGGAATCTGTCATAGTGATTGTAATTCTGGAAGTTTGACCTTGTGTCATAACCTTCATAGATACACACACACGTACACACTTACATTCACACATGAACAGTACAGTAACAGCACCCAGTGGAACATGTTAAACCCAGCAGAGGTAAAACATAACCAGACTGAGAAGAGTGCCATTACATCATTTATCATCACCCCCCCACCCGGTATTACAAGCCAGTGACATTCCTAGCAAAGCGTCTCCATACAGCTGTGCTGCATCTTAAAACTACAAAGGCATCTTCGACTTAGACCTGCTGATGTAAAACGTCCACAAAGGATCCTAAAACAGAGCGGTCACAGTCTGACGTTGACAAATCACTGCTTTTAATTCCCTGTAAAAGATACAACATACGGATTGCTGTCATTCTACAAACCTGGTGTCCAAATTCAGCCCTGTCCAGTATCTCCAGTCATGTGTTCTCATAATTCCTGCTTGGTGTATTGCAGTGCATCATCTTTAACAAAAGCCAAATTTGCTGAAAATACGGGCCAGCGATCCTCCATGCCTTGCTCAATGAGAGTACATTAGACGACCTGCAGATGTAGGAGATTTGCCACAGAAAATACCTCACTGAGACGCGCATCCAGGAACAAAAATAGAAAAGGGGCCCTGTGAAGGGTTATGCAACGGCCCACACCGGAGGCCACATTTGCATCAGCGCAAAGGAGAATTGAGAGGTTGTGCTGGTGTCCTGCTGCCTGTGAAAAGGGACTGAAATTTAGGAACGTCTTGAATTCCTTGTAAAAACAGTACAAAATGTACAGAAAACATTATTTTTTCTGAAAAATGGATTGAGAGGATATAAAGTTCTGATAGTTGCTTAACAAAATCACCATTAGGCTCACAGATGAAGACAAGTCGCATGTCGAGGAAGCAAATATGTTTGTATTTATGTTCGTATGTAATACAGCTTGTAACAATTTCCCGATATTTCCAATTATATCTTTTGATTTCATCCTTTATTTCCAAAATTCCCCAGCTTTCCCCACCCTACCTGAAAACCACTTTACTTTCCAACTTTAATTTTACATTTGCGTACACAAGATAATACACAAAACTTTAAGCAAGATATTTTACAGCCAATGAAAGCAGGTTCAGTTCAGGATAGTAAATCCTTACTACTATTCAGCTGGCCTGTAACCATGACCTTTCAACACAAAACAATTTGCACAGCTAAAAATATTCGACTTGCAGTGACCGCCATCTGAAGTTACAGTGGGGAGGACAACTGGGTGCAGGTATCGTCTGAGTGTTGTAATCATCGTTTATTAAGTAACAGACCTGCAACATTACAAAAGCTAAGGCCAGACTCTGACACAGCCACCAAACTTAACAATGCAAACCAATGCCTGGCACAAACATACAAACATTGTGCTCATTTCTCTGGTTTATGACTCTTATTGCAGACACATAACAGACTGCTGAGACACACTGACATGCACAGACTTGAAAAGATATGCATGAGGTTTTATTTCTATATATATGGAGCTCAGGGCACTGCAGAGATCTGTGATAAGCATGCTGCGGATGGGGCCTGAAATGGCTGAAGGACTCTTGTCCCTCTATAAATATGACGGTCTGTCCCAGCGGGTTCTCCATTCCACTGCTCGGATTTTCCACTGTCTAAGACACGAGATTCTGCTGACCAGCAGAAATTCTGAACACATTTGCATGTGATGTGATAGCACACCAGTGTTCCTCCTCCACTGGCTGGTTTTAGAGTCATGACAGAATGATGAATTACAGTATTCTATGAAAATAAATATGATTTCCAGGACTGCTTCTGCAAGAGAATATGTCTGATATGTCTGAAATCTGATAATGCTAAACATACCCGGTTCACATTACTCACCAAGAAATATGCCATCAAAATAATGTTATTTGCCATTAACAAATCACTGCCTGTCTTCTGCTGATCCATCACCATTCAAATGTGTGTTTTAGGTCAAACCTGCTGGCCATTTTAGGTTGTAAGAACATTTCCCTCACATTTCCATTACATAACAAAAATGTTAAAATAATATTTTGTTCTAAAATGTTATAAAGTTCTAGGAATGTTCAAAATATCCAGCTCTTTAGACATTGTATTAACATTATTGCTTGCTTATATTCAAAGCATTTTTAAAATGTCCCACTAACAACTCAGAGAATAATATTTTTGATAAATGATGTATAACGTTAAGAGCGAACTTTTAGTATGTTAGCCAATGTTCTGGGAATGTTCCCTGTTAGCTGGGGCATACCATAAAATTTGTGTGTACATACAAAGCATTTTTACACTTCTGGCTTCAAAACATAGTATAAAGCTATTTTTGTACACATACTAAAACAATGTAAGTGTTGCTTGCCTGTGCAAAACTTGCCAACACAATGAAGAGTGCCAGAAGGTTTCAGTGTGCTTTCGGTTGTATTGCTTTGTGGTTGCCAGATAGTTGCTGTATACAATAATTGTATTTCTAACTTAACCATGTATACATACGTAAAGATTTAAAATCCTGTGATCATCAAGTATGTGAAGATTATATCAGATTTACAGAGGTGTCATAATTGCACCAGTGTGCCACATGCAAACGGCCTTCATCTCCAAATAATACTGTAAATGTCTTCACCACACGTACGCCGCACGGAAATGAGAAATGTTGCCATGGCGACCAAACGACTATATTCTGCTGTGTTCACATTCTTTGTCTCTTCCAGCGCTCACACAAGTGGATATTCAATAGGCCAACAAGTATCCTCAAGTCACCGTTCTGCACCTGTGACATCACATGCACGACTACAGCCATAATTCCCAACATATTCTGGAATAATCACACAGAACACATGCAAATCAGCCAAATGACTTCCTGTTTTTGTCAGGGAACCTAAAAACGTACTTTGGGTGGAAACTAAATCTGGGTGCCATCTACACGAACAGTTAAAAGATTTTATTGTAACTGAATCAATGTAACTGAATCAACCCGACTGCTTAAGGTTAGCACAACGAAAGTCATTTTTACAGGAAACTGGAGCAGTAGCTGTTGAAAGAAACAATTCCACCATTGATGAAAATTCGCTATTTAATGCCTCAGTCATTCTAGAGCCATGTGTGCTTAACTTTTTCTTACTACGGTTTAAAATGACCATTTCGGTCAATAAAAACCTTCAGCCATCGGTTACCATTTCAGATTTAACAGCAAAACCTGAGAGATGTTAAACGTTCATGACAAACATGCACGTCTGAGCAAACAGAGAGAATTTTCATATAACACAGACATCTGATCTTACCGATAGACTCAAAAGGTCAAGCCTGGACATATGCTTTGAGATTTTTATTTTTAGCTTGGAGAACAATGATCTTTAATCACTATGGCAACGCTGAAGCATTACTTCACAGTCAAACCAAACATCTCCAGGCATCAGTTCCAGTACATTGGAAAAGCATTGTAATATGGGCTTTTGTGTACTACAGATATCATTAACGCATGTCCAAATGTGCCCATACAGGCCCTGACCGGCACACATGAAGAAGTGATGACCGATAAGTCTTACTGTAAAGACCAATACTGATATCATGACCTAATGATGGCTGGATATCATTTCAGTCCATTTAATGAGAGCACATAAGAGAGAACACAGCCTATGAATAAACACTTATATATACAATATCATATTTACATAAAATAATGATTAACAAGCTGTAGATTTGGACACCGGAAGTGACAATAAAGCAATAAAGAGAGAGAGAAACCGGATTTAAGACCCTGTACGAACAACCAAAACAGACAGAAAACATGAAGGTGATAAAGGTGAGGATCTCCTGACAGCTCCACCAGCAGATGAACTCACAAACTCTCGCCCAGTCCGGTGCGCTCAGTCCGGTTACACCGGCGGATCTCTCACCTCCCGGTAGTGCCCCGTTAACTCCTCGGTTTAAACCCTCGTACTCAACCGGAGCGGACGGACGTGAAGGAGAAACCATCGCGTTTCTTGAACGCTTGTGAGTTGATTGGCTGGGTGGACACGTCCATTACCGCGACAGAAACAGATGTCTGCCCGCACCGGAGCGCCACCGTCCCGGGAAGCCAGAGGGAATCCGCCCGGGAAGATGAGCGCACCTGCAGCCGCCTACCGATCACCGCGCTGCGCCGTGTTGATCGCCACCAGCGGCCATCTGTGGTGTAGATGTATTTATATCACATGTGGCTTAAAGATTTGTGCCTGTTATGTTTATATGAATGTAAAAGTGTGAGCCGTGGTTGCTTGGGACCACCAGTGCTGGGCGGTTGTTAGGGCGTTGCTAGGTGATTGCGTAATGACCCAGGTTTAAAGAGCCTACCTCTCTGTCACACTCCAGTCTCTAGATATTGTATGGACCTCTTCTTCAGGGTTAGTTCATGGGAAATCAGTAAGTCTGATCACTCAGAGAAGTAATACCACACCCTGCCCTTTTTAATGTTTTATTAACTTCATACCTCTATAGAAAGAACTGTGTGAAGGTTCATACAGTTTTCCTCTGTACCACAAAACAAATACGAGCAGTCGAGTTTAGAAGTAAATAACCAGCCAGTGTGACCAGACAGTGTAATATTTGGCAACAGGCTAGAATAGCTGCTCTATTAAGTCAGACGAAAAACCTCAGGCTAAAACCAGACTATTGCAAAACAGTGCTTTCATTTGTCCAACATGATGACCCCACCCCACAGACCCCCTCATTCTGCACTACATGTAATGGAGGATCAGTTCTGAACCCCGGAGGTCTTTCCTGCTCTATGCCCCAGCGAGCAGACACCATCAACAGCCAACACACCACACAAGCACCTGCAGAAACATGGAGCAAGAGAGAACTGATCATAATGCACAGCAATGCACAGAGAAGTTCACATACAGGAGAAACATTGTGTTGCTCACTGCAGTGAGTTAAAGGGCCGTGGATCTTAATAAACAGCACAGAGCTATTCCTGGCACAGCTGTCCTGGATTACTCAGATAGGGAGTTTCTGATATGGGAGCAGCAGCACGTGTGTCTGACTACAGCATGTGATGCTCTCTGGTTCCAAAGACATTCGTGAGCAGGGGATTGTGGGTATTTCAGACCGAAACACACTCTTCTGCTCAAATGAAAGTCTGTTCATTCTAATAAAATTCAAACTACAGAATGCATTTTAGGTTTTTATGCAACAGCTATAAAAGTGCGATTGATTGATCATATGATGAAAATTACTTCAACTATTTTGCTCATGTTTTACATGTGTGATGTTCAGACACAAAATAAAAAAACAATCAAATCATAAACAGTGAAACATAGAGCACAGACATGAAATTGAAACCATTTCACATATTCGTTTTTCATTTAATTTTTTTCCCAAAAACATTTGTGCTAAACACACATCATCACTCATTAATAAAAGGTCGATAAACATAAGTTTAAAAAGTTTAATTAATTATGGCTTTACAATACAACTTCATTGAGATCACTGACAGTGCATATTTCTCCTTCTATGTGATTTTTCTTCTTGTTTCATCATCTGATTAATTTACTCGCTTGGAAAAGTGATATCAACAAAGCTCAACAAACCAACCAATGAGGTATCAATCATCATTCAGTGCGGAAACAGTGTACAAAACCTCATATAAGCAACGGTAATACAGTTATACATAAAACTCCAGTTACACCAGGCAACTAGAGCATGTCATTCATATAATCATTAAACGACTTCAAATTCAAATCGTTTTAAACCTGTATATTAACATTAAAAAAATATTTGTTGCTCCTGAGGGAAGCAGCTAACTGCGCTGCTGTTTTCTAGCTACACTGCACCAGTCAGCCGTAAAGTCCAGGCCCAGGAGCAAGGCATCTGACTGGGGGCCAGCTGAGGCAGAAGCACCCGGAGTCCAGTGGGGCTCAATGAATCCCAGATCAGGGGTTTATAACCAAGCAGCACCACCTGGTTTTAAAATTGACACAAGGTAAAGAAGCTTGTCTGACAATAGTAGACAGTAACAGTTGTTAGGTAGGATTGGTCTGTAAAGTTTAAGGCAAGCTTAGTGATGTAAGAACCGTGTTTTTTACATCACCTGAGTCTTGGATGCTGACACGATGGGGTCACTCAAAACAACATATCCACTGTTTGGCCATGAAAGCAAAACGGCATAAATTGAGTTCTCCTGTGGTTTCCATGTATACCTGTCAAAACAAAAGATTTTCGCTCCATCATTTGAACCTCATATAAAGGTAAAAAGGATCAAACTATTAAAGGTGCAGTAAGTAATTTCTGAGAAATGCTGCTGAAAATTGAAATCACCCCCCAAACAATGTCCTGAAAATTTGCTAGATGTTTGTTCGTGTGTGTGTGTTGGAAAAATACTGTGTTGACACACAGTCATGGCTGTGTAAATAGAAGAAAAAACTAAGTGAAACAGACCGATCCACATATCCCTATAACACTCTCACAGCCAATCAGCAATAGGGGGCATATCTGCCAGTTGTTAGTTGCTGCCTGTGTTGCATAGCATGCTCATTGTTTTGAATGCGAAGCAATGGGTGGAGGGGGGCGTGTTAGTTTGGGTGTCGATTTCAAATATCAGCAGCGTTCCTCTGAAATTGCTTATTGCACCTTTACATTACACTGAAAGAATAATAAAATGGTTTATGTGTAGCTTGAGGTTGCACATTAACAGACTTCCTGATTGTGAAATGATATTGTATCTCACCAAACTCCAGGAGTGACAGAATCGTTCTGGACTCTCCATGCGCTGGTGTTGTAGATTGCATCTCCATTCACACTGAGCCACTGGCCCACCTGTCTCAGACGCTCCTCAAAGATGGGCACAATGCGGCCGTCATGTGTGGGGCCCACGTTCATCAGCAAATTCCCCCCACAGGATACAGTCTCAACGAGGGTCTGTTATGCAAACACAATGCCACAAAATGCACAAGGAACAAATCATAAGTGATGGTTAAGACTCAAACTAAAGGCTATTGGCTTACTGAAAAAAGGAACAAGCACCTTGTTATGCTCCGCCCCAACTTCCTGTTTCATGTTTTCAGAAACGATTTCCTCATTTGCAAGTCACTTTGCATACCAGTGTATGTAAATGTAATGTAAACTCACTCCTATTAGCTGCTCAATGGTCAGGAAATCACTGAATTTGGCATCTCTCCTGTAGCCCCATGACTTCTGGTCAATGGTCATGCAGTTCTCCCATTTGTGTTTCAGCAGGTGTCCCGGGTTATACCGATCCGTGCAGGTGTAATATCCACCATGTTTACATATGCTGCCATATCCCCAGCGGTCATTGGTGACAACAGTGTCACGAACAGGGCTGAAAACATTTACAACTGTTATAAATCATTATTATAAACTTACCGTTGGGAATCAGGGTATAGTAAGGAGACCATTTTGAAAACTGATATGTTACGTACTTGCTCAGAAACTAATTTCTGTTCATTTTTAACCACAAAAACATTACAGATTGCAGCTTTAAATTTTTTTGTTTGATTCCCTAATAATGTGGTCTCACCTCTCATTATAAAGCCAGGCGAGGAACCCTGTGCTGTTCCAGTATGTGTCGGGTGCGTCTCCATCTCCATCAGACCACAGCACTTCAGGTTTGTACTTGTTGACTAACTCATAGAGCTCAGGCAGTGTCTTTGTTGTGGGGAACTTGGTGGTATTAAAGTGGTTTTTAGCATCTTCTCTGTACAGAGGATGAAACCACTCAAAGAGAGAGTGGTAGAGCCCCAGTCGCAGATCACTGTGTGTCCGCAGGGCCGTGGCGATCTCACCCACCAGATCCCGCTTGGGCCCGATCTCCACTGCATTCCAGTTCCACGAATACTTCGAACCCCACAGCGTAAAACCTGAGGGATTGAAAGAGCAACCATATTTTGCATTGTGACATTTTGTCCATCACAATTAAAGGCAGATAATTTCTTATGCTGGTTCAAAGTCTCTTCACATCCTAAAGTCAATCAAAGTGGTCTAAATATATAAGTATATCTCATATATATCAAGTATATATCTTCTTCTAATAAATCTTAAAATAATCATTCTTTTATATCATCTGGAGAATTTACAACACAATAACACTAAGAATAAGAAGGAAACAAAATATATACACATATAATATTTTCAATAATCTTATTCTAAGTAATCTAATTTCACATTACTGTGTATTAGATATAATAGTATATATCTATAAAAGATATACACAAATTGTACCTGTCCTAAAATAGAATAGAATTTCTTATATATTATAAATTTGGTGTGAAATGGAAACCAAATCAGTGTACATTTAATTCACCGTTTATCATTTTACATTTCTCATCTCTACTTCTCTAGTCTAACAAACCCATCTCACTGTTTTACCCTTTAAAACATCAACGGGTAACTTTGCTGTTTCCTGCTCAGTTTCAGGTAAATGATGACAGAAGAACACACATGTGAAGGGGAATGCAGTCTGTGCAGTAATTTCCCACAAACCTTCATGATGTTTGGTTGTCAGGACTATATATTTGGCTCCAGATGAGGCAAAAATATCAACCCACTCTTTGGCATCGAAGAATTCAGCGCGGAACTGTGGTGCGAAGTCGGCGTAGGTGAAGCCAGGTGGATAATTTTTTATCATAAAATAAACGTAAGATGGGATCTTCTGGCCCTGCCAGTACCACCTGTTGAAAACCAAGACCTCAATTATATCAATACAAGCACTGTCATAAGAATAACATGAGAAACCGAACCTCACGAAACCTGTCAAACTTCACTCCAAAAGTGAAAGAAAAATGTGCATGATTTATGTTTGCTGAAAGAAAACCTAAAGAAAATAAACCCGTTTAGTTTAAACCATTCATTATACTTAAAAACAACTTATTAACTACATTTTAAGTATTTGTACGCAATGGCAGTACTTTTTATGCTTCCTTTAATTCTATGCATTTATGCCCAATATATTTATAAAGGTAAATGTGACCTGTACATAATTTCATGAGCTTGACCCATAAACTTATTTCTGTTGTAGCTGGTCTATGGTACAGTGAACTGGGTGCGTTTGTATACAGATTCAGTACATAACTGCAGTCATAAAGGATTGCTGTATTCATGTTCAATAACTTAACTCTACCGCCATCTCTACCTGTAACATCAAATTACAGGTTACTCCATGTACTTTCATCACGTGTTTACAGTAAAATGATCAAATCATAAATCATTATTATAAACGTACAGTTGTGAATCGGAGTACAGTAAGTAGACGTTTTCAACACCGATCTGTCATGTACTTCCCCAAACGATTTGTTGTTCATTTTAACCTATAAAGTCACGGATTTGTAGCTTTTTGTCAGTGCTATCACGGCAACAGTCCCAGATCATTCCGCCATACTGGCTCCATGTCGACAACACGTCAAATAAGACGCACCTCGGCGCTTTATTTCGTGTTTTGAGGATGTGGTCATTTACGCTTCATCAGACTTACCAGAACCACTCGCTGCCGTAACTGGGCACAGAAAACAGTCCCCAGTGAATGAAGATGCCGAACTTGGCCTGATCAAACCACTCCGGGAGAGGCCTGGAATCGATCGACTCCCATGTAGGCTCGTACTGACCGTAACATTTGCCAATGAAGAGCAAAAAAAGGGCCAAAACGCTCGCTTGACGCATCGCGACGCTCGTCCGACGCATCGCGACGCTCGCTCCGCTGCGGTCATGTGACACACGGTTTAATCACATGATTGTGATCGCTTAAAGCTCACGTGATTAACCTCACCGGAAACCGGAAGTGAAACCGGATGTCTTTCTGAAGCGTCGTAGGAAACAAATGTAACCGTTCACCACGGTCGGAAACGTACTATGGTAAAGGCGTGGCTTATGAATATTGAATACGTCACTTGACGTCCCCCCCCCCCCACACACACACGTCTTAATGATGATTGGCTGAAAGTTGGACGCGGGTAAGTAGGCGCAAAGTGATTTTTCTAAACGAAGAACGTTTGGTCCGTGTTCATATTTTGTAAAATGTCAGAGTGCTGCATTGATCCTAAAACAGGCAACCAAATTTATTAACTATCGAACGGTTAGGAAGCGTCTTGTGACTTGATTAATATTCACGAGGATCCGTGACGTAAGCGCTGTCGTCACCTCCGGTTCGTTCTGCGGATCCATGGGAGCTGTAGTTCTGAGCGAGCTGTTGAAAGCGACCGATGCGAGGTTTTATCGACTGCCACTGTCATATATCTGCCGAAGATTTCCACACTGTAAGACCATGCAAAGTCCAAATATTTTCCTAATATTATACAACTATATGAGAACGTAACCTAATGAGTGATTTCTCCCTATTTAAGGACATCGATGACGTCATTGAGGAGTCTCAAAAGGTTCTCGGTTCAGTGAATATTATGTAAAGTTGAGCTCCAGTGCCTTATGTGAAGCTGTAATGTTATCATGTTTGTTGTTGCATTTCTTAGGCTGGGCTTGTCGCCCTGCTTGCTGTAGCAGAACATGCTGGAGAATTCGAGAAGATCATACAGCTCTCCCAAAGGTACAGACTAGATCTTGTATTATAATTATATTATATATTGTATTATCAGGTGTTCCTCAGAATGAAAGGTATTGATATTTGATATCTTGTAGGTTCCCTGGGTTTGTGATGCCATGTCTGGGGGTTCATCCAGTCCAGGGTGCAGATCCTGCACAACCCAGAGGAGCTGTAGTTCAGGTCTGTATGTACATTATATACTCGCCTATACTCATCCTCACCTTGTGACGCTTTGGATAAAAGCGTCCGCTAAATGTAAATGTAAAATGTCTATACAGTAAGAATGCATCCCTGGAGTACATTTGAAATAATGATTACAAGTATTACCATAATGTACACATACTTTTATTTTGTAAGTATAATATATGCCATAAAAAAGTCTAACATTATAATTATATGTTGGGTTCTTTCTTGAGATTCACACATGAAGCTTCTCCTGGTAATTATCTTATAATTCATATTGTTTATATTGTTTATTCTGCAGGATTTAGATGCTGCTTTACCCCTGATTGAGAAATACAAAGAGCTCATTGTGGCTATTGGTGAGGTCAGCTAAATTGTATGTATTCGAGTTGTATGTATTGTCTCACTGTGTGACAATGTAACAGATGACATATTCCCTCCTGTTCACTGTCTGGCAGATTCATCTGAACAGTTTTAATGTGTAACATCTCATACAGGTGGGCCTGGATTTTACACCACGCGTGGTCAACAGTGATGCTGGGAAAGAGAGTCAGAGACAAGTGCTCATACAACAGGCAAATGTCGCGAAACAGTTAAACCTTCCGCTGTGAGTTTCAGATTTCACAGTGTCAGATAAACATTTTTAATCTCTCATCATATCTGAAAAATAATCTGTCAATTAGGAACGTGCACTCGAGATCTGCAGGGAGACCAACCATCCATCTTCTGAAGGAGTTAGGTATACATGCACGCTGAAGTCTACAGTGACAGAGTGGGTTAATTTCATGTTTATGATAAACCCATCTCATGTCATGCATGTTGTCATGCAGGTGTAGAAAATGCTCTGCTGCATGCATTTGATGGAAAACCCTCAGTTGCAATGGAGGGTGTGAAAGCTGGCTATTACTTCTCTATTCCTCCATCCATCATAAGGAGTGAGCAGGTAAATACAACTTACTGTAAGTAACATTTGAACTGTAAACATTAAGGTTTGTTCCCTCATGTCCAGTGTTGGAATTTGAAATGTTTTGTTCACAGTCTGTAATTTACATCTCAACTGCCAGTCAAATGTTTGAACACACCTTTTTTCTCATTATTATTTCTACATTTTGGAATAATAGTTTACTTGTCAGATAACACAAACAGAATTATGGGAATTGTATAGTGACCAATCTATCTTACATTTTAGCTTCTTCAAAAAAAGGTTGCCTTTTTAAACAGCGTTTAAGGAGATCTGTTTATGCTGGACACTGTTTTATTTAAATAAAATTTTAGTTTTCTAAAGATACAAAGTAGTCACAATTTATTTGTCTGCAAAACCACTTTTTAACATTTTAGCAAATGCCTTTATATCAAATAGGTATTAAGATCATGATAAACATTAATTCAGTCAAACTTTTGACTAATCAATATCATAAATAATATTTATGTATTATATTAAGCATATGTATATTTTTCTAAATGCACATTTAAACAAAACCATGCTGTTATTAGTAACACAACATATGCTTGCCCACTTTTTATAAGAAGCAGAAACTTGTGAAGCAGGTTCCTCTAGAGAACTTGTGTTTGGAAACGGATTCTCCCGCACTGGGGCCGGAAAAACAGGTACAGTGACTTGTTCACATGTCAGTGTATGTCGTGTGTATTTGATGTATTGTTTTTTATTTAAAGTCAATTTTCTGTTTGTCTGCATTGTTTTTTATGTTGATATATACCTGTGCTGCTCTCTAGGTGAGGAATGTACCAAAGAATATCAGTATTAGTGCGGAATATGTCGCCAAAATCAAGGGAATTCCTTTGGAGAGGGTGATAGAGGTCACCACAGAAAATGCCCTGCGCCTCTTTCCCAAATTAAAGACATTTCTCAAACTCTGAGTACAACACTAAAGCTACAAATTCTGTTATTTTTGACAAATTAACATTTTTGTTGATCAGTAATTGTGAAAAAAGAAAAAAGGTTTCAAAGGTTTTCACTTCTTTTTATTCATCTTAAAAGTGGGATGATTATTTTCCTGTTTTTCTTTCCTGTGTGTAACCCTTTTGGCAACATGATGGGAACATGTTTACAATGACCACAACAATAAAGGCAGAGTCTTTAAAGAAAGTTAAACACAATATAAATGTTAATGTGTACGTTAATCCTGTATCTTATGTTATTTTTTCTAAACGTGGATTAAACTTGATGAATTACACAACTGCACAATAAACTCAAACACAAAACACAATCAACTTTTATTGATGGAGACAGAGAGGAAGGGATTGCAAGTGTTATGTGTATAAAAGATGAGTAAAACCAACAGTAGAAGAGAAGACCAGCTGTCCCAACTTCTTGTCATCTTACCCTGAAGATCTCATTTCCAAGACAAAGCACAATTAAAGAATTAAACCTGTAACAAGAGAAATAAACATTTGTGGCGCTCACAATAACTTTAGCGGTTACAATGGAAACAGAAAAGGTTCAGCATGTGTGGTCAAATATAATGGAACTAAATTATGATGTTATTACTAAAGTAGTGAACGTATGGAGATCGGTCATGTGGACGCGGTGCTGATTCTTGGGGAAGCATTGTGCAATGAATTCAGATCTTAAAGCAGCACTGAGTGGATCCACAGTCTGACACATATTCACTCCACCCAACAGTTTGTCCTTGAGGGGAACTCAAGAAGATAAAATGTGTTACGCTAGACTGCTGAATGTGAACTTAATTTTACTCTTACAGAGGTCAGATGAGGGTTTTGTCTGAGGGTGAATTTATATACACTTAAAAATGAAGATGTATCTACCAACAACAGCATAAAGACTCTGGTTTACTCTGTTAAAGACATTTTGAAGATTGTGATTAAGAACTCTTCAGTGAAATGTGTCTGAATTTGTAGAACAGTATCAAAAAATGATTTTAATTGTCAAGAAAAAGTCAGTCACAAAAATGAGTGTAAATCAATTAAAAACTGCTTATATTAAATGATTTCTAGTTCACAAAATCTTCTGAAGCCGTATGATGAAGAATGATTATATGAATTTATTATCAGCTGTATGTATTCACTCAGCATGTCTGAGTTAATGAGAAACTAAAATCATGTCAGTCTTTTGGGGTCTGACACTGTAGGCAGTTTCTCCTGCTGTCTGTGTGTGTTTCTGTTTGTATGGTGATATTGCTAAATCCATATTTTGACTGGAGCTGTTTGGTCATGTCCGTCAGAACCGTCTGGGGGTTTGTTTGCTCATCTGGAAAAAAGTTATATGTGTTAAAACTTTAAAGGTTTTGGGTGAATGGTTAAATTAAACGAATTGATTTTTTAAAGCTGCTACCTGTCATTTTTGCCTCTGTACCATCATCTCTGTTTGAAACTTAATTGTAGGTTACTAGCAGAATTATTTTCTAAATGTGGATGTTTAAATTCTGAACAACTGCTGTAAGAACAAGCTACAGCTTTATCTGGAGATAGTAGCCGGATCTTCCTTCTGTTTACAGATGGACATTTCTAATGAAATCAGACCCAACAGCTGAAATGATAAATTATTATTATAAACTTTGCAAACATCTGTCATGTACTTGCTCAGTAACAGATTTGTGTTTATTAATAACCAAAAGAAGTTACAGATTGCAGCTTTAATTGATGTTTATGAACATTATCACATTATAATGAAGTATGCTTTCTTGCCTATGACAGCGTGGACAGAAAACTGCGTCTCACTCGTGGTCAGTGACCACATGTGCAGATCATGCGCAGATTTAACACCTCCAACTGATAACAGAAGTTCATGGACGGAGTTGAAGTCCACATCAGGAGGAACTCCTTCAGATCAAAACCAACACTGTGACACTCCAACATTTTCACTTTTATAATAAACAACAGGTCAGTCAGTCACTTGCCTTCCATGAGTACACCGGTGATGTCTTTCAGAATGGCAAGTGTTGTTCCAAGCACAAGTATTGAAAACAGAAAAGTACATACAGGATCTGCTAGTTTCCATTCAGGCTGTTGAGACACAAACGTAGGGTCATGGTTTTTGTATTGTATTGTAAATATGTCCAGGTCAATAAAGTATGATGTTAAAATATCAAATATTGAAAGTGTTTTTCAAGCAAGACAGTTATTCATTCATAAATTATTTATTGAAACCTCACCAACCTGAAAGTAAATGAGAGTGGCAGCCAGCAGCACGCCAAAGCTCTGCAGTAAATCTCCCACAGTGTGTATGAAAGCAGCTCTCACACTGGTGCTCCTGTGTTCCTCTGAGGAACCATCACGATGACTGTCAGAGTGACGCCCCGCCGACTGATGGAGAATTACAGCCAGTCTGATGGAAACAGACAAAACGCAGACACAACATGATACCCAGCTAACAGTTTTAGCTTGTAAGAATGTTTTCTTAACGTTTCCAGTAAGTAACAAAAACATAAAAAATGTTACTTTGAATGTTCTAGGAACATTCAACACGTGCAGTTTTTTTAAAGGTTGTATTAACATTATAGATTGGTTATAAGAACATTATTCAAACTTTCTGTAATTCTGAAGCATTTTAAAAGTTTCACTAACACTGTAAGAATAACATTTTTGATAAATATGATATATAAGGTTAAGAAAACGTCCCACTAACACTACTGCAAGAACGTTTTTGATAACTTTAAAAGAACTTTTAGAGAATGTTTGCCAACATTATGAGAACCATTTGAAGTCTAATAATTAGAGTCAGTTTCTTTATATCCTAAGACCAAAGTGTAATCGATGCTTTAGCATTAGCAAACGAAAGCAGAAGGACAATACAATGACATCACTCACAGGATGTTCATGACTACAGCACATCCAGCAGTGATTAGCATGACATCACTGTGTATGTCATAATCATCAGTGATGATCCTCTGAACAGCGACGAGAGTGAGGATGATCGTCACAGCCCAGACAGACAGAACCGACAGCAGAGCCCCTAAAACCTCTGAACACAAACAACTGATGATGTCATGACTGTGCAATCTTTATAACCGTGTCAAAATGTCACTGATCAGACACCATATTCTGGAGACCATTCGAGGTCTCCAATGAGGTCCACAGAGCTGCAGAGTGTATCTCCAGCCCTAATGAATCTCACCTGAAGCTGATCAAGACCTTGAGGCAGACAGAAACAGAACTAAACTCTGCAGCTCTGTGGACCTCCAGGAACATGGATTGGAGACCTCTGCTATAAACTGTGACCCTTTGTATATAATATATACGTGATCTTTGTATGTGTGTAATATCATAAATAATACAGCAGCAGTAATATTCACATTTAGCAATGAAACAGCTGTATATGTTTCACCTGCACGATGCCATCCAAAGGTCAGACGTTTGGAAGGAGGTCTGGAGGAGATCCACAGTGAGAAAAGACTAATCAAAATACTGCAGAAGTCTGTGAGAAGATGGGCAGCATCTGTCATTATAGCCAGACTGTGAGCAGCATAACCACCTTCAAGAGCAACAGAATATTGTAATCATTGTAACCATACTATTACTGTAATCAGACAAATAATGTAATCAGACTACTACTGTAATCAGACCACTAATGTAATCAAATGTAATCAGACAACTACTGTAATAATCAATTTATGGGGTAATAGACACAAAGTTCTCAAAGACTCATTCATTTATTTAGGTCAAAACCTGTCCTTTCATTCTCACCAATGACTTCTCCAATCATGAAGATCAGACACACAACAGAGGTGATGAGTAACTTCCTCTTGGCCTGTGTTTTGTGTCGTCTCGTGCACCTGGAGTCTTTCAGACTGTGACAATGAAACGCTGACATTGAAGCTTCACGCTCACACTGTGTGTTCAAGTATTCATCCTCGACGTCATCCAACAGACTTCAAGAGGAAAGAGATTACAACAGTCTCTGTCTGTTTACAACACAAATCAGAAACAGTTTGACAGTTGTGAAACTCACCCCAAAAGCTCCAGAGAGTCTGTGGCAGCATTTTCCTGTCGGCCAACCTTAACTTTCTCCAAGTTTACCATGATAAACTATTGATCAAATAATCTTTAACAATGAAAAATACAAAGCCCTAATTCTGGAAAAGATTCAATTCTCAGATTCAAAAACTGTTTTTAAGTTTTTAAGTGTGAGTTTTTGGTACAGAATGAGTGAATGAAGTGTGAAGTTTCTCATGAGTTTAACGCCACATGCTGCTTCACATGCAGCTCTGTGCAACACGTCAGAAAAACGTGTTGTTTAGTACACATCAAGGTCATGTTCCAAAAGTACAGATAAAGCCAGCAGTCAGATATGGGGACGTTTTGAAAAGTTGAATATTTTTACATTTAAATAAATGTAAATTCAGTTCAAATATTCAGCCTGAACTTTAAATACAAAAATAACTATGACAGCTGCAGTCTATGAGACAAACAACATTTCATTCACTGTCTATAGACTTATTTGCAGTACAAATTGCCTTAAGACCTGATTTCCTGTAAAGCTGCTCAGATGCAGTACTGTGTGTATTGCGAAATGCATGGATTTGACTATATAACACGTACAGTGCAGATTTATATGGAGAAATTCAATGAAAGGTTGAGCAGATACAGTAATCAACTATATTTATATTTCATAACTCCTCAGAAAGCTCCTCAGACAAGGTCAGACAGCTTTACCATCATCAAAACTGTCAACCACAATCAGATAAACCTGATTAATGATGCTGATAAACATGCAACCTATGTGTATGGCCTAATGTTATATTTTATAGATTATACATTCATTATGTACTGCAAAAACTTTTGTGTTGAAAACACAAAAGATTATAGTTATATAATGAATAATATGTAACATAGTTATAGATAAAAATATTACAGAAAATTATCATATGTTGTTTTTAATTGTCTCATAAAATGGTTAGTTCAAAGTGGTTAATTCAGAGCTTATCGAAGCCGACATATTAAACAACAGAATAAAGCATTTGTAATGACACTTTATTTCAAACGAGTCTGATTAAATATCAATGCTTATATACATACTGATAGCAAAGATTAATGTTAAATGTTTTATTATCTAACTGTATTGATACAGTCTATACAACTTCCCAGTGTACAAATATTTGTTAATAAACTTTAACAGAAGTTCAACAGTCCTGCTAATCTTAAGAATGATTATGTTATTCAGAAGCAAACTAAAGTTTGTAAGAACTTAAAAAAGAATACCATATAAACATTCATGTATCTGTTGTGAAAATCAACATGGCTGACACGTTGTTTCAATTAGAGAAATCATTTAGAGCAATGCAGAGGAATGTGGGGTGCAGCTAAAAACCGCATGTTTCTGTGCAGTATGTTTCCACCAGGTGGATCAGGACACAGATTGTGACCTAAAACAATATCAAAACTGTTTATTGAACAAAAGTAAACAAATTTACAATCAAGCATTGAAATTTGTTAATATTACCTGCACAGGCTTGACAATACGCAAATAAACTTGAATAGCAAACACTGACAATGTTGCAAAGGCATAAAACAACAGCAGATGTGTATTTCAACACAAGAAACACACACTAGGTTACTGTATAGTAACCATGAATTTACACTTTGCACTGTGATTTTGTCATCTTACATGCAGATATGCAGAAAATAAAGTGTTTTGTCTGGCCATAAAAATAATGGAACGTTTAAGCAATAAAAGAAACTTTACAATGATGTAAACAAAATGAACAGCAGGTTCAAATGAGCCACACATACTGCAGGCACTGTGTGATACAAACCACTGAACCACATGAGAACCACAAGGAACCTCCCTGACACTTTCAGCAAACAGAGACTATTGCTGGACCAGGTCAACATGTGCGTCTGGAGTGATCAGTACCGTTTTGTCTCCATCTATAGGAGAGATCAGACCATGAGCATCATACAGCATAACAGAGAAACAGCCTTTACAATATCAGCATGATTATAAACGGTTACTTCAGTGTTCTGCTGGCCAACACGACTGTATTCAAACATATTACACAGAATATCAGGTCCTGCAGTTAAGAACTCAGAGTTTAGCAGATATCTACCTGAAGTTTCAGCGCACTGCGCAGGAATGGGCATCCCGACAATCACAGTGTGCTCTGTTGAACCAAACACAAATTACATTTACATAACATTTGCATTTATGCATTCGGCAGATGCTGTTATCCAAAGCGCCTTACAGTACTTATGTACTAGTACTACTACACGTTATACATTTTATCAGTATGTGCGCCCCCTGGGAATCGAACCCACAACCTTCGTGCTGCTATCACAGTGCTTTACCAGCTGAGCTACAGGAACTTAGTAATCCTTCCATAATGATACCAGAATCAAGAAAAACAAGAATCACTGGTAAACTGTATAGTCAGCGCTGTGCCTTAGCAGATCATTTTATATGTAGCTGTGGGGTTCATGTGGGCATGTGGGTTTGAATTCAGCTTGTGACATTTCCTGTTCTGTTACCCTCTCACCATAATTTCCTTTCCTCCCTCTGCTGTCATTTTAATACAATTGACAATTGACTTCTACAACAGTTGTTTTTCTTCAAATCTTCATAATGGAGGGCTGTAGTTAAGTAGGAGATGAAGTGAAACTCTTTCTGTTAGAGGTCTGGTTGTTAATAAAACTTGTTATTTGATTGCTTGTTTCACCTGAATCTCCAGGTGCTGGGCAGGGAATAGGCTGTCCGGTGATAACTGTGTCATTGCCTAGAAAACAACAAACAATTCTTTAGTGTTGGGACACAGATATATGACCTGCAGTCTGTGAAGGTGCACCACTAATGACTGATAAACACAGTTTAAAGTTCTTCCATCATTTATTCTCCCTCATGTCATTCCATTCATGACTTTTCTCTTCTGTGGAACACAAAATAAGACATTTTAAAACATGTCTTTTTGTGTCCATAGAATGGAAGTCAATGGGTGCGGTTTTGTGTCACACAGGTTTTAAATGACATGCGGGTGAGTAAATGATGGAAGACTTCATTTTTGTGTGAACTATGCCTTTCAAAATGGTTTCATTCATCAGCTGTTCTGGTGAGAAGGTTTATTTCTCTGTATCTCCCAACCTCTGTTCTGCTCCTCGGACATCTCGGCTACGAGGTCTTCTGGATCCATGTACTGAAAATGATCATGGTTCTTTGAACCGTCACATTTCCCACAGCAAAAACAGCAGCAGCAAAAGCAACAGCAGCAGGTGAAGAGCATCCCCAACACAAACAGCGTCTGAAGAAGAAACCAAAACGTCTTCAGCTTCTACAAAACTTCTACTAAAACCACCTCAGCAAACATCACTGTACACTGAATACTGCATTGTATACAACCTTCTGTATATGAATAATAGAATAATAGAATAAGCTCAGGGAACAAACAAACAAAGATCTGCATTCACACAAACTCCTCACCTTAAACCAGCACTTGGAAAGGAGGGAATAATTTTTAGCAGCCTCATCTCCGAACTGATCTGCGATGTAGAGCCCCATAGAGCCGTACTCGTCATAGATCTGCCGTTTGGTCTCGTCTGTAAGGATGCTGTTGGCATTGTTGATCTCTTTGAACTTCTCGGCCGCTTCAGGGTTGTTGAGGTTTTTATCTGGGTGATACTTCAGTGCCAGTTTTCTGCAGAGTGAATGAATACAGCACATCTTTTACAAGAACTGACATGAGCTGTCTGGATTTATCACATTAACAATGAATTATTACATCTATACAATAAGAATGTACAGAATGCTTGTAAAATGTTGTTAAAGAACAATGACAAGAGGACAATGTGCTTGATAAATTGTTAGAGATCTATACAGCTTTACCTGTAAGCCTTCTTGATATCTTCAGGTGAAGCTTTTTTCTCCAGACCTAATGTCACGTATAAACTCTCTCCTGCTGTGGACAGTTTACGCTGCGGTTGTCTTGTGTCCGTCATTGTTCAATTCTGTTAAAAAGACATTCAAGATTGAAGACCAAGTAAAGACGTGATGCTTTTAGCAGAAACATTTGCAATATTTACCCTATAAACATTCAATCTTACCTGTTTAGCTCTTAACTAGAGGGGAAAACTTGGTTCCAGTCTGAATAAAAAAACTACTATTACAAACACAGAGACAACCAAACAAAACCAGAAAAAAGATCTTGACAGTATTTTCTAAGTATGTTTTAAGTTCCTTCTCAGTTAAAAAAAGAAGATAAGTAATGTCATTGCTTACAGACACTTGACCCATTATTATTATACAATAACAAAGTTATGAAAGTTATTGGCGCTCCTGCTCAGATGAATGTGAACTGTAATGACGCTAATGTGAGTTCACTGAACTACAGATGAACTTATGAGAAATAAAAGCAGCACTTACCGTTTATACAGAGAGGTTTGGAGAACATTACGTGTTCATTTTTATATTCAATCACAGTGCAGATGAAGTCGACATGTCTACAGTTCACACCAGGAAGCAGGAAATAAAGTTTCACCTACGTGAAGAACAAGAGCCGCAATAGTGAAAGCAGCGGTGTCGTGCATCTAACAGAGACTTTACATAGAAAACATGGAAATGTGCATGGAAATGTGCATGGAAATGTGCATGCCTGTTTTGTTCACAGATAACAAAATGCTTTGTTTTAAAGCGACAATATTAATGCAAATATCCGGCAAAGAGTCATTCTAGTGATACTGAGTATATTATAGTAACAACTTGAAAACGATTAGAGAAATGTTGTCCTCATAGTTTTAAATCAAGTTTATTATTTATGCTGTGACTACTTCACAAAATTATGTTTACTGCCTGTCTGCATGAATGTTGGACCTTTGCTCCTTTATTTCACTTATTATCATTAGCAACCCCCTATATAAAAAGTAAAAGCAACTTTATTTTCAGATATGATCATTACAAGTGTGAAGGAAAAATGAGCACAAAGATGTGTGGTTAACACTTATGGCTGGTTGCCGGGGCGTTGCTATGCAGTAGATAGGATGTTCTGAGGAGTTGTAAGCATGTTGCTATAGTTTCCAGTGTGTATTCTTCAATTCTTCATCCTCTCTATACACGTATCCTGTGTGGGGTCATGGGAAATGCTGGACAATCTTAGACGATCAGAAGGCTGATCCCAGGTTTAAAAGTTTCAATTTAAAACCTTTTCTGTAAGTATAAGCAATGACAAGAGATAATTACCTTAGCGAACACCACAGAAAAACACAAACCGGCTTCCTGTCTTTTGCTGAAACCTTGAAATGACACTCGTAAACCTCTCTGAGGTATGTATAAGCATACAAATTTATTGTTTAATGTTTAACATAGGCCACAATTTTACAACCAGTAAGGCTGGATTTATTTTAGTTTGTTACACGACACTGTCTTGATTTAATCCATTTGAGTCTTGTGATGTCTTATGATTTCATAAACTTTGTATGCTATTTTTCAGGACAGGTCAGGACAAATACAGATTACACATTACATTATGTAACGATCAAGACTGTCCTATTTGTATAATTATTTTCCCAATGTTTTTGTTGGCCTCCATGCGTTGGTGAGCATTTTCAATATCGTCCATGTTGAATGTGCTGTCGATCACAGGCCACAGGGGCGGATCTGTGAGCTGGAAGTGCGGCAAAATCTTCTCTGTGAAACTCCTCACAAGCTCGGCTTTATACTAGAAATAAAAAACAATCAACATGTGTTGTAAAACTACACAACCTTTCAATTAAACATTAGGCGTAATTAAAGGGTAGGGGATTTTTTCCAGAAACGTTTTTTTTGTTATGCTTGTTGAAAGTCTCTTCACATCCTGATAACATCAGGGTGAGTAAATAATGACAGGATCTCATTTTTGGGTTGTTGAGTTGTTTTTTTACATTTGAATTTCGATGACATTCATTTAGGTCATAAGTACAGTGAAGTACAGGACCTACCTGTAAACTTCTTGATCTGAGAAGACTGCACAGAAGATTTCCTCTTTTCATTAAAAGCTTGCCAAGTAAATCTCCATCCACTGATTTTCCTCCCAGCGCCCCGTAAAGCACCCACCTTCCATCAGCAGCAAGACTGCAGACGTTCTTCTCCCAAGAAGATCCACCAATGCAGTCCAGAATAATATCAGCTCCTCTGCCTGCTGGAAACAATTCAGTTCAGCTTTACATGAATGAAAAGACAGAAAAAAGGTCAATTATAAAATATATAACACACATGATTACCACAAACATGGTATTATTGCAAATGTTATTGTTTATTATAATGTATATATTAGTAATAATTAGTGATACTAAGATTGCTATCGGTTTAGGAATATGAAGATGACTGAACTGACGATAACACACATCAATCAAATCATTGTTGTTTTAAATATTTGATGGTTAATGGTGAGGTGTGTTGTTTCTGTACCATCTTACTCTTGACTTTATTTAATGTAATGTATGTATTTTAACACAAAATATTTTAAGCTACTTTATGAGATAAATCCCTTACAAATGTACACAGGTAAAACATTTGATAAAACAAATCCATGTGAACACTGAATAATTGACCTTCAGTGAACTGCAGAACTCTGGCAGAAAAATCTTCCTCTTTATAATTGATTCCCGCAGCGGCTCCCAGTTCCTCTGCGAAACGTAACTTTTCAGCACTTCCTGCTGTTATTATTGGAATGGCACGATACAGTCGAACCAGCTGAATGGCGGCTGTACCGACTCCACTCGCTCCAGCATGAATTAACACTGTCTCATTCGGCTTCACTTTGGCTATAAAAGACCAAACATAACATGACATAAACGCAGTATAAACACAACGCAGCACAAACACATTGTATTTAAATATGAGTTCAGTTCCCTTGAAGTTCACACAGGTCTAGCTCACCACAATAACTGTAGACATGCTCATAAATGCCACTGGTTTAATATTTTGTTGTCTTATGCAGTAAAATTCACACAGTTGCAAGTGTTCAAATATTTTTAGAGCTACTGTATAGTAATACAGTCAAACTCGACAAGCACAGATATATATTCTGAATATATGCTTATTAATTGTGACGCTCTGTTACCAAATACCCATACACCTTAACATAAATGTAAAATAGATCTTTAAAGATCAATTAATTGTGCATAACTTTTGCAAGCGTGAAAATCACAACGACAGAACGTCATGGTGTTATGTAATGCTGTTACCTATGAAATGCAGAAGCTGGTATGCGGTCAGCCAGGCCTCAGGTACTGCTGCAGCCTGACACAGAGTGAGCTGTGATGGAACAGGCATGACCAGTTCTTCTGGAACAGCTACATATTCTGCATAGCCCCCTCCTCCAAGCAAAACCATTACTTTGACTCCCAACATCCAGTTTCCCTGGACCCCAGGCCCAATACCATCGATGACCCCACTGGCCTCCAGACCCAAGATGTCACTCTCTCCAGCTGGAGGAGGGTACAGGCCTCTCTTCTGTCTCAGGAAATAAGCCATCCATTGAGCTCAGCTTTTCTAGGACACAACCTTTTAAACTCTGCAGTTGGTCACAGTGGTTACCTGGAGCAGGTCGGCTCTGTTTAAAGCAGTGGCGATGACTTTGATAAGCAGCTGACCATCTTTGGCTTCAGGCCGGGGAACATGTTGCAAATACAGTTTTCCTGCTTCATTTACACATACTGCTAACATTGACTACAAAATAATACATTTGTTATGCAAAATATGACAATTATGGAAAAATGTTAACCCTGCTAAAATCCAGCTAAGACCAGCCTCATCTGGGTGGCTGGTATTAGCTGGTTTAGGGGGCTGGTTTTACAGTGGTTTTGGCCACTTTTTAGCTGGTCTGGCTTACCAGCTTGACCAGCGTTGCCAGGCTGGGAGGCCCGGCTTACACCAGCTAAGACCAGCCAACCATCTTACACTGTTTTTGTTTCAGTAGGGAAAGACATTTGAGATGGTTTGATTATAAACCTCTTGAAAATCAGATCCATTGCACAATTATTGCTAAAGACATAATTAATGATTTACTTACTCTGTTGCCCTCTGGCATCTGGTAAGTTGACATTACTGATAAAACAAGCGACAGACAAGACAAAGTTTTCCTTTAATTCATTTCAAAATGAAACTTCACATGCACCTTAACAGAACACAAGAGGAGGCACATAAACTGAGGGATGCTTTTATAAAGCAGCATTTCAGCGCAGTTTCTGCGCAACTGGAGCGCACATATGATCACATCGGCTCTTCTGCGCCAGTGAGAGAAGTTTTGCGCTGAATATTATTATTAATTATTATTATTATTAATTATTAGTGCGCGTCCATTTCAATGTTTCGATCATCTGTCTGATCTCAGCTAAACAAAATACTTTACATCAACTTTAACATCATTTACAAGCTTTTAGTGAACGTACCTGACGGATACCCCGATACGAGGTGCACGCAGCGTCAGCAAACCCGGAAGTGATTGTGAAACGTTATATGAACGTTTGATCTCGACCGAACCCGAAACCTCTCCCTCCCACCACTGAAATAACGCGTTAGTTAACGCATTGACTAATACGAATGAGCTCAACACCACTGAAATAACGCGTTAGTTAACGCATTAACTAATACAAATGAGCTCGACACCACTGAAATAACGCGTTAGTTAACGCATTAACTAATACGAATGAGCTCAACACAACACCACTGAAATAACGCGTTAGTTAACGCATTAACTAATACAAATGAGCTCGACACCACTGAAATAACGCGTTAGTTAACGCATTAACTAATACGAATGAGCTCGACATCACTGAAATAACGCGTTAGTTAACGCATTAACTAATACCAATGAGCTCGACACCACTGAAATAACGCGTTAGTTAACGCACTGACTAATACAAATGAGCTCGACACCACTGAAATAACGCGTTAGTTAACGCATTAACTAATAAAAAAGAAATAAAAAAAAAAAAAAAAAAAAAATTTTTTTTTTTATTAAATAAAAAAAAAAAAAAAAAAAAAAAAAAAAAAAAAAAAAAAAAAACAAAAAAAAAAAAAAAAAAAAAAAAAAAAAAAAAAAAAAAAAAAAAAAAAAAAAAAAAAAATAAAAAAAAAAAAAAAAAAAAAAAAAAAAAAAAAAAAAAAAAAAAAAAAAAAAAAAAAAAAAAAAAAAAAAAAAAAAAAAAAAAAAAAAAAAAAAAAAAAAAAAAAAAAAAAAAAAAAAAAAAAAAAAAAAAAAAAAAAAAAAAAAAAAAAAAAAAAAAAAAAAAAAAAAAAAAAAAAAAAAAAAAAAAAAAAAAAAAAAAAAAAAAAAAAAAAAAAAAAAAAAAAAAAAAAAAAAAAAAAAAAAAAAAAAAAAAAAAAAAAAAAAAAAAAAAAAAAAAAAAAAAAAAAAAAAAAAAAAAAAAAAAAAAAAAAAAAAAAAAAAAAAAAAAAAAAAAATAAAAAAAAAAAAAAAAAAAAAAGTACAACACCACTGAAATAACGCGTTAGTTAACGCACTGACTAATACAAATGAGCTCAACACCACTGAAATAACGCGTTAGTTAATGAGTTAGTTAATGAATAAGTTCATCAGTTTTATATTTCAGTGTTGATCTCACGGGATGAAACCTTCAGCTCTGTCCTCTTATAACACAATCGCGGTCATGTGAGCCTGACAAAACAAACACTTTGTTCATATATTTAGTGTCATGGCAGCAGATCTGTAATCTGAACTCACAGAAGACAAACCACATCACCAGTAAGTCTGAACTTATTTATTACGTGCACACTGCATCAATATAATGTAATATAATATAATATGAGAGTGGCTGTGTGTTTGTTAATGAAACAGATGCATGTGTGTGTAAGTAAATCGTGCCCATTTTCATTCGTTTCCAGGTGAACATCTCAATATGACCGCCCAGCCCCGCGTCCAGACCCCCAGACGTTTCCTTCACACGGACGTGAGACTGCTGAACCACCGAGAGGAGGTCCACCTGCAGCGGACAATCCACACCATCGGCGCCCGCTGCAGACTCAACCTCCGGCTTCTGGAGCAGCAGCGGGCGCTGGTGTTACAGGAGCACCGGAGGCTGCTGCGGCTGAAGGAGTGCGAGCCGCACGCCACCGTGAACAACACGATGAGGGCCATAAGAGAGGCCAGGACGACGACCGGGGACACGGCGTGCAGAGCCGCCACATCCGCGAAACATCGCGATCATGAGCGACGGAAACCGGGCACGCAGGACGCGCCTCTGCGCACGTCTTCTCCAGAGACCGGCCAGCTTTCCATCCTGCAGCTGAAGGACCTGGCCCTGATCGACAGCATCTCCCAGAAAGAGCTCATGAACCGAGAAGAGTACTACCGACTTTATATAGAGAGACTGAAACAGATGCAGAGAGACACACTCCGCCAGAAAATCAAGAGCTTCCTGCAGACCCTTGAACTTAGTTGAGGGCTCATGCCATGTAAAGTGAAACTGAATCATGAAATGGTTGTTTATTGCAAAAAAAAAAATGTTCAGCTAAATGTGAATGTACTCTGTGGGTATATAAGCCGAACTGTGATAACAGACGTGAGATTTCTTATATATATGATATGATATGTCATGTTTCTTTCATTAAAGGACATCAGGTCTGTTATGGTGTGAGTTTAGTCATCCTAAACGATGCTACCCAATCTCTTCATCGTCAGCAGTGCTGTGTGGACCGGACACTCCAGAAACAACGTCCGGTTCTTTGTCCACTGTGGAGATTCTGGAAGGGTTTTGTCTGCGAACGCGAAAACAAATCAGTTTGTACATCAGTTCTCACGTCAAAACTGTGGCCATGACAATGCATTTTAAACATATAAAATTTGCTATGAAAATATTTAGAACAAAGAAATAAAGTTTGCAAAAGGTTAACAAGCACATGAAATGAATGATTTTGTGTTCCTGACATAAGCTATACCTTCACTCTCAATGCAAACGTGTGTGGGGAGATAGTGTGTGAGATCTCTGTACTCCAGCGTGCACAGAACGGCCACACGTGTCTCGCCTTGAGCTTTACACATCAGCACCAGAATATTACACAGGTGATTGCTCTCCATCACCTCCACTGACCCAGCCAGCTCCTGTAGAACAGAGAAAATCTGCAGTGAAAATCTGCAGTGGATCTCCAGGACTGGAGTTGACCAGCCCTGTCTTCATTCTTAAAGTGTTGACAGGGCGTGCAAACATCTGCAGTAAGAAAAGGAACAGAATAAAATGTGGGTAACATGTCGTACCTTAACAAGTGAGATCTGCTGTCGGCGAGCAGCTAAAGCATTGAGGTTCTGGCCGAGAGTTTGCAGGAAAGCTTTAAGGTCTGTCTGCAGGTTCTGTTTGGCGAGTTTCTCCAGTGGGATTCCAGGAGGAATGTTATGCCGCAAGATCTGCACGGTACGAGTCAGATCCAACTCCATGTTATACGTGTCCAGGTACATGCCCTCAAAGGCCGTGTGAAAACACACACACACGCTCCTGCCTTCCTTACATTCCACCAAATCATAGCCACCTGAGAAAGACAGAACAACCGTTCAGGTCAGAAACAGAAGCACGAATAATAGCACAGAGATCACAGCAAGAACTTTGAAACCAATAATGTTGGTAATAGATCGGTTCACTAAAACACTGTAAATTCTGACATTATTTACTCTTACGTCATTTCAAGCCCACTTCATTTCAAGGATCAATTCTGTATAAAACAGTGTTTATATAATTACCAATTAGGTGATGAGCATGCTGAAGGTCTTTTAACTGCATTTGCCACGCGGTTAACAGAGACTTCTGTAGTTCTACAGAACCATCAGCATCATCGTCCAAAGGAAGATCTTTACTGATCTTATCTTTTAGGATCTGAATCACAACGAGAATAAGTGAACATGTGGATTACGGTGATTATAAGTATTTAATAGTGCACAGATGTATGCAAAATTCAGATACACAATTAAACATGCAAGTACGTAATTTTAACTTGGGTCTCCCTCTCAGTGTAACTCTATGAGTTTGTCAGTCACATAATCACACACAACAGCACATCATCTGATGCATCATTCATGTATGTACTAATACAAACGGTGATACAAGCAGAGGCCAAAGACTTGTCAGACTTTCTCTTACCTTGATGTCCTCTATCTGATGTTTCAGCTGATCTCTTTTGTTACGGAGGGACGCAGCCATGACTTTTAGCATCTCTAATCTTTCAGATTTATGCTGGTCCTGCTTTACCAAACTTCCCCTCTCTAAAGCCATCAAATGACTCAGGACCCCTTGTATAGAAAAATACAGAAGCACAAATATATCAACAAAACAACAGGGAATAATGTAGGTGTGCAAAACAAATACACAACATACACACTAAATGTCAAAGCCCACTCAGTCTTCATTATTACTAGTTTTCAAAACAATGATTTTACAGACGACGCTCTTTTCTCTGACGTCATAAGACGTTGATTTTACAGACGACGCTCTTTTCTCTGACGTCATAAGACATTGATTTTAAAGACGACGCTCTTTTCTCTGACGTCATAAGACATTGATTTTAAAGACGACGCTCTTTTCTCTGACGTCATAAGACGTTGATTTTACAGACGACGCTCTTTTCCCTGACGTCATAAGACTTTGATTTTACAGACGACGCTCTTTTCTCTGACGTCATAAGACGTTGATTTTAAAGACGACGCTCTTTTCTCTGACGTCATAAGACGTTGATTTTACAGACGACGCTCTTTTCTCTGACGTCATAAGACGTTGATTTTAAAGACGACGCTCTTTTCTCTGACGTCATTAGACGTTGATTTTACAGACGACGCTCTTTTCTCTGACGTCATAAGACGTTGATTTTAAAGACGACGCTCTTTTCTCTGACGTCATAAGACGTTGATTTTACAGACGACGCTCTTTTCTCTGACGTCATTAGACATTGATTTTACAGACGACGCTCTTTTCTCTGACGTCATAAGACATTGATTTTAAAGACGACGCTCTTTTCTCTGACGTCATTAGACATTGATTTTACAGACGACGCTCTTTAGGTTTACCTTCCTCCATAGTTTCTCTCTGGTCATCCATGATTTTGACTGTTGTTAACTCGCTGTAACTCTGAAACAAAAGCGTTTCTTTCTGCTTTCTTGTTTTCTTGACGCTTCACGACACGGTTGAAAATTGGCGCGCCGCTGTGACGTGTGTAACCTCGGAAGTAAAAGCCAACACAAAGCGCTCGCGCGCGTCATCGCTGCGCACGCCCTGCGCAGCCTGCCCGTCTGCGGCGCTCGCTGCGTTTGTTTCGTCGTGCTTTTCATTTGTTTATCGCATGTGCGTCTGTGTGCTTTTATTGTTGCTTTCTGTTGATCATTCACAAAGGTTATGTTTCAGGAGCATCCGGTCGGAATAACGTGTTATATGCATAAGAAAATGCGACTGTGTTAATGCATGTGTTTGCAATATGTGCTGATGCATTTAGGGTAAAGTTCAGTATAATGTCGCAGGTCTGCTTGCAACCACCTGCCAACAACTGTTAACCATTTCCTGCCCTGAAGAAAGCAGAAAAGCACCGAGCTGTTATCAAGGTACAGTGATGGTATCAGACTGTGATATTGAAAGATTTATCATGCTGATTAATGATGACCATGTTTACCAGACAGTCATAACTGCAGGGGTTTACAAGTAGAAGTAATGTAATTTCTCCATAGACAATCAGAGAAAGGATGTTTTGATAGGAGATTATAAATGACAATTTATCTGGAGCGTGTGTTGAAGTTAATGGGGGTTTGATTCCCTGTTGACTTGTTTTTTATTAATCATCATTCATTTTATTAATTTATTAAAGTTAATCGTGGTTTGACTTTGAACTCTTTGTTGAAGAATTGTTCCAGAACAAACATCTTTCACTGTTCTGTTTCTGTTCTGAAAGCTTTTTTAAAGTGATCATGTGAAATAATAACCTGATACTGAAGTACAGTAATGTTCACTGTAACCCATGCGTGAAATGTTGCAGGTTGGCATCAGATCTCCAGGCGGATGACTGTTTTTGTCTGGATCAAGCAGTGGACCCTGTAATACCTTCACGTGTGAAGCTTCAGTATGGATCACACAGGGCACAAGTACTTCAGCGCTGTTGATTATGTGATATTCGCCCTGCTGCTGGCGGCCTCCATGTCCATCGGGTTGTACTATGCCTTCACCGGAGGGCGTCAGAGCACCACACGAGAGTTCCTGTTTGCAGACAGGAGAATGAAGTGTCTGCCTCTCTCTCTGTCTCTCATGGCCACCTTTCAGTCAGCTGTGGCAATCATTGGCACACCGGCTGAGGTCTACAGCAATGGCACGCAGTACTGGTTTATCGGCTGCTCTTATGTTCTGGGTCTTCTGATACCCGCACACATTTTCATTCCTGTGTTCTACAGACTTCATCTCAACAGTGCCTATCAGGTACATCCTCTCCCTGTGCTTCGCTAATGTAAGCGTCACTATTATGGACTGAAACCTTTTCAATACACCAGATGATCATGAAGACTGTGGAATATTCCTTCGTTCAGTATCAGAACTGCCACTATACTGTATACAAGTGTAGGCGATCGTTTCCTAGAAACATTTTTTGTTATGCTGGTGGAAAGTTGGTCTGAATGCAATGATAGGATGTCTTACTTGTCTGTATGTATTTGCATACCTTTGTGCACTGTTGGAGGAGGCGTGGCTTCTGAAGGGAAGGCGGGGTCTTATGCTTTTAAAGCTAGATTGCGATTGCTAGCCTCTCCAAAATTGCCTACCCTACCTTTAATCAAAACTCAAATCTTACTTGTTTTCAATTACTTTTAATAAATGATGTTATGGCTGTTTAGTTGTTTGTTTTATGTGCTTATCTGTTTTATTTTAATTTGTTTTGCTAGTATGTACTGCACATTGGTCAATATCTGTTGTATAAATTGGGGTTTTAAATCAAGTGTCATTATGATGCCTTTAATAAAAACACACGCATCTTTTTCACAGTATTTGGAGATGCGATTCAGTAAAGCTGTACGTATATGTGGCACGGTGACGTTTATTTTTCAGATGGTAAGGTAACATTTACCTTTTTAACTTTACAGTAAATTTACAGTATTTATTACATGACATTATTTGGAACTGTGTGTGTTTGTGTGTGTTTTGCAGGTCATTT
This sequence comes from Chromobotia macracanthus, assembly GCA_036877525.1. Lineage (NCBI taxonomy): Eukaryota > Metazoa > Chordata > Actinopteri > Cypriniformes > Botiidae > Chromobotia > Chromobotia macracanthus. The sequence goes on from JAZGTH010000102.1 coordinate 2,258,279, forward strand.
ATATGGGTGTTGGTATTTATACTCCTGCTCTTGCACTAAATGCAGGTAATTTTACAATAAATTTACAGTAAAGATATACAGTGATAAATACTAATGTTAATAATACTGTACATGAATACATTTGTTCTTATTCTGCCTGTCTCCAGTCACAGGTTTTCATTTATGGGGAGCAGTTTTGGCCACTGGATTAGTCTGCACTGTTTATACTTCACTAGTAAGACAACAGTCGTGTGCAGTAATATACACTACCACCCCACACAGATCGTGGAGCAGTGCCCTGAGCGTGTGTTCTCTCCGCGCAGGGCGGGCTGAAGGCAGTGGTCTGGACAGATGTGTTCCAGACAGTGGTGATGTTCATGGGTCAGTTGGCCGTCATCATTGTGGGTGTACAGCAGGCTGGTGGGCTGTCTGATGTCTGGGTTAAAGTCAGAGATGGGGGCCGTATCTCTGGGGTTGAGTATGTTCACTATCAAGTTAACATCACAGCAAACTTGATGCAGTTTCCTTGCTCAATACACAATCCCGGTCCTATTGGGATATGTGTCATGACATATAGAACTTTATATAGCCATAACTGCATATAGACAAGCTTCATATAACTTTATATAGATATACTATAACTTCATATAGACATAACTTACATATTTCCTAACATAATGACTTAAAATATTTTTTACAAATTGGTCAAAATGTTTTTCACAGAAATAGTGAATAGAAATATTTATACAGCATCATTTTTAGTGATCTATTTCTAGATTACATATATATGAGTGTTTATTTCAGGTTTTCTATTGTTATGTTACTGTTATATTGATGTTTAAAGACATTGACTGATGCTGTTGAATCAGTTTGAATCCAGACCCCACCGTCAGACACACGTTCTGGACACTAGGGGTTGGAGGAGTGTTTCTGATGCTCTCTTTGTACGGTGTGAATCAGGCGCAGGTCCAGCGCTATCTCAGCTCTCAGACGGAGAGAGAAGCTGTGATGTAAGTGTCTGTATGCTTAACCAGCCAATAATGTTATGTGCGGTATGCAATAAGATAATGCTGTTTTGTAAAGATAAATGCTAATTTGTAAAATCGGTTTATATTGTGCAGCCCTGCTTTGGAATGACACTACACTTCATTGTTGTTATGTGGTGTTCAGAACATGTGATGTGTGTCCTGCAGGTCGTGTTATATGGTGTTCCCTTGTCTTCAGGTGGCTTTGATGCTCAGCTGTTTAATGGGGCTGGTCATGTACGCGTGTTACGGCGACAGCAGTACTTTAGAGAAGCATTACATTAGCTCCAAAGACCAGGTTAGCAGAACTGAACTAGCACTGACCATGTTTACAATGTCCTGGTTAATTTAGGTGAAGCTCAGATGTGTAATTGTGATTACCTTTTGTGTTTTGATCACGCAGATGGTTCTCTACTTTGTAATGGACATGTTGCAGGACTTCCCTGGGCTGCCTGGACTGTTTGTGGCATGTTTATTTAGTGCGTCTCTAAGGTAACAGACACCTGCTCAAAATATGATTTTTTTTTTTTTTTACATTTTGGTTTCAAAAATATGACCTGGACATGATTGATTACTGCTACATAATAAATCTGCCTCATTTACTTTTGCCACAATAATTAATTTGTATTTTGAAGAAAATAAGACAGTAAAAAGACAGTAAAAACAGTTGCACAAAAATGCATCAACATCATAAACTTTGATATTATTGATAAAATATGATTTGAAAAGATGCTAATAATATTTTGGTGTTCTGTTGTGATTGGACAGCACGATATCATCAGCGTTTAATTCTCTGGCCACCGTGACTATGGTGGATCTAATTAAACCTCATTATTCTATGACTGATGCGAGAGCCACTCTGCTCTCTAAGATTCTGGGTAAGACATGATATTGCATGTTTATTTTTTTTCTGTATCAACAGATACTATTGTCTCGTTTCTGTGTCCCCACTGAGGCATTATGATCTTAGATCTGATTTTCTCAGTCGATCTAAACATAATGAAGCGTTCCGGTATGCATGTTTTATAATGTCTGATTGTGTTCTGCTTTAGCTTTATCATATGGGATTATATGTCTTGCTATGGCCTATGTTGTCCATCTGATGAACAGTTCTGTTTTACAGGTAAGTGTGCAAGCTTTTGTTCTGCGTGTAGTAAACATCGATCAATCTGCATTTCATTTTAAGGCACACCTGTCGAAATATTGAAATATTCTGCACTTTCACTGTATTTGCTGGTAGTTACGCTCTAGTTGTGTGTTTGGTTGGACAGGCAGCTCTCAGTATCTTTGGGATGGTGGGTGGGCCGCTGCTGGGTTTGTTCTGTCTGGGAATCTTCTTTCCATGTGCTAACAGCATTGTGAGTACCCTCATGCACTGTTTATGCCTACTGTTACAACTGCAGTCTGTAAATTATTTTTTGTTAAGAAAGAACAACAATCAGTTTTTGAGCAAGTACATGACAGATCAGTGTTGAAAACAATCGATTCACAATGCTAAGTTTATAATAATGATTTATAATTTGGGCTGTATGGTCTGATTTTGCAGGAAATGTCAGTTTGAATGAATTTGTCTGCGTGTTTACGTTACCCAAAACCTGCAATGTTACTATTGCCGCTTTGGTGATGCTTAAGTGCTCAGCCAAAACATGCTGTTTTTTATACCTGGTTGTGTTTCAGTTGGCATTTTAGTGTGACAGCTGTGTTTAAAAACTTAATCTTCACAGATGCATTTATCCAGAGCAAATAATAACCAGTGAATGGATCAGCTTGTAGGATCTATATATTGTGGTAACAGGGCCTGTGTGGTTAAATACATGTTATGACCCTCAGGGAGCTATAGTAGGACTGGCTGCAGGTCTGATCATGGCTTTCTGGATCGGCATCGGTGGCTTTTTGGCTCGGATGTCCGTCTCTGTCGCAGTTCCTCTGCTCAACACCACACACACAGATGTTTCAGACAACTTCACCACAGCTGTAACCGATACCTTTGATCCTGCACATGGAAGGACGAGGTGAGATGGATGTTCTTACTGTTCCACCATGTGGTATAATGATGTATTTGTTGTGCGAAACATGAAAACGTTTGTTTGTTTTTCAGTGGACCTTTGAGTGGGCTCTATTCTCTGTCATACATGTGGTACAGTGCAGTAAACTCCTGTACCGTGGTACTCATTGGACTTCTGTTTAGCTTCATGACAGGTAAACATCTGACAGTATTCATTCATAAGAGCCTAAACACAAAATTAAGTGGCTTGAAATGCGTTTATTTGTGGCGTTTTCTGAAGCAAGCTTAGGATAATATTTGTCAAAAATCTTTTGCACTAAACGCAATTCTTCACGTACTGTTTACGCTACGGGCATGAGCGACACCTCAGACTGACACTTGTGCTATTGTTTATGCGTGCTACTGTTATGATTTGCATTGAAGGAAGAGATGAGAATTAATGACAGGCCAGTACGGTGTGCTGAAAACACGCAACACCTCCGCCACTGTAGAGAGAGAAAAGAGAGCAAGGAGTGACATGAAGGCCAAGTATGGTGACCCATACGATTTGTGAACGCACACACACACACACACTCCTACCTGGAGCAGTGGGCAGCACTGTAGCCAGTTGGCACCTCAGTTGTTTCCTGCCAGCATTGGGAATCGCACCGGCAACCTTCTGGTTACAAGTCTGACTCTTTAACCAGAAGGCCACAACTGCTCCCCTACTGCTGTATAGCAACACCCTGGCAACCACCTACAACACTTTAGCATTGTGACAGCAAGTTTTGTATAAACAAGCACCACTCACTTTTTTACAGAAAATATAAACGTTCAGTTTTAGATCTTATATCTGTATTTTTCTACTGCAAGGCCCAACCAAAGGAAATGATGTCGCTTCTGGCACGGTTTATCCTGTGATGGACAGGGCAAAATCTTTTCTGCAGAAACTATGCAGAAAGCCATGCTGTCGATCGCCTCCGGAGCACAAGGTGAGATCGCACAAATGTTTTACTCTGAAATGCATTGTTGCTTTGTGTGGTTTTGCTATTATGAAACTGCTTCCAGCAGATCGACGGTCACAAAGAAATGAACGGAAACATTAAGGATGAAACTGGCACAGTGGAAGAGAGAGAAACATTTTTCCCGTCACACCCAACATCATTTGTGGAACATGAGACATCAGTATAGCACAGTAATTTATAGGAAAATGTATGTGTCTGGTGTTTAATAGTATACTGTATATCTTTGACTGCTGTTGTATATAAAAAATGTAATATAAAAATAATAAAAAATATTTTTTACAACAAGTCAGATGACTGTTTTCAGTTTATAGAATAAGTATAATCTAATCAAATATAATCATATATAAACATTCTCTTTATCAAATATAATCAGAGCAGCAAATATAATATATCAAATATAAATGATAAAGAGAATGTTCTACTTGTCATTTTTCAAAAAAGCATATGTGTATCCCTAGCTGCTGATTTTCTGAGGAAGGCCCAGAACCATAAAATGTTCATCCAATGATTGCATGAGTGGGTTTAATGGGCAAGTCTCTGAGAGCAGAAATGTACAAGTGTACCAAAATATCAACAGTGTGTTTTACTTGTCATGTTTTACCATTTTGGTGTAAAACAAATAGTTTATACTGGACAGCACCACACAATGCTTCAAGTCTACAGACAGTGAGTAACTGAACTCTTAAGGACTTAAACTGCAATATACACTATAAAGTTAAACTGGTGGCCCTAAATCCCTCTCCCTGGTCCGTAACCAGTCTTCCACCCTTTTAGACTGTTAGGTTTTGTGATGGTTCTGTTTGGGTATCATGAGCATCCATTTGAAAGGGGGACATGTAACAATTGTTTTAGGTTTTGTTGAAGTTTCTGGTTCTTAGTTCATGTTTATTGGTTCTTGTTTTTGTCGAGAATGTGTGTGTGTGTTCAAAGTTCCAGGAAGAAACAGAGTATAAAATGATAAGGACATGCAAAGAAAAAAATGCAAATATCGCCGGGGCCTGATTCTGTCTTATTGTCTTGTTTGTTTAGAAGGGAATGAATAGATGCTGTTGACCGAGTCTACTTCCTTGACAGTAATTTCCCCAAAATATGAATTTTAATAATATTGACTGTATTGACTGCTTTGATTGGCTTACTGTATCATATGATATGTATTATGCAAACTGGAAAAGTTATGAGGAAAATCCTTTGACTGAGGTTTCATTCCACCCCTGACTTAATTATGAATTGTGAAGCATACAGGTAAGGCAAATATTCCTGATGAGTCTCTGTGTTTGTGCTTAGAAATATCACACTTATATATATATATATGTATAGAGAGAGAGATTGTTGTGGTCAGTGTGGACATTCACAATGGTTGTCGTCTCTTTATGCACCAGAAACTAATAACAGAATGAAACTGTCTAAAGGCATCCTCCTTCTTTTTCTTGGATTGTTTTGTAAGGTTGGTTGATATTTCATTAATAGCTTCTTACTTCAACATAGGTCCTACTTATCTTTTGTCTTCACAGTTTTCATACAACAGTATGCTGAGTTATGCTGACTTAATATTAAACACTGCGTGACTTTGTGTACTTTTCTGTTTCATAGGTTTCTGTGGCAGGTAGTGTATATATGTTTTTCAGCATCAATGAAAATATATGTGTTGTCTTTATAGTTGTGTGCAGGTTAGTCTAAAAAAATCTCACTTTGCTGTATTCCAGGAAACTCAACTAAGGCTTATTTTTTTGAGCTTGAAATAGAGTCGTCTGTGTATGAGACAGTGAAAGACTTTCTCTTGAGGTTGCCGGACATAAATGTGGCAAAAGTGACTGTTTCGAACATCACCCTTACAACAAGTATTCAGAAATACTTTGAATTAAGTAACAGCATGTGTCTGAGGAATAAAATATAAAAAGGGTCATTACTGATACGCAGTACCTTTCTAACTTGCTGGTGTTGAAATAATTTTGATTTATTATAATCTTGTCTTTAAAAATGATGATTTGAATATTTTATCCAGTAAATTAAGAACTATGTGATGTGGACATTACTTTTATCTAAAGCAACTTACATTCAAGTTATACATTTTATCAGTACAGTGCTCCCATTGCGGGAATCAAACCCACAACCTTTGTGCTGCTAACACAATGCTTGACCAACTGAGCACGGAACGTGTACTGCAGAGCAGCAATGACCCAAGAATATAAACCTCTGTGTTAAAGATGAACCTACACAAATGAAAAGCTCTGATGTGTCTGTAGATTGTGTTTTGGCTGGTAAGGACAAACAATGCTCATGCATGCCAGGGAACACATGGAGTCCAGATGTGTGTGAAAAGTACAAGTGTTGCAAAAATGAGATTTGCACACTCAGCGCTGCAGCCACTGCGGTGTGTCTGTCTGATAAAAGAGGTACGGTATTATGTGGTAGACAGGTCGATGCGGAGTGTTTGCATGCTGTAATCAAATCCCAACCAACCTGTCTTATTTCCAGTGAGCATCAATGGATCGACCACCATGTCAAATTATGGATATGGAAAATTATATAACTGGGACAACACAAAAACTGAAGACTACGACAGCATAAAGGAGAATATAACCACAGAGGTATGACACAAACAGCCGAACGGTGTAAAAAATGTCATTTTGATTTTAACCAAAAAATGATGTGCTTTTTTTTATTTCTTTTAGCTCATAGCAAGTTTCAGCCAATTGCAATGGTTTGATTTTCTAATAATCACAGGTTTCAGGTAATAATGACAAACAAGCACCTCTGACAAGAAATGCTCAGCTAACACATAACGTTCTCAGAACATTGGCTTATGTTCTCTAAAACTTTGCAAAAAACGTTCCTGCAATAATGTTAGTAGAACATTATACATTTTTATCAAAATGTTATTCTTAAGAAGTTTTTAAAAAATGTTTGAATAACATTCTTATAACCAAACAACAACATTAATACAACATCTAAAAACTGAATGTTCTGAACCTTCCTAGAACTTTCACAATAACATTTTTAATGTTTTTTTACTCTTCTGTTTGTCAAGGAGAGGCAGTTTGATTGTGGACTACACAGTGCAGTTGCTTGGTGCGGTGAAAGTCAAGGATCTTGAGAAAGTAACCAGTGAAAGTAGTCTCGCTGCAACAAAACTGGTAACAAAAGGTAACTTTTATTTATTTTTCTGTAGATTACGAAAGAATCTCAGCTCTCTCCCTTTTCATACCTTACACACATCTAACATACTTGATTTGAGAACAGTGAAGGCAAGATTTCAGAGAAAAACTATATTTTGGATGTGATTTCACACAAAGCTTTCACACAGCATTATAAGACTGTGGAATGTGGTGTGTAAGTCGTTTGGTGCTTTATTCTTGGGCTTGACAGATAGTCATATAGTGTCATTGTATGATGAGATCTGAGTAAAGAAACAACTTCATGAAATTCTCCTTGTGTTGCACTGAAAATATTTAGAATGGCATGAAGAATTAATAAGAGTTAATAATGCCAGAATGTTCATTTTTGGCTGAACTGTTGCTTTAACTTTATAAGGTTTTAAATGTACATGTTCTTCAGACAAGATTGGCGTGTATTTGAAGTATTTATTTAAAGCTGCAATTCGTAACTTTCGCCTCTCTGTTGCCATCTCTGTTTGAAACATAAAATTGCAGGTTACTTGTTTTACTTACCTTTACGTTTGTTGAAGTCAAATAAAGCTAAAGCTAAACTGACCCTAGCAACCAGTTACAGTACCCTAGCAACCATCCCTTGACTTTCATTTAAAAATGTGAGAGGCATCATAGAGACAAGTGGGTGGCCTCTTTTGACTCAGACTGGCAATGAGTCTTCAATTATTACCATAGAAACTGTCCAGCCATGCCCTAGCAACCATTCAGAGCACCCTAGCAACCAACATAAATAAGCTATCTCTCAGCACCAGAACATCATAGAGACATGGAAGTTGGCTCTTTAGATGAACACACATCCATATATTGGTTTTACCCTGTTAACTGTCTAGATACACCCTAGTAACCATTTACTGTACCCTAGCAACCAAATAATAAAATAAATAAGCCATATCTCAGCATTACAACACTGTAGAGACTTGTGTGCGCTTATTTGACTCGGGTTGTCAGTGGGCTTTAGGTATTATCCTGGCAACTTCCTGACCACACCTTAGCAACCATTTAGATCACCCTAATAACCTCATTACATTATGAATAAGTCATATTTTAGTATATTTATCATGCTAACATCATGCTAGCGTCATGTGCAATCATGTTAGCATCATGTTAAAACATTGTTTAAATATTCCAGAGTTTTGCCACGGCAAGCACTGCTCACATTTTCTTCAGAAAATGTATCTAATTCTGAGCCTACCGTTGTGAATGTGGGTAAAATAAGACTGCTGTGAACACTGATCTGTCATGTACTTGCTCAACAACTGATTTTTTTAATCCAAAAAAGTTACAGTTCGCAGCTTTAAAGTATACGCATTACAGAACTGCAGAATAATTTTCATTTCTTACTTATTCCAAAGGACTAGTTATCATTAGAGTACCTGATAAACAGCCCATTGATATTGGATCTAATGCGGTGGTAAACTGTACGGCACAAGAGGACCTGGGTCCGGTGGTGTGGTCCCTGGCGGACACGCAGAATAAATCAACAGTAATCACGAATGGAGTGGAAGCTTCACTGAATAACACCGGCCTGACCAAGATCGTTAATCTGCAACACATTTCAGAAAGTTGGAAAGGTATCGTAAGCTTCAGTCACAGTAAATTTAATAGTACCTCCTATATACTAATATATACATCCTTACTGTATATATTACCATTTTTTCATAGGAATGATTTGGTCAAAGATGGAAATCCTGTTTTAGAAAGAACAGAAAGAAATGTTTAGTCTTTCCAAACAAAGACAATTTATAGCAATCAGATCTGTCAAGATCCAAATAGACAAAACAATACAAATAACTGAAAATATTATAATGTATATAAGAATATTTTAGCATTCTAAAAACAGAATACAAAATATACTTAAATACTAAAAACAGTTCATACAACTTATTTTGTTCCTCTTCAAGTCTAAAGATAGACTTCTGTAAGCTTCCATGGACCTCAAGACCTCCCCCCCACTCAATTTATGTCCAATAAAATATTCTAGAGCTAGAAAGATTCATTATAAAAGTATATTCATTATATAAAATAGCAGAGTACTTAGTAGTATCTTGATTTTTAGCTGTTTTTAGTTTAATGCTTGTTTTGTCTTTTAAATCATTTTAAGTTGTCTTGAGGCCTTGGAAGTTTGTTGAGGCCCCCTAGTGGTCCCCGGCCAGTTGAGAAGCACTTCCATAAACTGTCATTGTATTGAAGAAGCTGCATAAAGATTATTCAAAACATTTTCTGTTCCATGTAACAAATTAAAACATATGAGATGTGTGTTTTGCATTTGACTTCAAATGACTCTTTTGTTAAATGAAATGTGATTTTTGTCTATCCATCCATCCATCGGCTGACTGAAGGACTATTTACATGCGAATATACAAGAGGATCTATAAAGCACACAGCAAGTGATGACCTGGATGTTGCACTTTTGCCAGAAATACATGGCAGCAGCACACCCCAGTTTCCTGACTGCAGGGACAAAGAAAAGAAAATACTGGTTGTGATTGAGTGTGTGATTTTAAAAAGCTCAGAAAATTACAGCGTGTCTTGGAACAGCAGCCAGCTCACCGATCTCCTGACCAGATCGTCAGGTAAGAACATCTCGCCATTTTTGCTCTCAGCCTCAGTGTGAACACGACCACACACCCCAGAATCGAATATGACTGATGAATGCACATTTTCTAAAATATTTTCATATTACTGCATTCCCAAGAGGTTAGAGGGAACTTCATCTATTACACAGCGGATGCAAACATTGATTGTACAATGGGAAAAGACGTTGTTACTGTCACGTGTACTTTCACAAACAAAAGATCTCAAATAAACAAGAATGTATCAGAGACTGTGGAGATCCCCATCATTACCAGTAAGTTTTGGTGTCTTTTTTCCAGAACTCATGTTATTGATGATTTTCTGTCAGTTTATATCTCTGTTGCAGTATTTCACTCTAAGAAGTGAAATGTTTTTCTGTGTTTAAATACTTTTTGTTGTCCCACTTACAGGTGGGGCAGGCAATTTTAGGGAGTCTAGGGTAGCAAGTTGCCTTTGAACCCATAAGATCCCTCCCTCCATTCAGAGCGTATTCACTGATATACATAGTTAATACATATATTACATAATACATAAATACATAGTTTGACAGGCAACATTTAACATTTTTACATACGATATAAATTCATTTATAAACCCCTTACTGAGTGATTGCTATCAGGATGTAAAGAGATGTTCAAACAGCATAACAAAAGGTTTTTGAACAAAAAAAATCACCTACCCTGCCTTGAAATCTGCAGTTATATCAGCTATAAATAATCCATATCCCAGCTAACAAGGAACTTTTCAGAAAATTTGCTAATGTTCTTTAAAGTTAAGCGTTGTTGCAGTAACGTTATTAGTACATTTGCAGCGTTTTATATCATATATCAAAAACGTTTTCTTGCGTTAGTGGAACATTTTAAAACGTTACAGAATCTGAAAAAGTTTAAATAATGTTCTTATAACTAAACAGTAACGTTAATACAAAAAACATATTAAACGTTTCTAGAACTTTAAAAATATTTTTTATTAATGAAAACGTTAGGGAAACGTTCTTGCAACCTAAAATTCTTAGCTGGGATTTGGGTGTGGTATAAATAATAAATAATAAAAGCTGTGGTGCTTTTATTATTTGTCTGAGTGGTCGTCATGTACAGTACAGGTCTGGAACGGCTTTATTGTGGGAAAACAGTCCCATTGAGTAAGAGTTGAAATGTTTGGTATGACTGACAAATGTCAACTTTTCATTTCTTCACGCAGCTTCAGATTTCTGTCCAGAAGATGGCAACTGGCCGATAGCTAAAAACAACTACACAGCTGTTATGAAATGCAGTAGCTGGGCTGTTGGTGAAAACACAAGAAAATGCAGTAACAACACATGGCAGAAAGAAATCTCTCGTTGTGTGAACCAGGACCTGCACAGTATTCAGAAGGATGTAGAGGTGCCACTCATGTGTAATCTTTTTCTCATGTCTTATGAACTAAATGAACTAAATGATCTTGTCTTTCACAATGACAGGAAGTAAACAAAGGTCTGGGGTTCATCAGGGATAATGCAAACAATTTTTTCAGCCGGTTTAAAACAACAACCACTTCTGAGACCATTAACTCCTTCGAAAACATTAAAACGTCTGTAAATATTTTAGAAACAATGAATAATGTCTCTATCAATCAGTCGTATCAATGGAACAACACAATAATGCCTGTGAGTATATTTCATCCACAATGTCTCCAAGTTCACGATTTAAGAAACTTTCACCCACATTCACAATCATTTACACATGAAAACAAATTCATGTTTGGAGCACATACATGAGGATTACAGATTTTGCTCTTTGGTCCTGAAATGTAGTAGCCTAATGCAATTTTTTCAGTAAGAAATGTTCTCATGTCTTATGAACTTTTATGTGTAAGATTTTGTGAGGGGAATGGAAACAATTGCTTCAAAATGAATACTTTACAAACATATCACAACATCTGGGCTGAATATCATATTCTGTGACCCACATTAACATAATTTTCTTTTCAGGATTTTGTGGTCGTGGCAAGCAATATTCTAAACAACACACAATCCTGGAAAAACCCAGAAAACAACAAAACCACTTTATCTATCAAATATCTGCAGACGATTGAGAGAATGATAGAGAACTCAAACCTGTCCCGTGAGAAGTATCAGGAACAGGAGAATGTCCAGCTCCTGGTCTGCATGTCCAACAGCTCCTGCAGCTCCTTCAGCTCCAACGTCAGCACGAACAACAACGTCACTGTTGTTGGATTTAAGAACCTTGCGGAAATATTTCCAACCCTACAAAACCATGATACCGTATCCGAAACCATCATCTTGTCAGTCACCTCTGTAAACAACTCCAGTCACACGTCTGCTGTGGAGATGATGTTCGATTATGGCAATAAAAGAAAGCCGCATCACAAGATGTTTTGCGTTTACTGGAGTGAAATTCAGAACCAATGGACCGACGACACCTGTGTGTGGGGAGGCGCGAACAACCCCGCGAGCTGCAGGTGTGAGCACAACTCTGCGTTCACCATCATGATGGCCAGAGACGCAGAGACGCTTCCGTACATGGAGGAACTGACCTATGTGGGCTTGGGAGTTTCCATTGTTTCCCTTGTGCTGTGCATCTTGATTGAGCTCCTGGTGTGGGACACGATTGTAAAATCAAACATCGCCAAATTTCGCCACATAGCCTTAGTCAACATCTGCGCTTGTTTGCTCTTTGCATATTGTGCCTTTCTAGGATCAGCAAAACCAGAGAAAACCACGCAGAACTGGTGTTTGATCCTCACGATTGTGAAACATTATTGCTTCCTGTCCGTCTTTTTCTGGATGTTGTGCAAAAGTCTTCTGCTTCTTCATCAGCTGATTTATGTGTTTGAACCGCTGAGGACATCGGTTTATTTGGGATTATCCATCACTCTTGGTTATATGTGCCCATTATTGTGTGTGGCAGCGACCATCATCCAGTTCAATAATGGGGAAGTTGAAAAATACTATTCGATGGCGACTTGCTGGCTGGTACATGAATCTGCACTGTCTGGGTCAATCTATTCCTTTATTGTTCCGGTTGGTGTTATTGTGATTATAAATATGTTGACGCTCGTCGTGGTCATCATAAAGATTGTGAAGCCCACTGTGTCCGAGGCAAAAGCTCCCAACGAAAAGGACGTTGCCAGAAGCATCATGAAGACCATCGTTTTCCTGACTCCTGTACTTGGAATAACATGGGCCATTGGGTTCTTTGTGTTCACACTTGACCTGACGAAAGTGCCATATGCCCAGATTGTGAATTATGCGTTTACACTACTGAATTCACTACAGGTGAAGAGCACCCATCAAATGATGTATTTAATACACGATTTATTATATTCAGTATAATCCTGTATGCACATTAGAAAGTTTCAGAACAAGCCTATCGTATTCTGTCTCAATACAGGGCTTTTTCATACTGCTTACAAACTACTTAGGAGAGAGAAAGGTAACCAGAACAACATGCTTACTAATGTGACAGTGATGCTCATCTGCATTTAATACCCTGAATAACGTGCACATTTCTTTATCCCAAAGGTTCGCGATGCATTGTTTAAACGTTTCCGAGGCAAGGTAAGTTCATACAAATACACATATACAATTTACAGCATTATTAATGCAAAATGTATTGTGGACACAAATGCACAAAACAATGTAGAGCAAAACTTTCTCGTTTCATTAGCAATCAGGGCATTCAAGAAGTGAAATCTCCACTAAAGCTACATCCGTTGTAAGGAAATAATGAGTGGACAGATTTTCAAGGTAAGTAAAATGTTTGTTGTTTTGGAAAATAGTTTGTGATTAATGCTAATTCGTTTTACTGTAACATTATCCAGGATGCAGGTTTCATCCAGACCCAAAGGAAAGTGTGAAAATCGTTGTGGATTCAAATCTGTCAAAAACAATTTTTGTGCCTCTATGCAGAGTAAAACCGCTTCAGAATATATCAACGTAGTCACGTATGCATGTGCATTTTATTGTCGTAATGTATTATTGGTGTATTTTCAGTTCTGTGAGGGAGATTAATTTTTCTTTCTGAAAATTACTAAATTGTTTTATGCTTTTATGAATATATAGCCTACTTGGCATTACGGAAAACTGTAGTTCTTAAGACATAGCCATAGTAAGTTGTGAATTTTGTTTTAACACGTTTATTGATTCGGTTCTTCAGTCCTCTTTTTCACATTTTGAAACGACATTTTTCTAATGTTGTTATGATTGTGTGTGAGGTTTTACCACTTCAAATGAATGTAAAACGTGTAAAACAATGTAAAATGCATTGTGTAATTGTTAACATTTATAGATTTGAAATGAGCTGGAAAACATATAATCATGTTTATAAAACTTTGTAAATAAAAAAGCCTGTCCAGACTCATCTGTTAACCACACTGTATATTACTGCAGCGTTTGTTTGTGTTTACTATAAGTGAATATTATTTCTTCACTACAAGTAATGCAAAACAGGGTGTGGTAATTCATTTGTATTTTTGCTTTACTCTTCAACTGTATGTGTAACTGTTTAATATTTTGGAAAATAAAATTTTAATTCTAATGATTTGTTTTTGTATCATTCGTGGCTTATTCTATTTCCTGTTGCCATTCCTCATCAGAGTCATCTACAGGCAGTCCGTTTAACTTTGCCATCTGACGATAGTTGTTACTCTCAGCCTCTGCCCTGAAAATGAGACCACCAAGTTATGAAACATACGATTAAATACTATCATAAAATGAAATGGTACTATAAAAATAAACCTAAGTGCATGCAGTTGAAGACTCTAAAGTCAATAGTGTACTATGTGCAAATACAAAAATCATCATACTTCTCAAGAAAATGAACGCAATCTTCATAGCCATAGATTTCGGCAATCCTCACAGGTTTGTCCCCAGATGAATCTTCCTTGTCTATTGGGGCATGAAGGGAATGAAGCAGCCTCAAAACTGCGAGTCTGCCAGACTCAGCTGCAAAGTGTGCGGGGGTCCATCCGGTGTCCGTCCGCAGACAAGCCCTCGCCCCATTTTCCATCAGTATCCTCACCACGTCTGTCTGACCTTAGACGAGATCCCTCACTGAAAGCTTATCTTACTGACTTACAGACAGAAGCGTCACACATGCATGAAAACATGCCGGGTCACAGGTCACCCCAGAAACAAACACAATTCATTTTATTATGAACTGATGGGTGCTTCACCCATCACTGATATCATAGCACAATCCACACACAATGGGTTTCTTTTATGACCTACTTTCTTAGTTTCTTTCTCTACATTTAGTCATTTGGCAGACTAATCTATAGAGAAAACTGTTCATGCTCATATCAATGGTAGGATAAAAGCAGCAAGTCATCTGCTGTAGAAGCGCATGCTCGTGTGGAGATGTTTGGAGATGGTTCACCTGCCTCTGGACGCGGCCCAGTGAAGCGCAGTCTTCTTACTCCAGTCCAGGTCTTTCTGGTTGGGATCACACGTCTTCTGTTTCAGCATTTCCTCCACCAGATCACAATCTCCAGCAGCTGCAGCCTGGTGCAGCTCCGTCATGTCTGACAGGCGACGATCACTGACGTTTGTTGGGACGCTGCAGCTTTAATTTACCGTCGCTAGGCGCCGTCTGCGTCGTGACGTCACAGACAGCCGCAGGTGGTAGCCATAGAAACGGAACGAGCGACGCTATTTTGCGCTACTTTTTTATTTTCATTTCAACATTTTAATTTGGTATTTCTGTATTACAAATCTTTGTTTAGATTATTTGATTATTTAATTAATTGTTTTTTAGACCGTGTCGTTTGAATGCGTCGTCACACGGTACCCGTTACGTTTCTCCGCGCTGGCCGTGGCAGACCAATCGCAGTCATTTGTGATTACTGCAGAATACGTTCAAGTGCGTTGCGGTGAGGGGTTTACTTGTGTGTCGGTATCAATGCACAGATTTTAAAGATTATATGGTTTCGATAAAGGATTTAATGTTGTTGAAAACACCTTTTGTTTTTTATGACACGCCTTCATCTTTTAAAACCTTGGTTAAACTGCAACATCACTTAAAATGGGCTAAAATGATGCTGTGTAAGCAACTGCAATAAATGAATCAAAGCAACACGAACTCTATGAAAGTGTTTTATTCCAACAAAAATATCAACACATTGTGATACAAAAAGATACGATGCACACAATATATTTCACAAATGAAGCTCTGAACAACTGAAACCACCAAGAAACCATCTCATGCATTCTCTGTACTGAAAATTGTAAATTGTAGTTTTAAGTAAAATTCACCCATATAGCACCACAATGAAAAACTAATTCATGATTATCACAAATCAGACAAAAAATATAAATCTACAAGGATTCACAGAGCAAACTACAAATCACAATACAATCAAGCTTCATTTTAAAATGACAATGAACATGGTGCTCAACACGCCTGATAAAACACTGTTGTGTGTCTTTCAGAGTGAAACATCTGCTCCAGTGACACATTAATGCAGAACTGTGCCCATGTAAAAATACATGGCAAAGTGCTACACCTCATCTCTGCAATAAATACATTTAAAAAGCTGTTCACTTTGAGTTGCATTGAATGGAGTCACACGGGGCTTCACTGCAAGCCTATAAAAAAAATACAAAACAGCAGAATTACTATTTACTCAAGAAAAAGTACTGAACCTTTAAAAAAACATCTGCAATACCTTGGGCAACATTTGATTTTCTAAACCGGCTGCCCAAGTTGCACATCTGCTCAAGGTATCCAGAGAATCTAAGAAAACCAGCGTAAGTCTGTGATTAACTAATGAGAAATTGTTGGCATTGTTAGCATTCAAGATTGCATTAATCAGTACCACAGTGCAAGAAAAGTGTCTAACACAGAACCAGCGTGAACGCACCAACCTTTTTCAGACGTTGCATCTTCTGTATCTTCTCTGCTGTCCTTGATGTGTAGCAACCTTTGCTCCACTAATACATTGAGGAGTACGTCATCGGTTTCATTGTGGTTTTCTAAAAGCGCAGGACCGTTAGCAATGGCATCATTATTTATTATAGTAGCCATCATGTCTGTTCCATCAAGATAACCATCCACCTTGTTGTCAGATACCTCATGCAGGTCACCGCCTGTGACTTCTAATCCTTCTTTAGTAGCTCCAAGTAAAGCACAATGAGTTTCACTTGTCTGATTTTCCTCAGAAACCTGCTCTTCTCCAGATGTTGCAACAGAGGTCTCACAGGAGACAAATGCCTCAGCAGAATTCTGATCTTGCCTTACAGAAACACTCCAAAAGTTTCTCATGACCTTGTTTACAAGACATTGCTGCGTCTCAATTTTAACACAATATGGAGGGCTGCTGGAGTCTGCTGTATCTCTGATGCGATTTACAGTAACTTTCAGCGATTTATCCACTAGCAGCTCATGAAAATGATCAGCAGCGGTATTGTCCCACAATCCCTCTGAGGGTGCAAATCCTTCCAACAGACACAGAAATGCTTGCGGTGGACATTCCAGTAAGTCACAGGGAAGTGCTTTCACTGAACTTTCCGTGACTTCAGACTCATTTCCATAATCAACAAAAAGCACAGATATTGTGGTACCACATTTTTTAAAAACCTGTGCACGGTACCACATCAGATCTTCAGAGAAACGAGCCAGGCACAGACTTCCAGGAGCTAACTCATCCATTTGAATTGGCTTTGTCTCACTGGAATTTCCACATTCTTGAGCGATGAGGCTAATTTGGTCAAGTTGTTCAGAGTTTGCAAACTGGCACCAGAAATAATCTGGCCCAACAATACATGATGCAAAGGCTTCTACTGTCTGTCCCGAAGACACGTCTGGTTTCTTGAACCGCAGTTGGAACATCTCCTTCACAGGTGTGGAAACTTCTGCATGAAACAGCACTTGGTTTGCAGAGCAGATCTGTAATGCATTTGAATCATCCCATTTTTCACATAATGCCGTGCCTGGCACGCTCCCTTTGAGCATCATTTTAACATCCCAGATGCCACCATCTTCTTTAATAAACTTGCAGGACAGTTTATTCTCACCAACTTCACCAAATATTTTTTTGAAGAGAGATACTTCATCCTCCAGTCCCTTCTGTATTTTGAATTCCTCCTCAACATTGGAGCTGCAATGGATGCTAAACCTTGGGTAAGAAAGTGGTCCTTCATCCAGCCTGCAGATATTAGGTGGAGAAACTGTGGCCTCATTTCCAAAATCGATGAACTCTGCCTGAATCGTGCCATTTTCAGTCACCTCCTTGACAACTGCACGATACCAGCAATTGTCTACAGGAAATACAGCCTTCACCAAACTCCCCTGCTGAACACTGCTTGCATGAATGACATCTTTGTGCGATAACTGAGGTAAATTTAATTGTTCATTGAGAGAGAACAATGTATTCTCATCTTCAGCCAGCTGCACAAAGAAATTTCTTAGGCTACTGATGTGTGAAATATAAACTTCAGACATGCCCGGTTTGATTACACGAGGAGAAAGATCTGATGCTTGAGGTAAATGTTGAGTAAGAAGTTTAGGAACTGTTAGTGTGTCATGGTTAGCTGACGTTGGGTGTCTACTGCTTTGATCTTTGAGTTCACATTGGCTAATCTCAGTTTGAGATTTGAGGTCACACTGATAATCTTTCATCAGATCGTTAACAACAAGCCCCTTACATTCAACAAGGACGTTATATTGAGGACATTTGGGAACATCCGAGGCCATGACCACAATTTTGAATGGTCACTTTTAAAGGTTCATCCACCAGAAGCTCAAAAAAATTTATCAGCTGCAGTGTCATTCCAAGTGCCATGCATGGACTCAAAACCTCCTAGCTGACAAAGAAATGCTTGAGGCGGCCTTTCCAATAGTTCACAGGACAGACACTTCACAGAGTTCAGGTGAATTTCTGACTCATTTCCATAATCAATAAAAAGAACAGACAGCATATTATCAATTATATTCATGACCTGTGCACGATACCACAGCTTGTCAGAGAAGCGTGCTAGACATGGCACTCCTGGGCATAGCTGATCCAGCTGGATTGGTTTTGTCTGAACAGCGTTTCCATTTTCCTGAGCAATCAAAGAGATTCTGTCAAGTTCTTCTGAGTTCTTGAACTGGCACCAGAAATACTCCGGCCCACAGATGGAGGAAGCGTACGCTTCTACAGTTTGTCCTTCTGTTACAACCGGTTCCTTGAATGTTAGGGGCAGGGTATTTTCAGTGCTGAGCATCTGTGAGTCACTTTGAGCATGGCTCACATTAAACAGTGGCCCTTTCAACACAACGCCCTGGTGCTCTAAACTGACCAGCCAAGCTGATACGTCTTTGCAAATAAACTTGCACCGAATTTTCTTCTCGCCATTTTCACCTGCTGCTTTTTTGAAAGCCATTACATGTTCTGTGGTCCAGCCTCCAGTCGTATCACCCTCAATAGAGCAATGAATGCTGAGTCTGGGGGTCTTCAGAAACTGCTCCTCAAGTTGTCTTATTTTAAGAGGAGGGAGTGTCACCTCATTCCCGAAGTCAATAAACTGCACTTGAATTGTGTCACCTTTGTTTTGCACAACAGCACGGTACCAAACTCCATCCGCAGGATATTCTGCTCTTATGATGTCACCTGGCTGCAACACATGAAGGTCAACTTGCACACCATTTAATTGAGAAGAATTTAGTTCATCTTGAAGGGAAAATATTTTATCTTCTTCACTAGTCAAATGTACAAAAAAACTTGATGGACTATTACAGTGTGAAAGATAAACCTCAGAAACGTATCCTTCATCCAAGGTCCTTATGGGAAGATCTGTCAGCTTGGGATAAAGGCACATTGCTTTTTGCTCCTTATCTGTTTGGTGCTCCAAAACAAGACGTCCAGTTCTATTACGTGCAGTTGTGTTAACTTTATTGGGCAGGAAGTCTGAATTTTGTTCCAGTGCACTTTGAACAACTTGTTTCCTAAATCCTGAACGCATCCAGAGATGTTTCTTCCACACAAAGATCTGAGGAACTCCAAAGCCGCCTGAGACCATCCGTTCTCAACGCACAGAGGTGATACATTAGACAGTACACAAAGCTCTGCTGTAGGAGGTAGACTTAAAAGCTTGCCTGGACATTTTGCTAAAATGCTCCTTGATGCCCAAAATACTTCACCTTTATCAATTAAGAATACGTTGTATTCATGTTTATGTCTTGAAAGGATTCTTGCTCTATGCCAGGCTTTATCATCATACATGAAGCAAACAACTCCAGGTTTGCCTTCAAAATGATCCTGCTTCTTGTTTTTGACTTCAGTCTCCTCTTGTTGATATACTTGTCTGGCCCCTGGTCCAGGATTTAAATGTCCTCCAAATTCCAGTAAAACACCGCGAGGGTTCAGGTTTACTCTCGTAATATAAATGGTAATATTTGACCCAACTTCAGGCAAACCAGGAACCGAACACATCTTGCTATTCCCGAAGGCCGAACAGTGTTCTAAGAGAAATGAAAAAAAAATAAGTACATTTTTTGTGGTACTAGTTCTACAAACCTGGTTAAAGAGAAAGCTCACCCCCCACAAAATTCATTTTTCTCAGACATGTATCCTGTTATCTTTTTGATATATTTACACAGCTTGCTTGTGCAGAAAACGGTTCACTGCGAGTACCAGAAATACGTCATTTTATTCTAAGCCTCTGCCTGTAGAATAAAGTCAACAGGTTTCACACACAGACATTAAAAACATTAACAGACATTGTGGTGACAACACATATGATTCATTTTTCCTACATATTCATACACACAAAGCAAAGAAAATTATTAAGAGCCAAAACCAAAGGTTTTGATGACGTCATCATCACGCGTGCTATGAAATCACATATTTAACATGTTATATGTTACATGTGATATGATAATTATATGTGATATGTTATATGTTAACTTACACACACTTCATACACTTGTAACCGGTTATTTACGACGTCTGATCTTTATTATAACCGGAAACGAGGCACCACTAATAAATAAAACCTGATGAATCGGTTTCCTGATACCCGAACGCAAAGTGTAAGATTATTGCCCCTCGGAGGGGGTAAGTGTTCATGAATCATGAAAGAAGTGCTCATGAATAAAATAAAAAAACTGTGAAAACTTACCAGATGCGCTTTTTTCTCTCCGTGATTTCGCGCATCAACGAGCGCCGCGCTGTTTCCAATGACGTCAATTAAACAGGTGCCAAAATATATATATAAAAATATAATATATATATATATATTCATTCATTTATATCAGTACGACGAGTTCATTCATGTTAATGGTATTTTAAACTGTAAAACCGTGTAATATATATATATATATTCATTCATTTATATCAGTAAGACGAGTTCATTCATGTTAATGGTATTTTAAACTGTAAAACCGTGTAATATATATATATATATATATATATATATATATATATATATATATATATATTCATTCATTTATATCAGTACGACGAGTTCATTCATGTTAATGGTATTTTAAACTGTAAAACCGTGTAATATATATATATATATATATATATATATATATTATATATATATATATATATATATATATATATTCATTCATTTATATCAGTACGACGAGTTCATTCATGTTAATGGTATTTTAAACTGTAAAACCTGTAATATATATATATATATATATATATATATATATATATATATATATATATATATATATATATATTCATTCATTTATATCAGTACGACGAGTTCATTCATGTTAATGGTATTTTAAACTGTAAAACCTGTAATATATATATATATATATATATATATATATATATATATATATATATATATATATATATATATATATATATATATTCATTCATTTATATCAGTACGACGAGTTCATTCATGTTAATGGTATTTTAAACTGTAAAACCGTGTATATATATATATATATAAATATATATATATATATATATATATTCATTCATTTATATCAGTACGACGAGTTCATTCATGTTAATGGTATTTCAAACTGTAAAACCGTGTAAACTGTCCTATGGGATTGTAACTCTATTTGCAAGTTTATCTATTTCAGTGATTATTCAATTATTGTAGTGGTACGTTTGATCTAAACCAGTGAGGGTATATATTATGTTTATTATGTAAGTGTGACGTCATTATATTGACATGTATCGTGTTGATTTTTCTTAATGAAGTCCCCAGCCATCACTGAAATAAAACAATATTAATAATAATAATAACAACAACAACAACAACAACAACACAAAAGCTTTCTCTCTTTCTTTTTTTTTTTTTACTTTGAATGCCGATTACATTCAGAGGTTATGTGCTGTTATCACAGTAACGTTTTCATCAGGGTATTGATTTATTTCTTTCTTCTGTCAGAGGATGGACGTTGTCAGTCAAATGATGAGGGTGGAGCTCGTCTGCTGAACCAGGAAGTTTCAGAGAAGCTCTTCAGATGAGTAAGTGCACTTCACTTCGTCTTTTCGTGCAATTCATCCGCAATTTCAGTCAAAATACTCAAGCGAGTGTGAACTTGACAGACTTTGGGATGGCCGCTCCTCAGGCCGCTCCTCAGGCCGGTCCGGCTCGCTCCTCGGTCCGGCTCCCTCGGTCCGGCTCGCCTCTGTTGTTTTCGCGCTGAACTTTGGTTGTCAAAATACCTCCTTTCAGTCTTGTGAAGGCCCTTTTAAACATCGCAGTTTTTAATGTAAGCTTTGGTGTGTGAAAACTGCCCTTCAGATGAATTTTCACGAGTCTGCTGGCAGGACAGATGGAGGACGTTTCTACATGGTGCTGCTGTTTCCTGTATTTAACAGTGATGATTGTGTGTCTTCCCGTTAGGTTAGACATCAGCCATGAGTAAGAGAAAGTCCTGTGTCCCCGGTGCCCTGAAGCCCTCGAAGACTCTTAGGACGGAGGGCAAATCTTCTGAGGAGGATGAGGATGAAGAGGAAGACGCCCCGCTCTCGGCCTCTGTCAGTCTGATGAGGGACTGTGTGTCCAGAACATGAGCATTTCTGAGCCCAAGAGCGAGCACAAACCTAACATCATGCGTTTGTTTGTCTCAGAATAGACGTAATCATTTCAGATGACCGTAACGTCAACCTTGTGCATGCAAACAGTCTTTAAACGCTGTAGATTATTGCTCGGTTCTGAGAGCAGTATTAAAATGAAAAACTTTGTAAAACTATCCACTGACAACTTATGAATACCATGTTTTATGTATCAGGATATAATAATGTTGAAATTCGGCCTAGTGACAGACAGGTGTTTAGGAAACGGCGTTTTTGGTTTCTTTTCAGTGTTGGTTTCATGGTTGTGATGGTTCGTGTACAAGTCAATGTTGTTTTGTGCTCTTCTTAGAGTGTTGGAGATATCGGCGTGATAGAAAGCATCACTCTGAAGAACTTCATGAGCCACAGTTTCCTTGGGCCATTTAAATTCGGACCAAACGTAAACTTCATTGTTGGAAACAATGGAAGTAAGAATCATCTGGATTTTTCTTTTTTTTTAAAGAATTTTTGTAGTCTCAAACACATCTTCTGTTGTGAGAGTGAGAATGAAAATCAGTTTGACCGACATTTGTTTCAGGTGGTGTTTTTTTATGAGCTGTAACTCATCATTTACTTATATCTACATATGTACTGCTTGATTTATTTTTGATGTCACTCTGTCAGGTGGGAAAAGTGCCATTTTGACAGCTCTTATAGTCGGTCTTGGGGGAAAAGCAACCACAACCAACAGGGGAGCGTCTCTGAAAAGTTTTGTAAAATATGGAGAGAGGTTAGTTTGTTTTCAGATGTTACTGGTTAGAAAATCTCATTTGTCTGCGGTCGCGTTACGGTAATTTTGTGTACAGTGCTGCGGTTATTAAAGTGAAACTAGATGTGTGCATTTTCTGAAGAAAATGTGAGAGGTGCTTGCCATGTCCATCTCAGGCCAGAATATTCCAGTGTCGATAACATGTTTTAACATGATGCTGCTAACACGATTTGTCGTGATGCTGGCATGTTTTACCACGAAATAGCATGATGCTAGCATGACTCTAACATGATTTAGCATACTTGTGTACAGCGCTGCAGATGTTAAAGTGAAATTAAAGAACAGAGGGAAGGAGGCCTATAAGGTGGACATCTATAGCGACAGCATCTACATTGAGCATCATATCACTGGAGACGGCTGTAGGACGTGTAAGATAAAGAATAAAGCAGGTAATGTGGTCTTTATACAGAAGTGTCAGGAGATTTCCTCTCTGCTCACACATACATTCAGATCTACTCTGTTTTCAGGGCACATTATCTCCACCAAGAAGGAGGAATTAACTGCTATACTGGACCATTTCAACATCCAGGTAGACTTTATCATCAAGAGTCAGGCTGTTTAAATTTAATAGCAATCCGAGCTCAAAGGATTATTTTTAGCTGTGCACTTTAAAGTCATTTAAATCCAGTTCCAAGTTTGGCTTTTCCGGGCGCTGTTAATACAAATATAATTTTTGTTTAGCATTCAACACTCATTTCAGTAGTTGTTAGACCCGACAATTCCTGGTTATGTTAACCACAGAACACCTGTGTGTGTCTGGCTCTTAGACTTCAGCAGTGTCTGCATGTGCATAACTGATCTAACATCTTACAAGCATCACTATCAGTATTGTTATACTTACGGTTTGTTCACATGACCCTGTTAAACTTCCTACCTCTTAATTTATTTATGGTTTCATGTTACAGGTTGACAATCCAGTGTCAATCCTCAATCAGGAAATGAGTAAACAATTCCTGCATTCAAAAAGTGAAGCGGACAAATACAAGGTGATTATGTTTTAGAGTGAAATCAGATCTTTTATCAACAGCAGAAGTGTTGTTGTGCAGCTAATTTTTGTTGGCTTCTGTTGCTGTGTGTGTGTCCTCATATGTGTTTTTCTCTGAAGTTTTTCATGAAAGCAACTCTTCTGGACCAGATGAAAAGGGACTACATTCACATCAAGCAGACTAAAGCTGTGACTCGTGACCAGGTGGAAAGACAAGAGGAGGTGACCGTGTGTTCTTTATGTGTTAACACTACTGCTCATACTCCGAGTTAATGGGCTTGAACCTCTAGTCCTGCACTGTTTGTGTTCAACACGGACTTCAAATTGTGCGGACAAGATGTGCGCTGTTACTTTTCCAGGGATCCAATTAAATGGGTGAAAATAATTCCAAATCTTACCTGAAAGGGTTGACCTCAGACATATCTAGAGACAAGAATATTTTTGAGATTCAAGGGTGAGTTCTTTAAACTTTGACACCCAAAACATCCTAACAACACTCCAGAACCCACAGAGAATTACCAACACTACAGAAACACTCACTGTAGCAATTGCATCAACACCCTGGAGAACACTGGCAAGTTCTGCACAAACACCGATCACATTTTCTAGAAATGTACTCCATTCATGTGTAATTCTCATGGGTTATTGTGACATCACAGAATGATGCTGTCTTTATATTTGTAGTGCCTGAAAGACCTCAGGCAGCGGTTCTTGCAAAAGAAGGAAAGGTACGAGTCTTTGTCAGCCCTTGATGATATGAGACGGACTCTGGAGGACCTGCAGCAGAAGATGGCGTGGTGCTTGGTGTGTTATTTTAACATGTTGTGCAGAAGTGTGGAAAGGCCCGTGTTAAACACCTCTTGTGGTTTCTCTGTTGCTTGCAGGTGCGAGAGATGGAATGGCAAGTTGACCAGCTGAAGGAACAAATCGAACAAGAAGAATCTCAATGTAAAGATGAGGAAAAGCTGCAGCTCTGTCAGGTTTGTGTCATCAGGGATCATCTGCATTCATTTGCTTCTTAAAACATATCAATGCACTTTAATAACAGAACTCTGTTTTTACCCAAAATAGTCCGGTTAGTCAATTGGTTAATTTTCATGTATGTAAACACTGTGGCACTCCACCAGGTCATACACTGAAACAGAAATTGTACACTGCACTTAACTGACCTAGAGTTTCTCCTACTAATATTATTATTTGATATATGTTCCCCACCAATGCAGGCTTGATGACATCACTAAAAATGTTGTTTCATAGGTGTTGTCAGATGTTATTACATCTTGATCAAAAATTATGGAAACATTTACTGTAGAATATCTTGCACTGATGAATCGGCCCACAACTATACCAGAGAAGTTTAGTAAGAAGATTATTTAAAGATGAATTAATTTCTGCTTGATTTGCAACATGACGTAATATCATAAATGTAATATCAAAAATAATGCTTTTTAATTTCTCAATCATTTCTCATTGCTTTTCAGAACAAACTTGGAGTGTCTGAAAAGAAACTGCAGGAAACCCAGAAGAAGTTTTTGAAGGTGACAGCAGAGCAGGAGAGTTTGGCAGAAGAGAGCCGAAAATTAAAGGAAGAAATGAAAGTCAAATCTAAAGCACAGAAGAATCAGCAGGTGAGATGTGATGATGATGGAGATATCTCGTGTAAATGTTTCTGAAGGTACTTGCTCATGCATGTAGCTACCATATAGCTGCATTCATCTAAACAACAACTTGAGATATATATAAAACACCTGCGGAGAATAAGAGCAGAATCTGTGAAAATTTCACCATCATCTACCCGCATTCATGTTGTTCTAAACCCATATGACTTAATTTCATCTGTGAAACACAAAGAACTAGACAGAGAGAACAGTAAATAAAAACCTATACCTTTAAACTTAACCTGTAGTGGTAAAACTGAGTGTCAGAATAACAAATAAACGACCTGTAACATTATTAAATATCAACATATTTCAAGTCTAACAGGCCTGTTGTTGATTTGTAAAGACTTTGTGTAGATTTTTAGAGTGCCACTTTTTCAGGTGGTTTACTTCAGTGCTGAAAATAAACTGAAACAGTTAGAAAAGGAGCATTGCCTGATTCAGCAGAGAATTCACAAAATAAACCAGGGGTAAGGTCATTCATGTCTATCATATGTTCTAATTCATATTTGCCATGTTCACAACATTTGTTCAGAACTATTTATCATGCCGAATATTTTGCTCAAGTTGGACTTGTAGATGATAAACATCTCAGTTTGTGTATCATGTATCAAGATCATCAGTATCATTTTTCTGCTTAAAATAGAAATAACTGATTTGACTCCACTGACATCTTTAACAATGGCAGAAAAATCCATGAGGCAGAACAAACGCAGCGTGTGATGAAAATATCTGCCTTGAGAAAGCAGCTGGAGAAACTTGAGGCCGAGTCCGGCGGGCTGAATCAAGACATTAAAGACAAACAGCAAGCTCTTCTCAAAGGAAGAGAGGAATATGACAAACTGAGGTAAAGTCGGAGAACATTTATAGGATACTAAAGAGAAAACAGAAAATTGTAGGGAGCAGGATGGAAGCCAGTTAACAATTTCCTAAACGTTCCTAATGTTTGCCCAAGGTTTCCATTAAGTAACAAAAATAAATGTTATTTTGAAAGTTCTAGGAATGTTCAAAACATCCATTGCTTGGTTATAAGAATGTTCTTCAAACTTTTTAAATTCTGTAAATTTCATTTTAAAAAATGAAAAGTAGAAAACTTGAACTTTTAGAGAACATTAGCCAGTGTTCTGAAAACGTTCCCTGTTAGTTGGTAATTGGGTCGCAGGCCAGATTCAAACCTGTTTAACCATTAGCACAATAGCTCATATGTGGTACAATCTCCTGAACTTGTTTTGAAGCATGGTTCTTCATCTAGAGCCTGTTTAATTCACCTTTCTCTGTGGTAATTATGCCACAAATTCTGTCTGTAGAGCGTAACCTGTATTGAACCACATAACATTTCTGTATAGACAAAACCTGCTGTACGTCATCCATATTTTATTTTTAATCTTTTTAGCATGGAAGAAAAGGACATCCAAGTCTGTTTGGAGTCCAAACTGAAGAGAAAAAAGCAGATCATGGCCAGCAGGTCCAACAGACTGAGGCGGTTTGGTGACAGCATGCCAGAGTTGCTGGAGTCCATTGACAAAGCTTTCGCTCAGGGGCGATTCATCAAGAAACCTGTGGGACCAATAGGTGAAAAGACTTCCAAACCCTGGATGAAATCCTTTAAATTATTAGTTAACATTTCTGTTAAATTATGCTAATGAGTTTTTGTTTCTTACAGGTGCTTGCATCAGTCTGAAGGATCACAGTTTAGTCGTGGCTGTTGAGAGTTGCTTACGAGGATTCATGAAAACCTTCTGCTGTGACAATTACAAGGATGAGAAGGTCCTACAGGAAGTGATGTCAATGTATTTCCCCAGAGGCAGCAGGCCTCAGATACTGGTGTGCCAGTTTACAGACCGCGTCTATAAACTTCAAGGCCGGTAAGTAATGCTCATGTGGTGCTTTGGATGTTTGTGGAGCTGGTAAAGTTCTTATGTTTGGATGTTGTCAGTGGTGTCCATCATCCTGAGTTTCCGTCTGTGCTGGACGCCCTCAATATCGAGAACCCTGTGATAACAAACTGCCTCATTGACATGAGGAGCATCGAGAGTATTCTCATCATCAAAGTAAGTGCTTTCCAAACTCACTCAGATAAAACCCAATCATTTAAATAAAAGAATTCCTTTTGAGCCTCTTAAACGAATGACCAGAATGCCTAAAAAGTTCTCCATTTTTAGTTGAATATGGTGTCATGTAAACTCCTCCTCAGTAAAATGATTTCTTCATCTCAGGAGAAAGCTTGCGCAAGGAAAGTCATGCAGGGCTCGAGACCGCCAAGAAATTGTCGCGAGGCCTTCACAGCCGATGGTGATCAGGTGTTCAGCCATCGGTACTACACCCCTGAAAATGAAGTTCTGGTCAAATATCTTGGTGGAGATCCAGAAGCAGAAATCCGGCAAGTGTCACTTTCACAAATATAATCACTTATGAATGAGCCCTTGTGAAGTTGTGAAGAACGTCTTTCAGTAACTCGGTTCCTTAACCACTAGGCTACATTATTTATAGACAAATGAATAAAGGCAAACTGAGTTTAAAAATCTGTGTTGTTTCCTAACATTCAGTGTGGTGGAGTCAGAGGTGGAGAACAGCCAGGCTCAGCTGTGTAGATTCCAACTTCACCTGAGCTCTGTGAAGGAGGACATTCAGTTGATGCAGGAGAAGTTGCGTAGTGTCGTCATGGCCTGCAAGAAGAACCAGGTATTATAGTAACCTGCACAAGCAACCCTGACAGTGATGTCACTGGTGTTAAAGAAATACTTTATCCAAATGTAAAAATTTGCTGTTACCAAGCCCATCCAAGGTGGAGGTGACATTTTCCCTCAGCAGAACAGTAAAGAAGTTTTATGATGAAACACTCAGCTGCCGTGTCTTTAAGATTCAAAAAAAGTGCAACAAATTAATCCCTGCAGCTCCTGACAATACATTAATATGAAACGAAACGCTCTGTGAGAAAGCTCCAAAAAACGAAACACTGACCGTGTATGAAAAATAAAGAGTGTTTTGTTTTGATTATTTATCCTCTTCAGTGAGCTTGTGTCTTTATCATGAGTGAGTTCTCAGTATGTGTGCTGTCCACTGGCTTCTGTATGAGCTCAGTATTTATTGTGTTTTCAGGAAGGTATAAATAAAGTCAAAGCTTCTATATCAGAACTGGAGAACACTGAGGAACCTCAGACTGAGGACATCAGCTCGCTGGTGAGCAGGCCATGGATTCTTCCTGACAATCGCATCAGTGTTTATAGCTGTATGTGATGGAACAATAATGTGATTCTGAAATGTTCAGGAAGAAGAAGCACAGGAGATCGAGCAGAAGATGGAATCACAGAGGAGAAACGTGACAGTAGCGCAAGAAGAATTGAAGCAGCATAACCGATTGCTCATGATTATTAATCAGCAATATAAAAGTGTGGAGAATAAGATGGAGCATCTGTCAGATGACCTGGAACAGCTAAAGGTGAGAGAATGCTGCCCAGCGGACGTTATGTATGTGCAGATATTCATAACATTCCCTAAATGTTTTTTAAAACATTTAAAGATTCGATTGTAATATTTTAAGCGTTGTGTTCTTTAACATTGTTATAATTAAGGCTATCATTTAAAGTGATAATTCAGCCAGACATGAAAATTTGCTGCTACTTTACTCAACCGGGTGTAGGTGACGTTATATCATCAGTAGAGCAGTAAAGAAGATTTGTAGATGAAACCGTCGACCTTGATGTTTTATAAAATGCAAGTGGGTGCCGTGTCTTTAAGACTCGAAACGGCAGATACAGGCCACACTAAATGAATCCCCATGACTCCTGATGATATATTGAGGTCTCATGACGTGAAGGGATTAGTCTGCAGAAAACTGAAGAATATTGACAACGTTATTAGTAGTAAATTATACTCTCAGGCATTCATTACATGACTCTCTCTGGAAACTTCCTGACATGTAAACGAATGTATATAGATTATAGATACACAGTAGCTGTTGAACAGGTTTAGATTAGTATTTTATTTCAGCATTCCTTACCCATTTTCTTTATGACGGTAATGTATGCGTCCTGTTATTCAGTTACTCTTTGAATTTGAGTGCCATTTTCAGACTTGTGCTAAAAAAAGCAATAAAGAACTTTATTGATTGTCTTCTAAAGGAAGAGCAGGTGAAGGCAGAATCCGAGTGCAGCAAACTCGATCAAACCATGAAGATCTTAACGAAGAAACTGAAGAGCCACCAGGAAAATATTCAGGCTATGAGAGCTGAGCTTTCCCTCAAAGAGGAGGAATCTCTGGTATTCACCCAATCAAATTCATTCTGTCATATTGCTGTTTCATGCTTCATAAGATACCTGCCGTAAGAAAACATGAATTTCTGAACTTCCAAACTGAACCTCTGGATGCGTTTGTGTTTGGAAACCGTTTGTTTTAATAGGAGTTGGAAGCCAAAGCCAAAGAAATCTGTCCTGAGCGGCAGCCGCTGAATCGGAGCGCAAAAAGCATCGATGCCGAGATCACACGCCTGCGACAAAAAATCAGCACGCATGAGAAAAACCACGGTGACAAGGAGCAAATCGTCCGGTATGCACAGCGACATTGAAGAAACGTTTTGGATTTAATATGTTATACAGTACAATACAATAATACATGCTCTGCAGACAGCATTTGTTACGTCTCTTATCACAGGAAGTAATTTCAACCCCTAGGCTAAAAAAACCCCACAGTAACAGGGAAGTAAACAGGGCTAGCATACTGACACGTTCAAAAGCTGAAATGTTAAATTCATATTGTTTGTGTTTTTAAGTCGAGTTTTGTATTGCATCTGGAACATTCCTTTAAAGTGTCTTTAGTTTTCTGTCAGCAGTGTGTTCTGAGTATTTAAATGCTGACTGTAATGATATAAAAATGCCTTTTCAGAGAGTATGCTGAGGCTCACAGTAACTACAAGAGCAAATCTAACCAGCTCAGAGATCTGAAGAAGTTTATTGATCGCCTTGACAACATCATGACTGACCGACAGGCTCGATACAAGATTTTGAGACGGTAACTCTCGCTGTATAAATACTGTGACCTAAAAAACTATTTAGTTCAGCACATTAGAAGCTAAATGGATTCAAACAAACGTTAAATGTAATCAGTCTATTTTATGTGGACACTTGTGACAGATATCACATAGAATATCAGTTTAAAGGTTAACATGTCTTTGAACACATTTAGATTAAAAGAACCATTTCTTAACTTTTATAGTCTACACAATCTTATTCCACTACAAAAAACATTTTGTGAAACAGAAAGGTTCTACAGATGTTAAAGGTTCTTTATGGAACCATACAGCAAAAAAAGGTTCTTTTGTGCCATCGTGAAGCACCTTTTTAAGCGTGTTGTGTCTGACTGTGTACATGTGCGTGTTGTTTTGTCAGATCGCTGTCTGTGAGATGCAAGCTGTATTTCAACAACTTCATGATAAAGCTGCAGTGTTGTGGCTCCATGATGTTTGACCACAATAATGAAACTCTGTCCATTTCGGTACGTTTCATTTGTATACATATGGTTATACAATGTATAGGTTAAAGGCACTACAGAAACCCAACCATGATATATAAATAAAATGAAATATTTATTGCTTGTTGTCCACATAATTTTTCTGTCATGTATGGTAACTGGTGGGCTCAGGTGAGGCCTCCGGGTCGAGAGAATGAGCGTGTGAGCGACATGCGGTCTCTCTCTGGAGGAGAACGCTCCTTCTCCACAGTCTGCTTCCTTCTGTCGCTCTGGGAAATCACTGAGTCGCCCTTCAGGTGTCTGGATGAGTTTGATGTCTACATGGTACGTACTCTTGCACACATAACTGTTCTGAGAACATGATGTATTATGTTTGTTGAGTGTTGTTATTTTATACATGCACTACTGGTCAAATGTTTATGGTCACTTGACTGAAATGCTTCTCATGACTTTAACAACATTTTAATCTGAAGGCAGTTGCTTAAATGTAAAAAAATTGTTCTGTAGACCAAAAAATGTAATTGTGCCAACACATTAATTTCTTAGAAAACAAAAATTTGAGCAAAAGATGTTTTTGAAATGGATGACTTGGACCAAATAATGGAGAGAAAGAAGCCAATAAGTGTCCAGCATAGAAGCCAGATGCTAAAATGCGAGAGAACATTCTTTCAGAATCTACGCAGAGGGTGACTACAGTGTAGATGCTAAAATATAACAGTTTTTATTTATTCATTTTTGTCACATAAATTTCATAGTTACATTTGTGTTTTAGTTTTAATGAGTTTACTATTATTCTAAAATACAGAATAAATATAAATAAATGATGAGCAAGTGACCCTCAACTTTTGGCTGATTTCTAAAAGGGTTTCTAAAAGCTCTTTTGTATGTGTAAGGATATGCACAACCGTCGCATTTCTATGGATCTTCTCCTGGAGCTGTCAGAACGTCAGCAGCTCAGACAGTTTATCTTCATCACCCCACAGAGCACCAGGTGAGCAATAAGAACCTGTAATGTGAAGCGCCACCCTTTTTTTTTGCATGTTGCAGGGATAGTTCTCCCCATGATAGTTCTCCCCCAAAAATGAACCATGTCATTCCAAAAACCGTATGACATTTATGGCTTCTGTGGAACACACAAGAAGATATTTTAAAGATTGATGGTAACCAAACAACAGTGGCACCCCTTGTGTGGACACAAAACCACTGAGATATTCTCTGAAGATCTTCTTTTGTGTTCCACAAAGTAAACAGGTTTGGAATGACATAAGGGTGAGTAAATGATTTTTGGGTGAACTATCTCTGAGGTCAGAAGTTTGTCATCATTGCTCCAGATTTTAGTTTCAGTAGATGATTTTTTTGTAGTACTATTCGCTCAAAGCTAAAAACTAGTTAGCTAAAACTAATTTGACTTCTCATTATAAGAGAACGTTTATGTTTCTGTAGAGACTTGTAATGTTTCTTTACTTTATTTTTCAGCAATCTGCCCAGCAGTACCCATATTAAAATACACCAGCTTCAGGATCCAGACAGAGAAACAGAGGCTGAGACTGTGCATTAGGTACAGAGTAACTATAGTAAAACGTGTTCAGTATATGCTCATTTTATTTCTGTTCTATTTATTATTGGGAAGTTTTATATTCAATTGTTCAGTTTTATAAATGATTTTATAGCATGTTTGTGCAATTGATCATTCATATCAAAACAAACTGCTGTTTGCAGTGTGTATGTAACGTGTTGTCTCACCTCACTGTAAACATTCTGCATCTTGCAAACCATTTCCAGTTGATCTGCTCTCTTCTTTAAAAGCAGTTGTGTTCAGAACCGTTAACAGCTGTTTCTGCAGAGCTGATAATTGTTTCATTTGTCAGTTGATACCTGCATCCTTTGTGTGAACCACAGTGGCAAGAAATCGTTTCTTTTGTATTCGTGGTTACTTTGTGCACAACTAAGCAGCTGCATTTTGAAAACACCCCCAAAGATAGTTTATTGATTTTATTCACAACGTTTTCAGTGCAACTGATACATGCCACATATAAAACACAAACCTCATATTACACCATTAAACGACTGCTTAGATTTTGCTTTACCATGTTACGTACAAATATTTACAGGGCAGAGATATACACCATATATTGGGGATCTGCATTTTACAAAGATGAGCCAGATGAGTTTACAGCAGCCAGTGTTTCACAGGAAGCTAACACGTGCTGCCATTTTTCAGGCTAGTGAGAGATCTGGGACAGCTTATTTTTAAAATCTTGGGTAAACAGAAATATGGAAGGAATTAAATAAAGAGGGTACAGCTATGTTTAGCTGATGCAGTAAGTTGAAAACTGTTTCACGGTTCTGTGGCGACCTCATTTAAGGGATGCGGTGGGGTAAAAATTGTGGGTATTTGGAAACGTTGAGTAGAAATATCAATTTACAAACACAGCGCGATAAAACTATAGCACACCAAGGGTTAACATGTACCAAACACGTTTGTAAGGGTTCGTAATAACACTAGGGGAAACGGATCCATTATTAAACACCATTCAGGGAATTCATTTAGAATGTTATATTGCCCTTTCTGTATTATTACTAATCGTTATGTGTGCAAAATTACTAAAAATCCATGCATGCGATGGTGATTATACGAACATTTTAAAAATAATGAAAGATAAAAAATATTGCTCATGTTAGCTGTAGTAGAGCAGCGATACAGTATGTTGAGTAACGTAAAAAAAGAAGCATTCCTTTAACTGGTTCTTCGGTCCTCGTGTCAGTGCAAAACAGGTAAGCCAGTGTTGTAATGAAATACGTCTCCCTGTGAGAGTTTGACTCCCTAGCTTTTGATTGGTTCACACGCTGGCGAGGCTGTTACCTGATTGGCCTTTTTTCGTAAAGCCCGTTCCCACACAAATCGTAACCATTGTGGGGAAAAATAGGGAGTTGTAAATTCACGGGGAGTGAGATTTCTATACAAAGCCGGTAAAAGCTAATGTCAGATGCAACAAATTTCAATGGAGTGGAGGCTGTGTTGTGCTTTACAGAAGCTTTTACAATATTCATTTTAAGTCTTTTAAAAGGAAACATGCACCCAAGCGAGGACATCGAAAGGATCGTGAATAACAAATGTAAATTTCACACATTAGTATTGTTATTGATACTATCATTTACATAAGGCCTCCCTTGTATTATTTGCCAAGGTTGCCAAAATAAACGTTTACACGTAGAACATGCATGCAAATAACTTACATTTATATTCGCAAGTACAAGCACGTTTGGAAGGAGGGCTGCATTAACCCCTCCACCCTCCTTAATTTTGAGTATTGAAGTTCAACAGACCGATTTCATTGCAACATTTAGTGTGACAGTTTGATTTCAGTACCCAAACTACTGCACGAATACAGCAGTATACTGCAGACGGTGCGTGTGATTAAAATATTGTAGCTAGAATAGAATGAAATAGCACATCACTGACGATGAATGCATGAAAACATCTGGACTCGTTTGAGTTACACGTCTCACATTGTTGCATGTTCGTAAGTTAAACGAATATTACTCTAAACTCTTAGCATTTAGCATTCTCATGCACACTAGCTTTTCAATCACAAGAAGGAAGTTCATAAAAGTAGTCCAAACATGTTAATCTTGTGGAAATGAGAGTGGAAACAGATAACGCATTCAGTCCGTTGCATGCTAGCGTGTACGTCCTCACTTCTGCATGTCGCACTGCAACAGCAGCACGATGGACGGGTCGCTTTTGGCGGCTTCTTTGAACTCGTCTAGTGTGATCTGGTCATCGTTGTTTTTATCCATCTTGCTGAAGATCCGATCCACCCGCTGCTCTGGTGTCAGACCATCTTCATTCATCTTCATCATTATCACAGTGCCCACCATCTTATAAATGGCCTTTACACAGAGAGACAGGAGACATCTCAGGGAGATGTTAAGATTGCTAGCACACTTATTATTCCTCTGCCATTGGCAAACTGAAACAAAAACTGTGACTTTTCACATATATGGTACATTTTAGTGTCCCAGCACTATTTCCTAAAACATTTGAGGCATTTTTACCCAATGAAATATTCTAGAGTTTGGCATGACTAGAAAGATACGTTTTAAATAAACCAAATGCTAAGACAAATCTTAATTTGTAGTTGTTTTAGCTTATTTTAATGCCTGTGTTGTCTTGACTTAAAATTATTTAAATAATCTTGAAGCCCCTTTGGAAGTTTGTTGAGGCCTCCTGGTTGAGAAACACTGATGTGGAGAGAACTGTTAGATTTGTCAGGACAATATTACCCAGCAGTTATCAATGCATGAAACAGTTAGTTGTCTGTATCCACCAGCCACTAAAAAGCTGTTGTTCAAATCAAAGTGAGTTATTCTTTGCAACACAAACAAATGTAAAGCTCTAGCTCATCTCTGTACCTCTATGATCTCCAGCATCTCTACTCGAGTGATCTTGCCGTCTCCGTCCAGGTCGTACATGTTGAAGGCCCAGTTGAGCTTTGCTCGAAGCTTCCTCGAGATGTGATGGACAGAGCGCAGATGAACTCTCTGAAGTCAATGGTGCCGTCGCTGTTCTTATCGAAGGTTCTGAAGGCGTGCTGTGCAAACTTAGAGGCATCGCCATATGGGAAGAACTGCAGAGAAGAATCCAGATGTCCATCAGCTGATCACTTCATCACATTTTTATTCAACGTCATGAACCGAGCTCAGTCTTTTAATCAGTACTTAAATCAGTTTCCAAGCTGCTATCCGTAACTACCCTTACAAAATGAACTATGGTTTTACTACAGTAAAAGCGTAGTAATGTTTTCGAAACACCGATTTCCGTTTATATAACCACAGTTTTACTACAAATACAATGGTAAAACTGGTTGCTGTAGCAAAAGCATTGTTAATTTGTCATTGCCATGGTTTAACTACCATGTTTTTTGGTGTAAACTGTAGTAAAACTATGGTTAATTTTGGTTAACAAAAATCAGTTGAGCAAGTACATGACAGATCAGCGTTTAACTCTCACTTAACCCCGATTCTCAAAGGTAAGTTTATAACAGTGATTTAGAATTTGAGCTGTCTGGTCCGTTTTTTCTGGAATGTCACTTTGGCTTCATCTGACTTTACATATAAAGAAACGTATGTAAAGTAACCTGCAATTTTATGTTTCAAGTAGAGATGGTGGTAGAGAGGCAAAAGTTACGGATTACAGCTTTAAATATCCAGTTAGTGAAACTGGGCAGACTGGTGTCCTAAAATTGCAGTCGTTTATTTCAGGTAAAGATGCTCCAAACTCGCATGCTGTTATATTTTCAGTGGAACACAAATATCTAAAATATTAAAAGCTTTGTGCAGATGTTTTTTTAAGAAGTTAAGAATTTCTCCTTCTGTGTTCCACGCAAGATAATTACAGCATACAAGTTTGGAAAAAGATGAGGATGAGTAAATAAAGACAGAAGTTTAGTTTTTGAGTAAAATGCATTCTAAATGATTTTTTGATTTTCGTTGGTGATTTTGTTCTACCTCCACCACAGCAGGTTCAGCTCTGTTCAGTCTTTTTAAAGAATCAGTTGGTGCCACACAGTGGACACGAACATAAAGTCCATCTACAACTGTGTGTTTCCACTGACATCCTCCCCACACACACTTCTCACAAAGTAATAGCTGTTCTGTGAATAAAATGACACAGATTACAGCTTTGCTGGAGGTTGTGCTTTACTCCAGTAAAAGGTTGAAGTGTATAAGCCCATGATTTAGAGTTAAGTGTGTGTTCTGAACCTCACGTCTACACCTCTGTAATATTTCGGTGATATGTCTGAAATTACTCAGGAAAGTAATACCACAGCTCTCTTTAACAAGCAGTGCTATTTGAGGTACCATTCATGTCCTCAATACAGGTGCCAGGAGAGCAGTTACACACTGAAGTTAAATGCTTAGAATGATGGATCTGAACGGCCAGCTAAAGCGCAGCAACAGGAGGGAAACTTATTTTGGCAATGGCTGACTTCCTCAAGCAAAACCCTAAAAACATTTTTATTCAAAAGATTTTTAGAAAAGCTGAAACTAAATGCTAATACCTTCACATAGAGCTGCTGAAACTCGTCCAGGTTCAGACGTCCGCTGGGACAGTCCTTCAGGAAGCCCTTGTACCACTGTTTGAGCTCATGTTCATTAAACTCAGTGTTCTTCACGAGGTCCTCCATCACCTCTGGAGTCAGTTTGCTGTTCTGCTTTCCCATGATTACTGGAATAAAGAATGAACCTGCTAATGGAAAGTTCTGCCTGTGTTCCGGTCAGAGAAGCAAGTGTAGACTGAAACTAACAGCGTTTGAAATCTGTTACTTTATATGCATTAGTGTTAAACAACAAACATGATCATACATCAACTAAAATCAACTTAAACTCAAAAGTCGCAAAATGCTGCGACACAAAATACATTGCTGAACAGATACAGTGTGAGAATTCTGTTTTCTGATAGTACCAATATCTAGAGAACGGAGGCAAATAGCCAATATAATACTGCACACCAGAGTTAAAGATTACACAAAATGTCTGAATTTCAATGAAGTCACTTAGTTCACATAATTCACAGTGTGTGTTTTGTCATGACCAGCCGTGACAGTCATTCAGCAGCTCTGGAGACGTAACCCTCCAGCAGTTTATCAATGTGAGCCAGTGTGCGTAGAAGGAAACAGACAAAATAAATGATGTCTACACAATCTTAGCTCATTAAAACAGTCACCGACATCTCTTCAAGCGGCTTCACGAAAGACATTTCCTAAAACACAAGTTGTTCTTTAGAAGGGTTTCATGGTGATTGTGAATGTACAGTGAGCAGATTGTCTTCTGCTGTAAGATCTCAGCAGTTAATGTAAATGGGCATCAGGGGAGGGGCTGAGAGATTGATTTCCATGTGGAGCTTCTGACTCCTGTTTCAACATCTGCATCAAACGTGCCAAGAAAAGCAGAAGAGACTCACACACGCTTCATCACAATGATGCTCAATTAAAGCTACTGCGAAAAGCCAACAGCCACTCTTATGTAACTGTGCTGGGGCTTTATAAAGCATCAATGGCTGAACAAATGACCTTGAGACGGGAAACCTCTGAGAAAGCAATGCGGAATCATTGACGAGTATCTTAAACGCAGAAATGACGAAATGAAAAGACAATACAATGAAAACAGGGAGCGCAGCGCCGGAGCCTCATAGCGTCACCAAGCATGAATTTGGGTTACACGTCGTTTTTCAATGCTTTTGATGTGACAGCATATGGATCAAACACAATTCAGTTCACCAGTCCCTGGTTTTCCATCCAAACCAGCGTTTTTCCTTCATTTTCATGTGTTTTAATGCTCAGATGCTCAACTGGGAGCAGTCCCATCTCCAGCCCGCAGAGAAAAGACGCAGTCGCATTTGCACTGCGCTGAAATCAAACCAGAAACCTTTGACAAACGCATCCTCTCCTCTCATCCGTAACAAGCAACCCTTGAGCTTTTGCGGGGACATTTCGGTGAGACATATGTAGAAATTCACTCCCATACTCCATGCTGTTTGAATTAAAGCCTATATACTCTTATGTGAGCGCAGTGTTGTAATCAGGTCGAGTAACGCAGTCACGTAAGTGCATGCAGGATTTCTCATTCATCCTTTCATGCATTCATTTATTCATTCATGGGGGTGTAAGCCTGGTTATTTTACTACAATAATTAGCTGCATTAAGATGTATATATATATATATATATATATATATATATATATATATATATATATATATATATATACATGCATAACATTTATATATATATATATATGTCAGCCCCTTATACATGCATGCATCCCGCACTTACCTTTAAGTAAATTGGAGCAGGCTATCGGAAACGTGTGATGGTGGTCGGAACCGTGAGGTTTTGCTTGTGCCGAACCCAAAGTCCTCGGATTCGCCGCCTTTACGGAATGGCAGATAATGCACGGAGGTAAATCCAGATTGCACGACCCCTCTTCCGTCCGTGTGTGCTATGCGACGCAAGACATCACCGCATCAGCTGCGCGCTACTGCCGTGCAGTCTTGGCGTGCGTTTGCGCAAATTGCATGACTCGCAACCCTGCTCGTACTGATGCTTGTGTCAGTAACCAGTCTGCCAACAGCTGCACCGTCACATGCATGCGATGCATGCCATGCATGCTGCTTTAGCATGCAGGTGTGCTGGTAAAATGCGTTAGTGCATACATGCCTGACCCCAAAGGTCTATATTACCTCATGTAAAATCTTTATAAATCTTTATGTGTGCGGCCTCAGATCCAAACGTGCTGTTCGTGAAACAAAAGTGTCTTACAAACCCCTCTGTGAGTAAGAAAAACTCAATAAGATGCGCTAGTAGATAAGAAAGAAACTTGGGAGGAGCCAAGACTAGTCTGGGGAGACCACCTCCATGAGCTGGTGCTTATTTATGCAAAACATACATGCAAACATGGCATTAATGACAATAAGGACTCATTTGTTGTTTAATATGGTAAAGATGTACAATGACTGTAATCCATCACACACACACACACTGGTTGTGGAGGGCTGGAGATGGGAATCTGCATTTGCAATATGATGCACAGGTGTGGAAACGCAGAAATGTGTAGAAATAACACGGGGTTTTGATCTAAACTCATTGATTTACTGGACTGGCAGGTATGGACAGCCTACATGTTCAGAAAGTGTTGTGTGTGCATATAAACGTTTTCATTTACGGCATTATTTTTTATATCTGAGTCTCTAGGACCTCAAACATACATTATGATACAAATAAGGATTAAATTACATGAAATCCATTCTATAATGTTTGAGAATGCAGTGATACTGAAAAATGCTGTAAAGATACAGATTATGTTTAACTGGGATTTTCATCAAATCTGCAGGTTTTCTACAATCTCTTGCAAACAGTCTGTTTCTTTCTCAAAGCTGTCTCTTAACAGCTGCCTCGGCTAATTAAAGAGTTTGAAAAACTGTTTTATATGTAATTTTGATTAAATTACATTCAATGGGCTTCAGCATTACAAATCAATTTCAGTGTAAACAGAAAGTGAGTGTTTTCAGTTTAGTGTTGTAAAGCTCATGAAGAGAGTGTGATTTTGTAAGATTTAAATGGGTTTCTGTACGCTTAATAACTCCATAGACATTCCAGATCATTAATATATAATGAAATATAATTATTGCAGAAAGAATATATTAGGCAGAGGACAAATATTTACATGGTTATTTAAAGTTTGTATGAAAGCTTTTCTATAGTCCATCAATTATCTGCCATCATTCTGCATACAATGCTTCTGTTTCTCTTCAAAACATCTGTTCTTTCTATAATCATATGCCGTATACAACA
Organism: Chromobotia macracanthus; assembly: GCA_036877525.1. Classification (NCBI taxonomy): domain Eukaryota; kingdom Metazoa; phylum Chordata; class Actinopteri; order Cypriniformes; family Botiidae; genus Chromobotia; species Chromobotia macracanthus. The sequence continues at coordinate 2,299,291 of JAZGTH010000102.1, forward strand.
CACAGTATAAACATGATGCTCACATACAGTATAAACACGACTCAAGAATAAAATTACTCAGAAACACAATATATATATAGTTATCTTTAAATGTCATGCATGTAATACTTACATGATCAAATACAGTGTCTGATCTGCTTGTTTTCTAGACACATCAACAGTGTGTTTTGATATCAGGTCCAGAAGATATCTTCCACCGAACAGGAGCAACTAGAGGTCTAAAATCTCCTGAACCTGGAGATTTTGTAGAACAGGAGAATATAAAACTCACTGTTAAAAGAGAAAATCATTTGTTATAGCTTTTAGTAAATGTCTGGTATCTTTTGTGTTATATTTTGAGTATAGTGTACTCTATAAACCAAAAAAATAAACAAACAGGGTACAGTCTTTCTCCTCCAATATTATTTAAAAAATGATGATGATGTGTACTGCCCGCTACATATAAACCCTTCTTACCTGCTGTGACATCTTCTGCATGGTGATGAGTGTTGAAGCTCTGTCCATGTGCAGGACTGGTACAGCTGCTGTAGGTCCGTCTGCATGAATGAAACCCAGAGAAAGATCTGAGCTGATGGGACATGAGTGATCTGTTCTGGTCACTGAATCACTGAATCTACTGTACAATCCTCCAGCTCTGGTGACTCAGCTGGGTTTAGTGAAGTGAAGAGGAAAAGGTTTAGTGAAATCACAGTGTTTTCCCATGAATAAGAGGTTGTAGCAGCACTCCTCCATGTTTCAGTCTGCATAATATTGTCTCATCCACACCAGCAACCAAAAGTATGACATCACAGAAGATTTTTTCAAGCATACCAGTATATACATTTTCTATATATTTTCTATATACATTTTCTTTTGTCTTCGAAAGAAATGTATTTTTGCCAAATGCATAAATGGAATAATGATTTATAAAATCAATTCTGGTGTCATTGTGAAGTGGGGGTTCGTCTCACCTGTGGCCCGGTACATTTCCTGTCGGGCTGAGAACAAATGAGGCCATCAGTGAAGCTCATTTCACCTCACTGCTGCTGTTGCCCTCTGTGCTGAATCCACAGGAGCACACAGTGGATCTGTAGACAGCAAACAGAGCGTATTGACATGCTGAGTTACAGTCATTAAGACCTTCTCTGTCAGGATTTGCTATGACTTCTAACTACAGTTTTTGGGTAGAGGGGGCATTCCTGTAGTGTGAGAAATGAATACAATACAAATTATTAAGAAAATATCTTTGGAATGAATGTCCCAATTCAAACCTACATGGTCCTAAAAGTATAGGCACAATTTTCTAAATGCAAAATGTAGTTTTGTGCTTTTTCTTTTGGTTTGGGCTGAAATGTGCTGAAACGATAAAAACAGATGATCATACACAGTGTGAAATATTCTTGCACAAGCAGATGTGAAGAGCAGTAAATCCAAACTGCTGCTGTCATGCAGTCATCCTCCCTCCTCAGAATACAGCATTCAGTGACGGGGCAGGTGTAGTGAGCCCATAAATGATTTTTGTTCATTTTTAGCTATAAAGGTTACAGACAGCAGCATTAACACACTTGCTCTTATGGGGACAAAAGCACTACACATCATTAGACACAATGAGCACGGCTAAAACAACAGGATCCTTCTTACCTCACCTTATCACAGTCAGGGGCAAATACAGGAGGATATGCCACAGACAAAACAAGATGCACACGGAGGGTAAAATCTCCAGCAGTTGCTCCATGATGTGTGATCGCTCAGCCGCCGGGCCCGCAGGCTCTTGGAGGCAGGTCCGCTGTTGTCATGGCAACAGACATCCAGAACCGTCACAAAGTACTGAATGTAGTACCTCATGTCCGGTACACCGAGCCAACCGGGAACGTTTGCAGAACGTTTGCAGGAGAGTTAGTAGAACGTTCCCAGAACGTTTTTGTTACTTGATGTAAACTTTAGGGAAACGTTCTTGCAACTTACAATTGTTCGCCGATACGCGTATAATAAAACGCATATTAATAACGCATATTAATTATTAACAGTTCCCGTAAAAAAAAAAGACAATCAATAATGCACATATTTACGAATTACACTACGGTGAAGATGTCGTCATCGTAACCACGCCCACTTTGTACCGCCCGGCATGACTTATGAATAAAGTTTCATCATTTTGAATCATCATGGCAGCCGGCAGAGCGTCCTTGGTAGCGCTTGGGCTCCGGTTTTATGTGAAAAATAAGCTTTTATCGACGTCATCTTTCATTAGTTTTACCAGCTGTGTGAGAAGAGGTAAGATATTACAACGTCTGCTTGAGAAAAGCGTTGAATGACGCTTTAAGTGTGTGATAAGTGACATCGTAACATACAGAGCACGGTGTTTAGGAGACAGTCACGAATGTGTAATATAATATTGAAGCGGGATTTGTTGTGTTGATTTAGTCAGATGTAAAGTTGTATAGGGCAGATGGTGTTATTTTCAGGGCAGTCAGACCCACACACTGTGTATTTGTCTGGATGTCAGTGTTTATATACGATTCTTTACTCAGTTTTGTTGAAACGAGTCTGAAACAGTCATTCAGTTTGCAGCGGATTGTCCATGTGGTTGTAGTTGAGCAGATGTTTGTACTGAGCATATGATTATGTTAGAGTTTAAGTTTAAGAAGAACTGACAAAAGTATTTTATTCAACATATAAAACCACTGCTAGAGAAAACAAGCAATGTTTGTACTTGTCCTTACAGCTTACAGCTTTTGTTGAAAGTGAAACGTTTCTGTGTTATTATTTTAGTCCTGCCTGTTCTCAGTTATTTGTTGAATGGATGAAGTGATGGGAGTCCCTCTGGCTGATCTTCATTCATGGTATAGATCATGTTCTGTTGTTTACTCTCATAAAACACAATTCTGTCTGGCAGAGTTTGCAGTGAATGTGCTGTCTCAGTCTGTTGAAGAGCCCAGTTCAACCACGTCTCCAGGCAGCGGTTTTGCTGGACCTCTGGAACATTACAACAGTCTAATCAGAGACGGGCTTCTGCGAGAAGATCTGCAGCAAAAGGCTGTTTTGGAAAATCTGGATCAGTTGCAAAAGGATCTTAGAGGATACAACAATGGACACTCGTCATTTTTTTCAAAGGTACATTTTGTTGCATGGCAAAGCAGCTGAAATAAGTGAAATGTTGTTCCTAATTTCACATACATTTGTTTCATTTACAGTTGTTCTCCAAGCAAAAGCCACCAAAAGGTTATTACATATATGGTGATGTTGGTAAGTTAGTCGAATGTTGTGCTACTGTTATAAATATAACTCGCTTACTGTTTTATTACTGAGGATTTCTTGATTTGCAGGTACAGGAAAAACAATGGTTATGGACATGTTTTATGATCATGTAGAAACAGTGAAGAAGAAAAGGGTTCATTTTCATGGATTCATGTTGGATGTACATAAACGTGAGTTTGCTTATTTAAAGGCAAGATAATACACACATGTACATTAATCCTGGTCTTCACTATGTTATGAGGACTAAAAATAATGCTGGTACAGTTTGACCTTGTGGAGACATTTTTAGGTCCTCAGGAGGAAACAAGCTTATAAATCACACAGAATGATCTTGTTTAAATCTAAAATAGCAAAAAGTGTTCTGTGATGGTTAGGTTTAGGGTTAGTGTAGATGGATAGAAAATACAGTATATACAGTATAAAACCCATGACGTCTATGGAATGTCCCCATAAAACATAAAAACCCAATAGAATAACATGTAAACATTGTATTATTAATATAGGATTATTTAATGGTATATGGTATATGAATTTCTAGTGATGTGTGCACTCATGAAACAGCAGATGATGTCATGATTTGCATGTTCATGCAGGAATTCATCGTCTCAAGCAGAGTCTGCCCAAGAGAAAAGCAGGTAAGATGGCGAAGGCGTATGACCCCATAGCGCCGGTTGCCGAGGAGATCAGTGAGGAGGCGTGTCTTCTGTGCTTTGATGAGTTTCAGGTGAATGTCTGACTGTATGATTTCAGGTTTGTGATCACTGTACTGAGATCAGCTCCTGTTGTTTTTTAGTCATGCAGTGGGAGTGATATGGATGTTTGTCTGTTGAGCAGGTCACTGATATTGCTGATGCCATGATTTTAAAGCAGCTCTTTGAGAATCTGTTTCTGAACGGTGTCATTGTTGTTGCCACGTCCAATCGGCCTCCAGATGGTAAGACACAACGAATCAGAAAATGCCTTCATGTGCTTTACCTCTAGTGGACTCTCAGCTAAGCTCCACCCCTTGGTTACTGTTGCTGACACATAGTTAATCCATAGCATGCAATTATCCAGATTTACTTCCATTTGCAAAAGCCAAAAGCACACAGGAGTTTAATAGATTTAAACTAGAGTGAAGCCATGTGATGATGTATGGAGTGGCAACAGTTGCTAAGGTCCCATGAGCTAAACCTTAAAACTGATTTACCTAAGTTTTAAGATTTAGCTCATGGGACTCCAGTACTATTGTTTTTAATAGGTTGCTGTTTGGTGTAACTGTGTTTAACAACAGCTGTTGGATGTAGTAATCAAGAGAACAATTCTCATTTTAGGAAGTCATCTGTTTGATCTTTGTCATCTTCTACAGATCTATACAAAAACGGGTTGCAGAGGGTGAACTTTGTGCCATTCATAGCTGTGCTAAAGGTAATGAGAAATGATTGTTATTCACATGTTCTGTACTGAATGTCCTAGATGAACTTTTTTATTGTTGATGTATTATTAATAGGATCTTGATAATGTATGTAATGATTTAGATTATTTTATCGTTTATCAGATTATGTTGTATATGTAAATCTCTTTTAAACAGCATTATTGTCACACGTTGCGTCTGGATTCTGGAATCGATTACCGGAGAAGAAATCGGCCCGCGGCGGGAAAACTCTTCTATCTGTGAGAAAATCAGTTCATTATATCATACACAATAGAACTTTACTTAGTTTCAGGATGAGGTGCATCCTGAAACTCTAACAGAGCAATGGTTTAATAATATTTAATAGTTTTCTTGGCCCACTATTAGTCTGTGAAATTAAAGCTGGTGTTTTATCATTCAAAAGCCTACACATCTTTAAGCCATGAATACCAGTGTTTAACTAAATATAAAGCCACAGTCTGTAACCTTATTTGGTTGAAAATAAACAAAAATCAGTTATTGAGGAAGTATATAACAGATCAGTGTTCTAGACTAAGTCTTCTTAGTTTATAATAATTATTTTATAACTAATTATAATAACTAATTAATAATTAGTTTATTAATAATTTCAGCTGTCTGGTCAGATTTCGGTTCGCTTCATTTTACTTCAATGTACACAATGAAAAGTACATAAAATAACCTGCAATATCATGTTTCAAACAGAGATGGTGACAGAGACAAAAGTTACGGATTGAAGCTTTCATGGAAAGCCTCAATCACTCATTTATCACTTTATATTATATAGTGATAAATGAATTCTCTTGTATTGCAGCTCCAGTGAGCCCAATGTTGATACAACGCTCGATAAACTGTTTGATGAGTTGGCCTTCAAACAGAATGACAGTAAGTCATTCTTATTAGTTGATTATAGATGGTATATCAGTAATAATCCTAACTAAACCATGTCTAATGACGTCACGTGAGGTTTTGCATTGCTGCAGGTTTTGGTTTTGGTTGTTATTGTTTACTGTGTGCTAATATGATCCAGATTGCTTCTGTTTCTCACAGTTACTCGGCCCAGATCTCTGAAGGTTCATGGCAGGACACTGACACTTAACAAGGCGTGTGGAACCATCGCAGACTGCACCTTTGAGGAGCTGTGTGACCGAGTAAGCTTATGTATTCAGTGTCTCTTTCACAGTTTGTTCTCTGTGTCTTCTGTGTAGCTTTGTGTAGCCTCCAGGTAGCTTCTATTCATTGCCTGTATTCATATTTTAAATGAGGAGACCAAAACATGTTCATCAAGGTTTTGATTTTATAACATATTTTAAAGTGGTAAACAAATCTATGATAACAGTGATATAAAAAATGTTACCTTTTTAGCTCATATCTAAAGAATAAACATACATGTTCTAAACTAAATATAAACAATAGCTTTTTAAATTGAGAGACTAAAACCTACTTTTCTAAACCTACTTCTGCTATATTGACATTTAAATTTTTCACTTTTATTCAAAGTGACTTACAGTGTGTTCAAGCTATACAGTTGATTAGTATGTGTGTTCTCTTGGAATCGAAGCCACAACATTTTGCGCTGCTGACACAACGCTACAGTAACACCTAGCTCCTGCAGCTATATTGAATGTTGTAATTTCTTCAGTGTCTTCATGACACTGTCTGTTTCTGGTAATCTATAGAAGGAAACAAGAGAAATAAGGCAGAATTTATCTAGTTATAATTGTTTATTTTACTGAGATCTTTTTGTGTTTCTTGTCAGCCTATAGGAGCCAGTGATTATCTGGAGATCTCCTCTGTTTTTGATACGGTGTTCATTCGCAACATTCCTCTGCTCACGCTGAATCAGAAGACACAAGCCAGACGCTTCATAACTCTTGTTGATGCGCTCTATGAGCACAAGGTAAAAAACACTCATGGACTGTGAGTCCAGCATCTGTTAGAAGGTCCTCATGTTTCTGTGGAATATCTGCACAGGTTCGGGTGGTGCTACAGGCAGAAGCTCTGTTAGATGAGCTGTTTGTTCTTGACGATCACCACCACGATCATCACGACACTCATGTCCTGTTGGATGATTTGGGCATTTCAAGGGTAATTTAATTAATTTCCTGTTTAAAGGCAACTGTTCAGCTCTGACCCTGTTTTATTACATTACATTTACATTTATGCATTTGGCAGACGCTTTTATCCAAAGTGACCTACAGTGCATTCAAGGTCTGCCAAAATACAGTTTATCAGTGCTTATGTACACTGGAAATCGAACCCGCAACCTTTGTGCTGCAAACACAATGCTCTACTAACTGAGCTACAGTTTCTCATTTGCCATTTACAATCAGATAGTCCTGCCTCAAATTAAACAATACAGTTACTGTTTTAGTTTTCAATATGTCGCCCAGCCCTGACGCTTAGTGTGTCTTTACATTTCTGTGAAATTTGTTTTCACACAAACGATTAACACGATTGTTCTGCTGATGTTTTATAAGTAACGGACCCAGCCCTGCCTTTAAAACACCTCTCACAGATTGACTTGTTGTCTGTGTGATTGATCATCTCTGCGCATTCACAGACAGCAGTGATTTGATTATCTCTTTCAATGCGTCAGGATGCCGGCAGCTCTCTGGCGATCTTCACGGGGGAGGAGGAGGTCTTTGCCTTCCAGAGAACTGTGTCTCGCCTTACAGAGATGCAGACGGACGAGTACTGGGCTGCGGGGGATCGGAGCTCTAAGTAGCTTTTATCATCATCCACTCCACACACAGCCATCAGCTGTTATAAGACGCATGAGGTCTTGGGATCAACTCAGATTTGACTGTAAAAAAAAAATCGGAGTGTATTTAATGACTGTATTTTTATGAGAATTTGATGATGTACTGCTGCACTTTATAAACGCACATCCAAACAGAAGCACAAAACTAGCTTCTTTTCTGAGGTTTGTTTTTGTGGGACATTGGAGAGAGTTGTGGAGAGGTTTGGATCAGCCACAGATTTATTTTAATATAAGACCTTAATGATTATTGTGAAGTATGTAATGACATCTGTAATGGTTAAATGGGTGAGAAGGTATAAAGATGTTTTTAAAATGATGTGTGCATTGAAATAGTTTAAATGACTTCTGATTGGAATGTTTTGAAGCTCTTGTATGTCTCATTTGGTTTCAGGATGGCTGTTGTTGGGTATTTGCTGGTTGTTTCATCATATTGTATCTGTCTGATGATATGTAACCTGAAAACATGAGTCGTTCATGTTTAGTTTTATTGAAGGGGACACAGCCGGACCTTTGTGAGTGAGAGCGAGTGCATTTAGCAGTGATGTTTGATTAAGGTAAGCGTCACCTACTGCTCATACGTAAGTGCCTGGTTTCACAGACTAAAATGCATCTTTAAACTGTCTTAACCTGGAAGCAACCTTCACTGACATGTCATAAAATATATGCGTGTTATTGTTGTCTCAAAATGCACACCAGTAATGTTTCTTCTAAAGGCACATTTATAAAAGCTACTTAAATGTACTAATTTAACTAAGGCCTACTTCTGGTGTAATCTAAGCCCTGTCTGTGAAACCAGGCCAAGGGTTAGGGAACAAACCCCAAAGTATCAGTGAAAGATCCTTAAGCATTAATGCTACACACATGAAAGATACTGAAATATGTTTGTTTGTAATAAAATCATCTCAGAACAAGCTCGTTTTATGCACAATCACACATGAATTTGACAGGTTTCTCAAAACTCACACTAAATAATTGTTTAATGGTGTTTTGGGAACGTGGATTAAACGCGGTCGTGATGGCATCTCGCGTCCTTTAAAGCCCGCAGCGGTGAAGCCTCGGTTCGTTTCCGGCCCCTGAGAAGCAATTCCTCGGTCTGTTTCCAGGGGGCAGATCATCTCTCGTCAGGGTGAAGCGGGCTCATTGTCGGGGCTTCGGCAGTGCAGGATCGCCCGGGATGCGGGGCGCAGCGTCCTGCTCCGACATGGAACCGCGACCGGGGAGGTTTACTGCGGAAAACGATACTTGACCGGGACTCGCTCGTGTGTATTTGCGGAGCAAAGGCTCCGGAGGTACGGCTTGATCATTTGAGGACACTCGACTGGTCGGACGCAGGCTTTCCTATCGCTTTAAATACAGATTTGAAGATGGCAGCTGCGTTTTGAAACAATGTATCATTCACGTAATGATGTCACTGGATACCGTGACCCGTTCGTACCGCGATGTGTAACAATGTAACAGATTTGAACGCCGCTTTGTAACAGCTGCGCGTCCGAACCGCGGAAGTGAAATCGCGATTTTTGAGTCGTAGCTGCACGTTTGCGTTCGTCCGTCGTATTTTAAACGCGAACATCATGTAGAGAAACGACAGACTATTGAAACTAGCCCAAAGGAAGCGCGATTCCTCTACAAATGTGTGGATGGGGCTGCTGTACGGGGACGGACAGAATGCATCTGAGAGCATTTGTGTATCGTCTTCAGGTTCATACATAACACAAAGTCAACGAGATGGGCCGTGCTGTGACATGCAGACTCGAATGAATGACATGCATGAAGACACGGCTGCTGTTGCGTTCAGAAAAGCCGTCCGTACATCGTCCGTTTGAAAGAGGAGAGGAATTATGGCAGAGGCACCCCTCGAGGACAACCCCTCCGCTGTGGACGTCGACATAGACCCCGAGTTCGAGCCCCAAAAAAGGCCGAGGTCGTGCACCTGGCCCCTGCCGAGACCAGACTCCAATGCGGGGAAAGCAGAACCAGGCGATGTGGGCATCATACCTGAGGAAGAGGTGGACGAAAACGGCATCGAAACGTGTGTATCTACTGACGTTACGGACACATCAAATGCAGCCAGTACAGAAGCACATGAGCGCCGCAGGGCTGCTGTCCCTATCGCGAAAACCAGCGCTGTTATCCACGACGGACACCCCAGTGGCTCTCCGGTCTCTTCCCAGAAGGCGCTGACCGCCGCCACCGCTGACTCCAGCCCCGGCGTCCTGATCCCCCAGCAGCCCAGAAAATCATCTGCCCGCAGAAACGCCTGGGGAAACTATTCCTACGCGGATCTCATCACGCAAGCCATCGAGAGCTCGCCGGAGAACAGGCTGACACTGGCCCAGATTTACGACTGGATGGTCCGAAATGTAGCCTATTTCAAGGACAAAGGTGACAGCAACAGCTCCGCTGGATGGAAGGTACGTCGGGTTGTGGAGATGTGATTGTTTTAACATTGAATCGCTTTTAAGGGCCAGACTTGTGTTTTGTGGTCTTGTGATATAATCCAACGCTTGCATTTGCACAGATGCTGAAAAAAGGACCATGATGAAGTGTTACAGAAAACGACAGAAAAACTGAGAAAGTGGTTGTGATACAGTTCATCTCATCGTTTAAAAAAATAGTAAAAAATAATTGACAATTTCACGTCTTAATTGTGAATTATCGGGCAGTAAAGCTTGTAATTCTTTTTATCTTTTGGACTCATACATGTAGAAGGGGCTTTTGCTATGCCTGCTTATCTTATCCCGGCTTGATTTCAAGGATTAGCCTGGCCTGCAAAAAGCAATTTATCCAACATGGAATCTGGTCTAATGAATGCTCTCGGCATGGCTGAATGTGATTGGAGAAAAAATCAGGAAATCTGTGTGCAGACCTGCAGTTGTCAGGTCAGGAGAGCAGAGAATTTCTAGATTCAGTGTTACAATGAGAAAGATGTTTTGTCTGGATAATTAGGTGTATTGATATCCTTTAATAACTAGCCAATTGTAAACACTAAATAATTTAAATAGACCTTTATCATTACATATAGTTCATCTGAATCAGTTGTGGCTGCAGACACTTTTATCCAAAGTAATTTAGGAGCAATTAAAATGTTTCTAAATTAAAATGTATACCTCTCTCTTTCATAAATTGCCTTTAGTTATTGCAACAGATATTTTGGTATCTGGTAAGCGTGATGAAGACATGCTGCGCGTCCAACTGTGTGCTTGCATCTGCCTGCCTCTGAGTGAGAAAAAAGAAAACCGAGAGCATGTCGTCAGTGTCAGGGTTGCTATTGGCTGTTTCGTCCCCACCTCCACTTCCTATTGGCTCACGGCTTCAGCTCAAGCAGCAATCAGCTGACTGGAAACTATGTAGGTCAGGTAGTAGCAGCGTGACCAGCGCTGGGGTTTGAGTCTGAGGTTCAGTGTTGTGTGTGAACTGACAGTGCTGCTTTTCTCTGAAGCCACTGTATCATTTCAAACCTTTAATAATAGATGCACAGGCTGTATTCAACACTTTATGGATTACTAATGTCGTAAGTGAATAAGATCATTTGTTATTGTAAAAAAAAATCATATTTAATCTCCCAAAATATTTTTTTTTTTTGGAATGAAGGAATCAATTTTAACTTAAGTCATTTTGATGATTTTGACTGAAGTCATGATTGATTTGGCTAATGTAATAAATCAGTTTGGTTTGCCCCCCTTAAAAAAAAAAAAAAGAAAAGGACCTCCCCTTTTTGGGGGGGGGGTTGGGGGTTCTGTTTTTTTTAAAAATTTTTTTTTTTTGTTTCAAAGGTCTCCCAAGATTGAAGTAATAGGCTTGAAGCAAAAGGCTTTAATGGAAGTGAAGAGTCGTGAGGCCAGACCATTCACTCTTTGAGAAGGTCAAGGGTCAACAAAGACGTTCACAGGATACTGCTGAAGAGTCCAGCTTTCTTCAGACATCTTTTAAGTTTACACCATTTTTAGTTTCAGGGCAGCAAAAGAGTCATGATAGGAAAATCATGTCTCACCCGTGAATGTTCTCGCATCTCCAGGTACTGCATTATAGATTGCTGCACCTTCTGTACTGCAGTACACGTTAATGCAGCTTCACTGCACTGCGCTCTTAAACTTTGTGCGTGATTCAGGAACTCTCCATAATTCCTTTAGCTTTTTCTGCATTTACAACAAGTGAGAGGCATTCACTGGTATTATTCCTATTTTGTTTCAGGCAAATACACAGTCCAACAAAGAGGATTCAGGCAAATACACAGTCAGTCAGATAGTAGTTTTGCTATCATGAGAGAAGATGTTATCTTTGGATTTACACATCAGGTTTGTTTATGGTGAACTGTAGATCTGTGAACTGTATGGTGAACTGTAGAACCCACACCAAAGTCATGGGTTGAGATCTCTGGAACCACACAGATTGTGAAAACATACTCCCCTGAATTCCCTGTATGTCATTTATCTAATGATATGTCTTCCACATACATGAATGGAATGTTTGTAGAGGTGTTACAAATGTGACTAAATCCCATAACCAAATTCAACACCTTAGCAATTGCATAGCAACGCCTTGGCAACCACCCATAACACTTCAACATTGTAAGGGACACTTTTCAGTCTATGGTGTAATCTAGGTGCTATTCAGAGACAATGACAAAAGCCCATGTCTTGCTCCTTGTGGAGATTAAAACAGTCAAGCAGTTTTCCAGTTTCCGGCTCTTGACCACTGCATCACAATGCTCTCCAAAAAAAAAAAAAGCTGCAATCCGTCTCTCTATCGTCATCTCTGTTTGAAACATAAAACTGCAGGTTACTTGCATGTACTTTTCTGTACATATACTGAAGTCAAATGTAACCAATCTGACATTTCCCAGCAGCTCATATTATAAATCAATATTATAAGCTTACCGTTGCAAATGTGGGTAAAGAAACAGTTTTGAACACTGATCTGTCATGTGATCAATAACTGATTTTTGTTCATTAAGTTACGGATTGCAGCTTTAAACGTTTAAGCTTTAATTTGTTTACAGAAACACATGGGCTGTGTCACATGATTTAGTCATCTCTGGCTAAAGTGAACAAGTCACAGTTGCATTGTTCCTCACTCAGCATTTTGCTCTCTAGGGTTCAAAATCATATGATGGAAATGAAGGAGGCTTGACCATTAAACTGTTATTCCGCTTTCTAACTGCCAGATGATACAGATCTCGAGGGAACTATCAAATGAACTATGTTCATGTTTCAAGTATGTGTTGTTTTACACAGCTCATCATCTGCTCTTTTTTGTTTACAGAACTCCATTCGACATAATCTATCACTCCACAGTCGCTTTGTCCGGGTTCAAAATGAAGGAACAGGAAAGAGTTCATGGTGGATGGTCAACCCAGACGGTGGAAAAGGGGGCAAAGCCCCACGGAGACGCGCCGTTTCCATGGACAACAGTAACAAGCTCATCAAGAGCGCTCGTGGCCGTGCTGCGAAAAAGAAGGCCACTCTGCAGGCAACTCAGGACGGAAGCTCCGAGAGTTCATCGAGCCTGTCCAAATGGACCGGCAGCCCAACATCCCGCAGCAGCGACGAACTTGATGCTTGGACAGATTTCCGTTCTCGCACCAATTCTAATGCCAGCACCCTAAGTGGGCGCCTTTCCCCAATTCTGGCCAACCTTGAGGTGGACGAGGTTCCCGACGATGAATCTCCACTGTCACCCATGCTGTACTCCAGCCCTAGCAGCATGTCCCCATCCACCGGCCTGACCGAACTGCCCCGTCTGGCTGACCTTGCAGAAACCATGAACCTCAATGATGGCCTTTCTGACAACCTAATGGATGACCTTCTGGATAACATCAGCTTGACAGCTTCCCAGTCTCCAGGACAAGACGAGAGTGGGAGCAACCTCCAGGGAAGCCCTGTGTTTACCTTCAGCTGCTCTGGGAGCAGTCTGGCAATTCCATCAGGCAGCTATGGCTCTAACTCCATGTTTAGTCCTCCATCCGTTGTCACTGGTCTGAGGCAGTCTCCAATGCAAACCATCCAAGAAAACAAACAGGCTACGTTCTCCTGTGGTTCCCTCTTTAGCGATACAAGTCTGCAGGACTTGCTCGGTTCAGAGTCCCACGGTCGCAGTGATGTCCTTCTTACCCATTCTGATCCGCTGATGTCTCAAGCCAGTGCCTCCCTTTCCTCTCAGAATGCCCGTCGCACTGCCCTGTTGCTGCGTAGTGACCCCATGATGTCCAACCAGGCTGGGCCTAGTGGACAAATGGGGCTCAAGAAGGTGTCGCCATCCGGATGGCGACTGAACAGCATCTCCAGCGGTGATTCAGATTACCAAAGCTTGATGAAGCAACATCTCCAACCATCTCCGTTCAGAAGCACATCTATGCAGCTCAACTCTGATCCGTTGTTGGCGGGTCTCAACGGAAGCGTGACCAGCATTCAGTCTCAGGACCGATTCCCATCGGACTTGGATTTGGAAGCGTTCAGTGGCAGTCTGGATTGTGATATGGACACCATCACCCGCAATGATCTAATGGATGCTGCAGACCTGGAGTTCAGCTTTGATTCGCATCTCATCTCTCAGAATGCTAACCTGAATTCAGGAAGTTTCTCCAATACCAAACGAACCTCCTCTCAAAGCTGGGTACCAGGTCCATCGGGCCAGTCCCAGGAATGTAGTGACGTGGGAAAACACAGCATTTGAGCCAACTGTCCACTGTAACACAACTGTACATTATGCTGTAGAGAAACTGTTTGACGTTCATTGGAATGAGTTTGATTCAACTTTGAAGGATTCATTTAGTTGGTGCTGCTCTATGATTCGTCCAGTTGGCTGTATGTTTTACATTGTCATAAATGATGCTTGCTTGATGGACAGTATAAAGACTTTCATCCAATTTTATCAGTTTTAGCAGTTCAATCTCACCAATAACAAGTTATTGCACTCAGGTGCTCAAGAGGAGTACCAGTGAGAGAAGGTTGTCTATAGATGAAGGCTTGGCCAACAGTACGTCCCTCAGTCCACCTTAAACAAACCCTAAAACCCGAGTTGTAGAAGAGGCACCACTTTTGCAAATCCTTGCATTTTTCCCTTGCATCTTGTGAACACCCTATTGACATCAGCAGATTTGCATTCTCTAATACAGTGTAAACTCTTAGGTGCTCTTAGTTTGTGAGTTGTTGTAACCGTGATTTATAGACCCCACATCGAAACAGACACTTAACTTTTGCCAAACCAGTCCTCAGGACAGTTTTAACAATGGCCTGTTTACAACATAGATTCTCCAGAATGTTTCTGTTGTCCTAAGAAACGGGAAATTAGTCTATATACAATTTTTTTTTTGTAGAAACCTGACAAGGGAAGGAAAGGGTTGTTTTGTGGAACTAGTGATCATAATGTATCCTTGACTCCTTTAATGGAAAAGTGATTTATTGAAAAGTGATTTATATGATATGATAAGCTATGTATTTAGTGTTCTGCTGTATCAAACTAGTTTGTCAGTGTTCTCCATGAGGTTCATAACCCAACCTTTGTGTGCGTTTATCCTTCTCTGGACAGGAGCATCTTGATCACCTTGAAACCACATTCACTTCCAACTTCAATCATTTTAGAGTAGATGATATGCTATATATTTGTATTATTGTATGTACATACACACACACACAAACATGTGGGGCCTCATTCATATAAAATGTGTTGTTACAAACGATACCCCTAGCCATCCCATATCGGGGCATTCATAGATTGATGTAATTCTGAGAAGGTTGCATGAATTTTTGTGCAAATTAAAAAGAAAACAATTCTTATGTAAATTGTACATATACAGTGTGAATGGTTTGGACAAGTTGCATAAAACGTCGCATTAAATACTGATGGTGTTCTGATGTGTATGTATGCTATATGTATTTTTGCAATGATAAACACGCATGCTTGACAAACATGCATGCAGCTGTTTACATAAGAATGGTTTTATGAATTTCAGTCCAAATAGTTCTGCTCTTTTTCTCTGAATGTGGCCCTTAGTGTTTGTGTACATATACAGTACACTGTATATGTATTTTTGTGTTTATGCGCACAATTATTGAATTTACTATAGAGATAATATATACAGTTATACATCGTGGAACACAGATTAAGGACTACTAGATGTTTGTGGATTTGTAGCAAAAAATAGATGAAAATAGATGAAGAGTGTTTGGTGCTAAGTGAAATTGTTGGGTCAGTCCGTATGGCCGGCATGTTTGTAGCATTTGAGTGAACGTAGCTACACGATGGGTGATGCTAGCAGAAAACGGTGTTTAGCCGTGACGACAGTATAAGCATTTCAATACTTTTAAAATAAACAGTAGAACCGTTGTAGAAGTTATCTTAAGAAGGCTACATTGTACTGTATTTCACCAGTTTTCTTTAAAAGCCAGACAACCAAATTTGAGGCTGATGAAAATAATGTCACTTTTGTTTTGCATATTAATAGTGCCAGTCAGGGACAAAAGTTCTTTTTGTACTTTGAGAAGTTTCATGTTTTTATCTTCACTGTTGAATGTATGTTTGTTTGAAAGCCTCATGCCCAGAAATTTCATAAACTGGTCAAGCACTGATTTTATAATCTGCTTTTACAATCAGCTGGAGTCACTGAATTTAAGATGACTATAAAAAGCTGATTGTGATCTGTTCATCTTTATTTGCTCGGTTTCACAGTGGCATTAAATTATGTAATCTCTACTCATCTTAATAATTAGCTTTTTTTAGTTTGGTAAATTATTATATGTAATGCTTTTATTATTTTGGGTTTGACGGCTTATATCACCTTTACAAATAAAGTGCTGCAACTTGATTCTAAATTAATTTCAATCTTAAAGAGGAAATTTAAGTGTTGAAAACAAAATCTGTAGGTACCAACTCACACCACTATTGGCCATTAGCTAGCAATAGATGTTTGCTTGACTTGTGTATTTCCATTTTTAAATGATGTATATTAGGTAGTGCAAAGCAAGATGCATGTAAATAAAGCCTGTACAACAGAGAACATTTCTGCTGTCGTTAATTTTACTATTTCGACTCAAAGGTTGCAGGTTGCCGATTGGCTGTTGAGGTTTGTCTAGGCCGCCGTGATCTTGTATGAAATGTAATAAAACACACAATCATAATTTATGTTGAAATGTTTTTGCAATGGGGGTCAATAACATTTGCTGCCCACTATTACAAAAACTCAAAGGATGTCCACATAGTCTATAGGGTTGCCACGGAGACAACCCCTTGAAAATGCATTAGGTTTCCCATCCCTTCAACAGATGTTGTGTTCGACTAGTGATGATGTTACACAAGTAGCTTGTATTTGTACACACTTATTAAAACACTGTGTGAAGTGTGTGTAATGAAGACTTTATGTTGGACTGCCCTCTGCAGAAGAAACCCTGGTGACAATAGCTGTCAAATGTGCCCCTCTTCCGCTGCTCTCATTGGTGGGTTGGCACTGATCTCTCATTGGATATCGGCTGCTTTTCCACCAACCAATCAGCGCCTCTGTATCCAAGTCAACTCGGACTGGTGAGCTATTTAAATCCAGAGCAGCGGAGTCATTGATTCATAAATCCAGAACCGCCTGAATGAATTGTATCTGTCTAAAAGACGTAAACCAAACGAATTATTCAATAGCGAGGTCGATGGCTTGATGTGAGCTACCCTCGACTCATTTTCACTGATTTTAGCGCAATAAATTAAGCCGATAGTGTGAGTTTCGTCGCCCTCTGCAGGCGGAAAGCTAAATCTAGACTCACAAATGCTGCAGTAATGCTGCAGTCGTTTAACATTTAACATTATAACAGCGTATGTTGTTTTTGTACAATGCGAGACCTACACACACACACACACACACACACACATATATACACACACACACACACATACATATATATATATATATATATATATATATATATATACATATATACACACACACACACACACATATATATATATAACACAGGTCTAATATATCATATGTATTTGTAAGTAGAAATTAATACTTTGTTCCACGATATTAACGTTGTATAGAAGGAAAGGTAACTGCCGATGTGAATATTTGCACTTTAAAACACACAATTGGCACTTTAAAACATTCATTACTTTGAGTTTGGAGGATTTACCTAAACTAAACTAAACTAAACTAAACTAAACTAAACTTCGACCTCTGCGCGTCGAAGCGCGCGCGCGCGTCTGGCGTCTCCATGGGAACCGCTCAGGCACAGGGCGCGCGACGCTGGCGCAACCTCCGCTGTTTAGAAGTAAAAGTTTCTTCTGAAAGCGCGTTTAAAGTGCTTCAGTGTTCGTGTGGGCTTCATATGAAGCAGGTTACACTGTGCAGCTGAGCGCAGGAACGACTCTAACATGTCTGAGGCGTGTGAAAGGGGCGCTTCACTGAAGCTGGAGCAGCTGGAGGCCGAACTGGCCTCACAGCTTCAGGCTCTGAAGACTCAGATTGAAGACCACGAGATGTTACGGAGAACATCCTGCAGAAGATACGGGTGAGACAGCTGATGACAATAACCTGCTATTTTAGTTTCCTCTAAAGCTATAAAGTCCATAAACATACTAGAAGTGATTATATGTGGAAAAACTTGACTATTGTTACTTAATCGTGTTAAATAATAAAATACATGGTAGTGATGTGATCTTCTCGACATTTCCAGCTCCGTCCATATTCCAAAAGATGCGTCTCACTTCCGGTTAGAGAGACAGCAGGCGCTTCTTAAAGCGCTGCAGGTCAGCTTCACGCCACAGATTTGACATTATTTACAACAATTTCCTTTTATTTGAAGACTGTTTTGATAAATCACTTTGTGTTTTTCAGGTTTCCTCCGTAAAGCCAGTTGTATCACAGGCAGAAATCACTCAGAAGGAGATGGAAAGCTGTTTGAATCCGGAGTACACACCGGAAAATTTACCCTTACTACTGCACCAGGTGTGCTGAATAATCATAAAACAGTTATTATTTATATTAACAGCCTTACATTATGCATTTTAAGTTTCTTTTTTGGCATTTATTAGAAATATCTTTATTCATTGTGTTTAGTTTCCTTATTACGTGTTTTGCTTTGCCATTTAGTTTTTCACAGATCAGACTTATAAACTGGCACAATGCAAATATCAGCTGATGCTCAGATGGAGAAGATTTGGCCGACATTCCACCATCCTGGAGAAACTATTTCCTCAATATAAGGTGATCTTCAGTGTGCCAAAAAAGAAGGAGTACTAGTTCTCTTTCAAGAGCTCAAAATGAATGAACGTGTGTGTGTTTTACTGTTTAGAAGCAGATGACGCTCTTGAACACCGAGTTTCAGGATTCTGTGGATCGGGGCCGCCGATTGGCCGTGTCCAGAGAGAAGATCCTGGCCGGTGCCGAGAGCCCCATCAGCATGGTCACCCTCGATGATGTCATCATTTACCTGCAGTGGCTTATTTGTCATCTGCACTCGGTCAAGATCATCCACAGCTTTTTGCACGTGAGATGAGATTTGCACCTGCAGAGTCTGCATGCTCTCACGTGTTTAATAAAGTGATGATTATCGGTTATCAATACGATTTTTATTTTTTTTGATGTTGTAGGTGCTTCCCTATCTTCCTTCAACTGAGTGGAATGAGAAGAAGGCATATAGTGTTGTGGATTTGACTTCTCCTGTCTATTTTTCAGGTAAAAAAAAGGCTTTTAATAAAAAAGATTAAACTATTATTATTTTATTTTTATTAAAAACATTTTTAAGATGATTTTTATTACTGGATTTAGTTGAAAAACATAGTTTCACTAGCGATTTGTGTTAACTCCTAATAGTGACTGTTAAAATTACTTCTCTTGATCCAGGGTTAACTATGAGTAAGCTGTTTGTAATTGGCCAACACATCAACAGCCAATAGCATGTGTTTGGGGGGTGGGACTTTCTGCTTTTCTGACCAATTGCAGGTGGGGGTAGAAGCGTGTGAAAACATGCAATTATTTTTGCAATTCTGTTTGGTTGCACAGAAATGACACGCTTCTTAATTTACACTAATTGACCTTACTGAAGTTTTTTCTGAAGTGTGATTCTTGTGTTTGTTTTTTCTACATTTCATCAGGGGTGTTTGTGTCACTGTCAGCTGTCCCCTTGCACTCCATCACATTCAATGATTTTAAAGGTCAGCTACAGTTTCTTCTCACGCATTATAACATCCAGTATAACACGGACACCATCAAGACAGCTGCTGATGAGCTGGAGCTCTACAGTATGGTAATCTTAAATACACCAGACATCTTGTATTAAAGGCATTTTGAGAAACATTTTGAGAAACGTGAGAAACAAGAAACATTTTGTTTGTCTGGTTGAAAGTCTCTTTTCACATCCTGATAGCAATCACTAAGTAAAGTTGTGTGAATATATTTATATCAACATATGTCTTCGGTGAAAGCCGCAGGACCATTAAATGCTCATCCAATCATTGCATTCGGTTTGTGTAGGTTAGCCACATGTTCAGGACTGAGTTCAAAACTCAGGAGGACATGAGGACCTTCCTGCAGTACGACAGCACTGAAGCTACAGACAGGAAGTGGGGGAGGAAGAGCCCACATATGGCTCTCAGAAAAGAGTCCAGCTGGATTCCACACATACAGGTGAGAAGAGCCAGATTTCACCTAGTGGTTTTAATAACATGGATGGTGTTGTATAACGAAATTTAATCATTTGCAAAATATCAGCATGATATTTAAACAATGTTCTTCTTGTGGGGATAAAACAGCTGAACCCAAAGCGAGACCCTTGGCAACAGAAACAAATGGCCAAACTTAAGGAGCTCAAATCGATGGATGAACTTCTTCAAATGCACAGCAAGTTCCTTGAGGTGAATTTGTGTCGTGAAATGTTTAACTTATGCACAATTGTTTTGGCAACATGAAAGCTACAGCTCATTTCAGTTCTGTTCATACATACAGTATGATTAAAATGCATTTTGCTTAATTCTGTATTTGTCTTTACTGTATTCAGCCTGTTTTGCATTTTCTTTGAAGGAGTCTGATCTACATAAAGCAATAGATGTTTTGAAGCAGTACACTGCATCTGTTTATCAACCAGAAGCCAAAAAACCTTCATTCATCAGCTCAAGACACCCAGAGACGCTCAGTGAAACATCAGATATGTGGCGAAGCATTTATCACACAACATACATCTTCCAGGTGCATGTCTGCCTGAAATGAGAGCTGTTTGTCATAAGATGCCAAATGTCTTATTGCGTGCAAATGTTTTTCATGTGTTTAATTGTTTTTAGGTGGAACCAGAGAAGACATCTAATTTATCTAAACATGCAAATCAAAAGAAGAATAAATGGTAACTTTTGAACTCCTTAAATGTGTTTGCAAACTACAGTATTTGTCATACAATATTTATGAGACACAGTTTTTATTTTTCATCTCACAGTTCTAGTCAACACAGTGGTACTTTCCTTCATGAAAAGGATGAAGATATTGTGGATGGTTCCAAAGATCTTGTAACAGTGGGCGGAGCTTTTGTGTCTTTAGTCTATCTACGACATCTCAGGATCAGAGAACTGAAGGTAAAAACATCTCAGCTTAGGATTCATAAGGTGTTGGTTTTTCTCCTGATGGTACTGCCACTGAAATACTGTGTAGGAAAGCTGTGGATCTTTGTCCGGTTATTCTAGCGTACCTGTCTGAGCATGCTGAACTACCTGCGCTCGGTGGAGAGGACTCTGACGATGGACACTGCAGGTCTGACACTGTCTGAAGGAGATTTGGTGAGGAACAGGGAAGAGACAGGCTGGATGACTGCTGCTCGAGGAGGTGATGGATCTACAGGAGGTCTCGGATCACATCATTACATCTACAACAGTCCTGTTGACTACAAGGTGCATCACGAGCAGATTATCCCAATGTTGAAGAAAATGTGTGTTATCGTGTGTTTCACAGGTTGAAAGCTAAAGAATATAGAGCTGAATATAGATTATATACTGTTATCATTATGATAACATTATCATGGCTACAAAATACACACAAATTTTGCTTAAAGCTTTAATTCTGAACTTTATTGGTTAAAAATGATCAAACCTGTTGATTACCAACAGTAATAGTGATTTATAATTTGAAATGTCAGATCTGATCCCCCAGGAAATATCAATTTGGTTTCATTTGACTACAGGATAGGTACAGACAAGTACATAAGTTGCCTGCAATTTTATGCTTCAAAGAGCAGATGGTGGTATAGAGGCAAACATTGCAGATTTCAGCTTTAAATGCATACATGATATTTGTACTGTCATATTTACTATTTTACAACTGAACTTTCTGATATCACCCTTTCTAAAAGACTATTTCTGGTCTTGTAACTTAGACACAGACATTTTCTGGAACGCTGTTTTAAAACAGTATGTAAGTGCTATACAAATGAATTTGAATTAAACTGAGGTTTATGCTATAACTTTTCTGATTGTAAATCTTCATTTTCTTCAGTTGAACTCAGCTGCAGTTGTTGTGTCTCAGGTTCACTGTGCTGAGTTTATGGAGTTTCCGGAGGTGGAGAACCTCCATGACTTTTACAGCACAGATGGGAGATGCATCCACACACAGGACCAGCGTGGTCTCTTCATCATCTATGACGTCGCTCTGGTGGACCTGGAAGAGCTGGAGCACCATCTGTTGCTCACAGCTTCTCACTTCATTCAGAAGAGCAGAGGTCAGAGCAGATGCTCATGTTTATGCACATTACATAAAAGTGTATGTAAATACACTTATAGCAGTGTGTTTATGACAAACATACATGTATTCAGTGAAGACTTGACTGGATCATGGAAGTGGCCTCCAGACCATATCCCAGCTAACAATTTTAGGTTGTAAGAGAGTTTTTTCTAATGTCTCCATTAAGTAATGAACATTTTAAAAATGTTATTTTGAAAGTTCTAGGAATGTTTAAAATGTCCAGATTTTTAGGCATTGTATTAATGTTGTTACTTGGTTATGAGAACAATATTCCAGCATTTTTTAAGTCTGTAACATTTTTTAATTATTTGTTTATTACTTTATTTACTTTTCTGAGAACATTCCCTGAATGTTCCCTGTTAGCTGAGACATGACAGGTGGATGGAGAGTAGGGGTTTAAAAATCAGAGGGCTTAGTGATTTTATCAAATTCTCATGAGATTCTAAAAGTGACAAAGGCAAATTTCAAGGCATTTCGGATGCAGCGTTATATTTAAATGTATTTTTGCCTCTGATGCTGCGTGTGAAGCGAGAGATGTATTTATAGCAAAGCTTTATTGTGGTAGTGCATTTTTACACACTCAGCCACCATGATTTGACAGCGTAAACTACACTGTAAAGACTGTAGTTTAGGCTGTAGTTTGTGTTTTACACCGACAGAATCACATGCATCTAATGAACCTGTCAAATCTGGAGAACTTCACTGTTTAGCTGGAATGGATGTAGATCGAGTGGCCATGCTTTTGGACATCTGGACATGTGAATCAGAATTCCTGGAGCACAAAATACAGGTTCATGACGCATCGAAATACAATTCAGAATTGACTCAACAGATTCATCAGTGATTCAGTTCTGATTGACTTTCACAGCTTTTGAATTGCTACTTGGAGGCTTATCAGCACGTTACCGATCCAGAAGAACGACTCAGCGTGGCCCAGGTCATCACAAACATCATGCACAGAAGACCGCAGATAGATTTCACTGCTGGATACTTTGTCCAAGCTTACCGAGACACAATAGTCTGTCTGCAGAGCCACCAACAGCTCATCAAACTAGTGTTAAACAATCAGGTTACAAAGCATCTGTTCTGTAGTCCTGCTTATAGAACCATCTCCAGTGGTTTTCACATTATCTTCAACCATCAACCATCTTTACATTATTTCACTCTCTTACTTTCTGCACATTAGATTGATCAGCAGAGACAGTACCTGGACAGAATATGGAGAGAAAGGCCGAACGGTTTGGACTATGGTCTGCCACCCAACTACATCCCCAAACACTTGGTATCAATTGGTGGATGTCGGTAAAGATCAACATGATTGGTTTTAAAGTGATAGTTAAATGAAAACCAACCCTTATTAATTTCTTAAAGGCATAATTCACCCCAAAATGAAAATCTTTACTCACCCTTATGTCATCCCAAACCTGTATGACTTTTTTGCTTCTGAGGAACACAAAAGAAGATATTTTAAAGTACGTTGGTAACCAGACAACAGTGGCACCCATTGACTTCCACTCTATGGACACAAAACCACTGAGACATTTCTCCAAATATCTTCTTTTGTGTTCCACAGCAGAATAAAGTCATACAGGTTTATAATGACATGAGGGTGATTAAACAAAAGTTAAAAAAAAAACCTTCTAGTTTGAGGGTCTCTCCTGGTACTTCCATTGCAGGCCTGCTTTGAAGAGTGTATATTTACTGGAGGTCCATCCCTCCCTGTGTTTGGCATCTCAGCTGTACGAGGCTCTTGATCGTGGTTATGCTGAACTGTGTGAGCTGCACAGAGCTCAGACAGCATCCCAGAGACTGAAGCATGAGCAAAAGCTCCTGAAACTGGCTCTACATCATTGGCACACTCTGGCCACTCCAGGTGCCACCTACAGTCCTCAGATCCAGAGAGATGTAAGCATCCTTGTGTGTTTGGTTTCACTCTAAACAAGTGATGATGACACTGTCAAACAGTGTGGCTGATACATTCTTGGTGGTTTCAGTTGTTCTCAGAGGTCTTCATTGAGGACCCTGTTCTGGTCCGAGAACTTGGCCTCAGTGTTGTCAGATCTGCTGAGGAGCAGGAGAGGAAACCAGGCAAAGAGAAACACTTGTTCATGGTAAAAACGTTCTGCACTTTGCTGGAACTTGTGACAGTTCGCCAGCGCATCATTGAGTCGGCATCGGAGACCGAGCATCTCACCCAGTTCAGTTCCAAACTATTGAGCCGTTTAAAGGGGCATATCATGATGAATCAAACCTCCCATGATCTTTAGAGACAGAAGAGTTCTATGTACTTTAAAAGCAATTTTCAGAACTCATAACTTCCTCCCTGTTTAAAAAAAGCAAAAATGTTTTATTTCAAAATTCACTTGAGTCAAATTCACTTGAATAACCCATGACTGCTCACATTTAAAGATCAAAAACGTTTAAACAGAAAGTGCTTCATAAACTCATTTCCACCCAGTTTTGTAATCCTATTGGGACCAAAAGAAATTTAAATGAATGAAATTATATAAAAATTGTGATATGACCCCTTTAAGAAAATTCATTGGTCATTTTAATCCTAGGCTTACACTTGAAATTCTCCACTAAAGGTTTTTCTTTTGCTTTCTGTCATGTTGCTGTAGATTATACAAGACACTGGCTGAAGTTTTGGGCTTTGATGAATTTCATTTGTACATGCGGCCGGTTCACTTTGAGTTTGCTGTGAAGAAAGAGATTCAGAAAGCAGTATTCATCACGGCTGTCCAGGATGACAAGCAGAATGCTGACAGGTCACATGATTTCTCTAGAATTATCTTCACCTGCATTATATTAAGATGTTTCATTTCATTCAGATTGATTAAAGGGTTTATATTATAGTATGCTGTATCATAAATATACAACTCACAATTTTTGGCAGAATGAATGTTTTTTATAATGTTTTCATTAAACTACATAAATGTTATTTTGAAAGTGCTGGGAATGTTCAAGATGTCTGTTTTTTTTAGACAGTGTATTAATGTTACTGCTTGGTTGTCAAAACATTATTCAAACATTTATTAATTCCGTAACATTTTTAAAATGTTCCACTAACTACTTAAGAGTAATGCTTTTGATATATATGATATATAGCGTTCTACTAACGCTACTGCAAGAATGTTTTTTGATAACTTTGAGAGAACTTTTAGAGAATGTTAGCTAATGTTCTGAGAACGTTCCCTGGCAGTTGAATGGTGGTATTTGCTAAGGCTGTTCTTCATGCTTCAGGTTATTGATAAGAACAAACCTCATTGTTCAAGTATTTTGTTCAGGTAACTCAGGCACTGTTTGTTCTGCAAAGAAAATCTAAAAATCAAGGTATTTTTTGTATTTTCCTGCTTCACAGGTTTGTACCAACCAACCTGCCATTAGCGGTTCAGGAACTTGATGAGAATCATATCGGCAGGTTTAGCTTTCAGTCTAATGAAGGAGTTTTACAGGTAAACACTCCTTCGTCATTGTCAGATGTTCATACATTATGATCTGTGTGTGAGCTTCTGATCTCATGTCTTTATCCTTCAACAGCTGATGGGTCATTCCAGCTTAGAGAACCTGAAAGTGGTGCTGCTGTGTCAGGTGGTACAGAAGAACGCTCTGATTGGAGCAGTTAAACAGGAATCTACGTGCTATTGGGCAGAGGTGTTTGGTCAGTCCTCAGATACTACAGGCCTGCAGCTGAAACATGAAGGATCTACAGCCTCTGAAAAACGCAGACATGTCTTAACCACTAGGAACAGGTCCATCCTTATTCTACATGTATACAAAACCTTTTAAAAACATGTCCAGGTCATATTTCAATCCTAGATTAAAAGAAAATTAAGACTTTAAAGGGACAGCTTACCCAAAAATTCTTCCAGCATTCACTCACCCTCTTGTCATTCCAAACCTGTATGACATTTTTGCTTCTGCAGTTGCTTAGATATTTGAAAAAAACACGTTTTTTGTATTGTGGTGCCCATTGACTTCGATTGTATGGACACAAAACCACTGAGACATTTCTTAGTAAGTGATGAAAACAGATTTAATTTTTGGGTGAACTCTCTTTAAGTGGATCTTTTTTGTAAAAAAAATTATTCTAAATAATTTGTACATCATGGTAATATTTAATTTAAATTCTAATTTACTAATTTCTTCTCAATTATTATTGAAAATAATGAGACTTGAAATATGGCAGAAATGTGCTTAGCTGTCACTGAAGTTCTTAGGTTGTATCAGCTCAGTCACAGTGTGTTTAAATGAAAATACATGTAAATGAATTTAGATGTAGTGAAGATGTTTGTTGTAATTCAGGCTGGCCGGAGCTTTTGTGTCCATCCAGCTGGAGAAAGCAACTCTTCGAGATGAAATGCTGAATGCATTTATAAAGAAGAAAGAACAGACAAGCACAGTGAAGTTAACCTTGGTACATAAGATTGATGTGGAAGATTGATTGATTGCTCATATAGAAATATTTTAATTCTCCCGACCTGCTCTCAACAGGAAGAGATGGCCAAGACCAAGAGGAAACTGATTATTGAGTTCTGTCACAAGTATGTTTGACTAAATAAATATTGTGATTTTACGGTATGGTGATTGTAGTGATGACTGTTGATTTTTGTCTCTTCAGGTTTAATAAGCACATATCTCAGCGTTTACTCAGAGGACAGATTGTGGCTCTTTGTCACAGTCTCACCTCAGTACTGGCCGAGGTGCCTCACATCCGTGAGAATCACTTTGTGATTGGACAGCCCAATGAAACCAGACCAGACCTGCAGACACAAGAGAGCCTGAGTCCTGATCCAAGGTGAAAACATACAGACACAGAGCCTGTGATCAGCTTCAAAAGAATACAATCTTTTGTTTTATGTTTGTGATAAGATTCCCTGGGAAAACATACACACTGATAAAATGTTGAAAAGTCTCTTTGGATTAAAGCGTCTGCCAAATGCATAAATATAAATGTAAATAAGATTCTTGTACTGCAACACAAGAAAAAAACTAAATGATCTAAAGGTGAATACTCAAATATAAAATAAACAAATAAGAAGCAAATTTCATTTCTTAGAAATAGTTAAGGCAAAAAGGAAGCAGGTGTGTTTAAAATTTTCACTGCGTGTATTGAATTCTTATTTATATTTTCATCAGTTCACACAACGCATGCTAAAAGTGAATCTGTTTCTGATTGCTCAGGACATTTGAACCTCGTCTCAGAAGACTCCTGTCCACTGATGGAAATACTCTGGTAAACCTGTGGTTCATTCCCCACTACACAGATGTACTGACGATGTTCAGAGCTCTGGAAGAGAATGTGAGAAATGCTTCTGTTATACAGCAATACAACATCACACATCCAAGTTCTCAATTCACTTAAATCACGCTTAAAAATGTATAAATGTTAAAACTAATGCAATGTTAATACAAAGATCCGGCTACTATGGTGTACTATCGATGTAGATGATGCAGTGTTTGTATCTTGTTCTTACAGCAGTTGTTTAGAATTTAAACTTGTCATCCATGTTATCAAAATAACTCCACAAGTAACCTGCAATGTTATGTTTCAAACAGAGATGGCGGTAGAGAGGCAAAAGTTATGAATTACAGCTTTTAATTGTGCTATGTAGGTTACCAATTTCTGAAGGAACAGACTGAAGATTTTCATCTGCCGGCTGGTTGTTGTTACAGGAATGTCTCAAAGCTCTTCAGAACTCACTGCAGATCATATCAGCACTTCATGACATAGTCTGTTACCTGGTGAGCTTTGCTCGGCTGGGAAACCCAAACATGACCTTCAGCCCCAGCAGTGCTCAGAGACTGACAGCAGACTGGGGAGGTTCAGAGAGCATCGGTATACAGCAGTCCTGAAGACACTAACCAGAATAAAAATATTCTGTTTAAATTGTGTCTCCTGCAGAGTTGTAGCTGTTTATGCTCTGATGTTTGTCCAAAGGGGCTGAACTGTGGGACATTCAGAGACAGCTTGACTCTCTGCATGAACCCACAAGTTCACAGGCTGTTGGGAGGTTTCTACAGCTACGCAGAGATGTGATCTTCATGTGCTTCGAAACTGCAGTGCGGTATATGATCAGGTGCTTGTAAATGAGGTGGTATATTTCAGACTAGTTTTCTGAGAAGAGAAATCTTCTAAATATCTGTTTAAAAAAAACTTAACTAGCTCAACAAGACAATTTTATGCATTTTTTTTATAATTTCTCTTTACTTTCTATTTGGTTTTTAATCACTAATAATAAACCATAAACTAAATATGTTAACTTTTTATTCATACCACCTGGATGGTTTTGACACCACAAAAGATGAAAATAAAATGTAATTCATTTAGTTCACAATCACTATTAATTTCAAATTTAACATTTTTTGAATGTCGATACTGTCAAAACTAGGAGCAAAATTATCGTCATTCACCAGTAAAATATAATAGAATCAGCGTCAAAATTGTACTTCCTGTTTTTTGGCTCCACAAGGGAAGCTTTTCTGTCCTCTGGAAACATCCCGGCCTATCAGAGTGTGAGTGAAAACATGAGCCATGCCCTCCCGATCATGAGTGACAGCGTGAAGGGTGGAGCCAGCTTTGTCTCTGTTCCCCAGCCTCTTGAATCTGACTGCCTTCAGGTGAGCAACTTCCAGCCTGGACAGAAATCTGCACCTACAAATGAACGGCTGTCAGTTTTCTAACCAAGACTTATATTTTTAATCATAAATCGATTCCAACAGCTTCTGTTGTGATCCAACTTTCCAAAGCAACATACACAATACTTCTATTTGTGGTTTCAGGCCCAAAAACTGTATCCATGGAGATCTTTCCATGCATGCTACGGATCCCACCCCTTGACCATACGGGACATCCCACCAATTGAGTATTACATGCAGGTGTGAGCTCTTCTGTAACTCATATAAATCCCCTTTAACACTTTCCTGCTTCATTAGCATCAGGTGATGGTTTGTTCCTGTAGCTCTGCCTGTGTGATCTGAGCGACCGCTGCAGAATGGAAGCCAATGGGGCGATTCTGGGAGTATCTCTGGTCATTGATGATGTTCTGAGCAGTGGAAGGCACTCCGCCCCTCTTCAGCTGCAGAGCGCAGGAGACAATGACATCACTGCTGCGTCTGACAGAGAAGTATGTTTAAAGTCTGTAAGTCATGAGTTCACAAGCCCATGATTTGGTGAAGGTAAACAGGTTGGATAAGTTAAATGAGACAGGAGTACACTAATCTAGTGAATATCTGGTAGAGATTACAAATGGTTAAAACTCTAATCAGATTTTGACGTGTTGTTCTGTTCAGACAAACACAATAAGCAATGTTGTGAAAGGTTAAGACAGACAGTGTTGCATTTTATAAATGTCCAGAACGTCATATAAATATCCAAAAGTTGTTACTCCTTTTTAAACAGTAATAAGAGACATTTTTAAAAAATATTTATTATTCACAATTTAACTGGTGCTTTTGCTTAATGTATCTTTAATATATTTTGTTGAATAAATTTGTTGGTCTTGCTGTCCATCAGGACTGTCATGACAACATGGAAATCAAAGAGAGAAAAACAGAAAATGTGTCTAAAATTCAAGACGATCCCATACGATCACTGAGGAATCAGCTGGGATTTTTACTCCTCTGGAAACAAATGGAAGTTTTTAAAGAGAGCTGGACTCAGCGACAGATGGGATCAGAGAAAATAAACAGCGCCGCACTGTATAAACACTTCTCTCAGCTGTACAGGTTAAAAATATTTTATCAGTATTAACCACATTGAATCCAGAGGTCTGTTAATCTCACTGTGTGTGCTGTTATCTCATTCAGATGAGGAACTTTCATAATGTTGTGATCTGTGTGCTGTAGGGTGGAGGTGTTCTGTCCCAGCATGCTCGCTCTGGCACAGCACATGGATAAAGAGAAAGAATATGAGATGCTTCTGTCTCAGAGTCAGTCTGTCCAGCCACCACCAGGAGCAGCAGAGGTTGACATTAAAACATGGCAGGTGCTGTACATGAGCTCACGGGCTGTTTAATGTAAAGAACATTATCATCTATTGACAATTAATATAAATATCTAAACTGTGACCCAGCTAACAGGGAACATTCTCCGAATGTCAGCTAACTTTCTTTAAGAGTTCTCTTAAAGTTATCAAACTTTCTCTTAAGTTATCAAAGCCAATGTTGCTGTAACATAAAGTAGAACTGTTTTTAACGTTAAGCATCATATATGAAAAACGTTACTCTTAAGTTTTTTAAAAATGTTTTTAAAACATTACATAATTTAAAAAAATAATAATTTAATAACATTCTAATAACCAACCAAAAACATTAATACAACATCTAAGAAACTGGATGTTTTAAATATTCCTCAAACTTCCAAAATAATTTTGTGTTACTTAATGAAAACATTAGATGTACAAATCTACTTTACGCTGTGGTGCAGTGCAATAATTTGATATTTTTGCTCCGTGCTGTTGCAGTTACTGCGACTCTTGGAGATCACAGAGTGTGACATGATCAGAGCGGTTCAGAGAAGGATTACCGCTGAAATGACTCTGGTGATGTCGGAGCGCACTCGGCACGACACCGGACTCCCCACAGGTACTCAGCGGCCTCTTTTCCTTCAGCTATCACAGGAGATCAAAGAGCATTATGGGAAACGTGGCACTGAGCCTCTCGCTCTCTGCATGCTGTCGTTAGGAAGCCAATAACCTAGCTAACAATTTTAGGTTGTAAGAATATTTTCTAACATTTTTAGACATTGTATTAATG
Source organism: Chromobotia macracanthus (assembly GCA_036877525.1). Classification (NCBI taxonomy): domain Eukaryota; kingdom Metazoa; phylum Chordata; class Actinopteri; order Cypriniformes; family Botiidae; genus Chromobotia; species Chromobotia macracanthus. Next base: position 2,330,163 of record JAZGTH010000102.1, read on the forward strand.
TTATTGTGATGTTTCCACATGAACTTTAGAGCTGTGGAAAAAGTCTACAATGGAACAAAGTTTCTCTCTGGAAAGGCCTCAGATGGTGGAGAACTTTATTCAGCAGCTGATAAACGGTGATGAGGAGGAGACGGATGAACAGGTTAGAATCCTGTCAGCTAGAAACTCTTCTCATTAAGTTCTATTGTCTGTTAAAAGGCACTTAAGGCTGTGCTGTATTGTGAATATTTTCCAGGTGATGTTCCCCAAAGCTCATCTGCAGGAGTGTTTGACTGAACTGGCGTGTGCTGTCATGAATCGTGAGAAAAGCAGCTTTCTGCGATATTCTCAGTTCTATGAGCAAATCCTGCAACAGCAGGGACAGTTACTGTACCAGAGAGAACAGGTACAGATCCGTCCACCTGAAGAAATGAAGGAATAGTTCACTGAAAACTTCAAATGAGCCCTTATTACCCACCCGCAATGCATCCTAGTGGTATATGACTTTCTGCTTTCAGCTATATTAAATAATATATTCAATAATTATATTAAATAATATATTCAATAATTATATTAAATAATATTCTGGCTCTTCCCAGCTGGAAGTGAATAGTGCTCCAAAAAGCACATCCATCTATCATGCGTAATCCATACGACTTCAATTTGTTAATAAATGTCTTCTGAAGCAGGAAAGAAAACTATTAATATTTAAGTTTATTAAGTGATCAAATCACAGGACAATTTTCATTTTTTGGTGGACTATTCCTTTATAAATTCATGTACTCGTGTCATTCCAAACCATGTTTTATTTCTCCATGGAACACAAAAGATATTTTGAAGAATCTTAATGCAGTAAAAATTGGAAAAATCACATCTAACACTGAACTGAATATTCTTGAAAACATTTATTCATGTTCGGCTGCATAACTGAAGTCAAACAGTTTTGAAATAACAGGGTGAGTAAACAAGGACAGAATGGTTTAATTTTTGGGTGAACTAACAATTTAACCTTAGACTGATGCTCAGCTTTAAACACTGTGTGCACAGGATGTTAAAGAGCTTGAAGCCAAAGAACTGCAAGTCAACGATCCTCACAGAAAGATCAGTGTGAGTAGACACTGTGTCACTATTGCTGCATATAGTACCACTGTTTCTCGCTGCATGGTCAGTAAAGACATACGGTCACAGGTGTCGGAGGCGTGCCGGGAGATGCTGGTGGAGATCACAGCTCTGCGTGCCAGAATAACTCAACTAGAGGAAGAGAAGAAAAATTTGGACCAACAGCTTAACCTGAAACACAGACAGCGCTACGACTCGCTGGTCCGACAGCTCTTTTCTACATGCATTCTTCTGAAGGTATCTCAGCCTGCTCTGAAGACCCCATGAAATGACTGGACAAGCGACCATTTTCAGTTTATATGATCAGCTGTTAGAGGTATATAGCATATATATGACCTAAAGCTACAGAAAAACCACAGAAGTCTTGTGTTTTCATAAGGACTTTAAAAGGTGATGTATGCTGTTGATGTTTTGTATCTAGTGTGAGGTCAGTTGACTCAGCTGTGTGTTTGTGGCCCACAGTCGCGTCTTGATGAATACCATGTGAACATGGAGCAACACGTGAGACAGTTGGTGAGCACAGCGAGAAAAGAGGGTGTGGAGAGAATCATCAAACTGAAGAATAAATTATCCTCGACTCGAGCGAATGAGAGCCGGAGCCAAATGCTTCAGGAGGTAAACTGCCACAGTGTGTTTGTGATCAGAACAGATCATAAATCTTTCCCAGCTAATAAATTTAGAATGTAAGAACATTTCCAGTAACAAAAAAAAGTAACAAAAACATTGAAAATGTTATTTTGAATGTTCTAGGTATGTTCAAAATGTCCAGTTTTTTAGACGTTGTATTAACGTTAGTGCTTGGTTATAAGAATGTTATCCAAACATGTTTAATTCTGTAACATTTTAAAACCTTTCATTGACAACTTAAGAATAACGTTTTTGATATATATATGATATATAACGTTAACATTATAGAACATTCTACTAATGTTACTGCAAGAATGTTTATATAACTTTGAGAGAACTTTCTAGAAAATGTTGGCCAGCATTCTGAGAACGTTCCCTGTTAGCTGGGGAGGGTTAATTCCCCCAAAATCACAATTCAGTCATGATTTACACAGTTTCCTTTTATCACTTTTGTCATTCAGAAAGAGGAATTAGAAGATCTTCATGCAGAGAACAGCAAGCTGACAGGACTCTTCTGTAAACTGAGAGCCTTCAGTCACTGGAGGATGGTGGTTGGTCAGGGCCAGCTGCAAAAAGAGCTGCTCCAATGGAAACAGGTACAGAAATGTTGCTCTTATCAGTCATTGGTCAGTTTATCTGCCTCTAACTTCTGTCTCTTACAAATGTTGCGTGACATTGTCCAGAATGAAGTGTCCTGTAAAACAGAAGCTCTTAAAATCAAGATGATTTCTGAAGAAAAGATGATTGTTCTGAAGCAAGAACTTGAAGCTGTTAAGGAACTCATGGTGCAGTGTCAGAACGACTATGAACACATCAAGAAACAGATCGCTAAACAGGTACAAAACACACGGCTGTTCACCTGTGTTCTCATAACTGATGCTGTTGGTATTGTAGGTGGATGAGGGCAGAACAGAGCAGCACAAGATATTAATAAACAAAGTTCATTAGGACAAAGACTGTAGATAGACGCACATTATTCTTCAGACACAGACTGGATTCAGAACTGAAGAACTGTAATGTCTCATCAGTCTCAGAAGCTCCAGGACGTTGAACACCGTTCTGTACAAGATGCACAGAGCCGTCAGGAGCTGGAGAACCTGCGCATGCAGAGCCTGGAGCAGCTGCAGGAAGACGTGGTGGACCGAGATGGTCAGGTCAGAGCTCTGAGCGCACAGCTGGAGAAGAACAGCAGAGAGACGCAGCTGCAGAAACAACGCAGCCACAAACACATCAAACATGTGAGTCTGATGCATGTCAGCACTGTGAACTTTAAAGTCACCTTGAAATCAAAATATACTGTTCTTACTCATCCGTGCACGTCATTATTTTTTAAATTCATGTTTTCTGGCAATCTTTTATTAAAAACATAACCTCCTCTCCCCATCGAAATTACCTCTTGATGACATACATTTGTCTCTGAGACCGGGACTATATTAACTGTCCAATCAGAAGGCAGTTTCTATCCTTCCAACTTCCAATAATCAAATAAAATCCTGAACAATATCAAGTTCCCGTACTAACTTTTTCTCATTTCAGAAACTGTATATGCTTCACCCTAGAGAAGACTGTCACAAGTATTGTTTCATGGTGACTTTAAGATCTAATAAGTGACAAGGAAAACATTTTAGTTTAGTAATTTCAGTTATCAGACTGCCTGTTATGAACTGAAATATATTTGCTGTTTTCTTCTGCATTTTGAAGGTGAGAGGTCAACTTAACCATGAACGGGCCCTAAAACTTGAAGCTTTCCAGCAAGTGGACAAACTACACAGTCAGATGCACAGTTTTGAGGCGGTTTTGTCCAAATCTACCTTTCCCTCAGGTGCTCACAATAATTTTATTTCAGTTGGAGATATTGAGAAAACATTTATATTTGACATTTTACAACATGTTTCTGTTCTATTTAAGGAAGGCAAAGTGCTTCAAGAAAGCTCCATTTAAGAAACACATCAGCAGGTTAATAAACTCAACTTTGTCTCTGAGGACAGTCACTTGTTTTGTTGCTTCAGGATTTTAATCTCTGTGGCTGGTATTGCAGGACTGCTCAGGACCAACCTTGTTACTGCTTTTACAAACAGTAGTTTCATGTGCAGAGATTGCACACCGGAAGACCTCAGTACTGACACTGTCTGGAGGGAGTCCTGGACTCCTCTGGAAAGACCCAAAACAGTAAGATACTTGATTTACTGTACTTATAATATTGAATCAGCTACACTGCAGGATGACACAGGTGTGTTTTCAGAGTCATGAAACGTTAACGTTCTTCTGTCTGAATTCACAGAACACCAGCCGTCTGCATCTGGGAGTTTCAGAATTGCTGTTGCCCAGCCTTCCTGACACAATCTCATCTAACCACATAAACCAGAATTTTAGGCTGGGTCACAAATGAATCATGTAAACCATATAATGGCCTAACAGATTATAGGATGTTTAGACTCTTTCTTAGTGGATTCATATAGCGGGAATAGAGATTCAGATCTGTCTCCCACATCATGAGCATACTGTTTTTGCATATTATGCTAAGATAGAATGGATATTAATGTCAAAAAGACACATTACCTGTACAATGTTTCTGGACAAATACAGTTGGGCTTGTCTGTATCTGTACTGTTTATTGTGTTTAGTCTTATCATGTTAATCCAGTTTAGAATGGCAAAGCATTTACAAATCATTAAAACTATTTTTAAAAAAGTTTGTTTTCTCAGTTCTTCTGCATCACTGTATAAAAACTGTTTACAAAGGTAAGAAATAAAAACCAGCATTATGAATCATCCTGAAGAGCTCAGACAGGAAAGAAGCGTCTCTGTTCAGTTCTGCTGAGTCATGTTGGTGGTGTAGAGGTACGAGACAGTTCCTGCTTGGATCTGAAAGGTCTGACCCTGAATCTGCTCGCTGGTGATCTGCTCACTGGTCTGGCTGATGGAGATGGGCTGGCTGCTTTGGTTGCTGATGTGAATGCTTCCCGCTTGACTTGACCGGCTGTTTTCGGCAGCGGTCTCCTGGGAAACGGACAGGTGCGGTAAAGCTTGGTGGATCACCTCAAGCTGCTGCGGAGCTCCGTGATGGACCTGCAGTTGTTCCATGGCTTCCTTCGTGAGCGTGATCACATGCATTTGCTCTGGCTGTCCACTGTTCACCTGACCTCCTAAAACACTGATGGTCTGAATTTGAGTGCCAGAATCCAATCCCTCTGGAGTGACCAGTGCCAGGTTTTGGATGTGTCCAGAGGGTTGGGTGAGGAGGGTGAGCCCCGGTTCTTGTGACGTATCTTCAGTGATGATGTTGATACTTTGATCTTGGCTCAGGTTGATATGATCAACCTCACTGGTCACCACCAGTTGGATCTCCTGTTCAGAGTGGGCTGGGAGCGGGTACGGCTGGAGTTCAAGGATATTATGCATTTCTTCGGACCCTGATGTGGCCCCCACCCCTGCAGGGTTCACGGCATCAGCGCTTTGACGTTCTTTGCTGTGTGTTTTGGTGTGAGCTTTGAGGTTATCCATTCGTGCAAATGACAGCTTGCACACGGAGCACGTGAAGGGCTTTTTACCCGTGTGAGAGGCCACGTGACGTCTCCTGGCACTGGGGTCAGAGAAGGACTTATCACAGATACTGCAGACATATGGCTTCTCTCCTCTACAAATGACAAAACAGCACATCATTTATTATTGATTTACATTTATACAAATATTAAATATATAAGATATTTATTTTGTTGGGTATTTCTAATGGAAACATCCAGGTTTAATTAAACCACAAAATCTCAAGTAAATGTTTGCTTAAAAAAATGTCACCTATTTTAAGGCCTTTAAAATGTTAAATTATTTTCATGATAATTAAACATTTCCTCTTAAATCTAATAACTGGATGTTACACTAAGATTTTTGTAATTGGTGATTGTCTTTATATTTCATTGCATTTTTAATAATACATTATAATAATTATACACGTGCATACATATAAATGACTTTTTATTTGAGGCTGAAATCTGGACAGGGTTGATTCGATTCTCTCACCTGTGTATTCTGATGTGTGTCTGCAGTGTGCTCTTGGCTGTGAAACACTTGCCACAGATCTCACATGTAAAAGGTTTCTCACCTGCAACAAGAACACTGGTAATGACACGAGTGATAGACATTTCTCTAGACATGAGGGGAAAACCATGGCTGCATCCCACAAGTGTTCTCAAGTATGTACTTCGCTGGTGCAGGGAAAGTACGTACTGATGAGCGTTTGATCAACTATTTGAGAATGAAGCCAAAACAGATAATTCAAATCATTACCTTAACATTCAAGGTATTACTTTAAGGTGAAGTGTGTAATATCTGTACCATCAGACTATTACTTATCCTAATCACACACACTGGGATGCAGTCTTTGTCTTCTCAGTGTCATCTCTGTATTACCGGTATGAGTTCTGAGATGTTTCTTGAGTTGAGCAGAATCCATGAACCTGCGATGACAGTGTGCACACTCAGGTAAAGCTTTCCCTGTGTGAACGCGGTAATGACTCCTCATTTGTCGCTTCTGACTGAAGCTTTTACCACACTGATCACAGCTGAAAGATTTATTCTCTGTGGAAAGATGGAATGAAGAATTTGATAGAAAATCAGCCAGTATGTGTGTACTATTATATGTACTTTATTTAGACACTTAAAAAAACATGATTTTATTTAAACATATGTAAGGGTATTACCATAGCATTATTTAAAGTACCGCAGATGACCATGTAAATACCACAGAATATTATATTAAAGTACAGTATAGTATCACCATATAATATCATCAGTGCACCACGGTTCACATAAATCAGTCTGTTTATCTGGTTAGAGTTAGTTATCTTGTGGTACCTGTGTGCAGGTTCATGTGCTCCTGCAGGGAATGTTTTGTGGACAGGGATTTAGAGCAGATGGAGCAGATAAAGGGCTTTTCTCCCGTGTGCATGCGCTGATGAACCAATAGAGTGTGTTTCTGAGTGAAGCTCCGCCCACAAACGCTGCACCTAAATGGTTTCTCACCTGCAGGAAGAACACAGTTCAGTTTAATTATTGTATGTAGTGTATATGATTAAATGTATAGGGCTTATTTCTAAGTAAATGGTACTATCTGTGAACTCATACTGACACAAACAGGATACCGATGAACATAAATGTTGACCTGTATGAGTTCGTTGATGTATTTTTAAAAACAGATGGTTTTTAAAAACCTTTCCGCAATCATCACATCTTGCTTCTGTGTCTGGGTACTTTCTTTTTCTTCCCCTCTTCCCCGACTCTCGTCTCTCTGTGAGATCGTCCTCTAACTTGAAGCCTCTCAGTTTGAAAGGCGGCGTGATTTTGCGCCTGCTGTGACGAGGTCTGTCTTCTCTGGGCTTATAATCACTGGCACTTGCATCTCTGGGTGAGGAAGTGGAATCTAAGAGGGCTTCAGCAGGTTCCTGAGATGCTGAGGGGGTCTTAGTGGTAGTTTGTGCTGGTAAACCGGGCTCTGCATTTAATGAAGCTTCGTTTTTTTTTGGGTTGGACTCCTGAACTTGCATGTTCTTCTTTGGACGGCCTCTCTTACGCTTGGGTCTCATCTGTAAGGTTTCATCATTTCCTTCGGTAGACACCA